>JAJAGP010000012.1:0-380000 GCA_025084515.1 Ancistrus triradiatus | reverse complement strand
TTGATATTTTGGTAGGACGTCAATCTGTGATTTGTGTAGTGAGGTTAATATTAAATTAAATAATTTTTGCAGAGCCTCAACTGCTTTGGAGCTACAGCATTTGAGCATTTCATTACTGATCCTGTCTGGCCCACAGGATTTCTTTAATTTAAGTCTTTTTAGTTGATCATTGATTTCTCTTTTTGTGATTGGCTGATCTATGGGGTTCTGATTGTCTTTAATAGTATTAATCAATTTGTTAAGTTGTCCCTTTACCTGATTGGAGATCTGATTATTTGTTTTCTTGTAATAAAGATTTTGGAAGTAGGCTTTCCATATGGTACTGTTTTGGAGGGGCAGAGCTCTAGCACGGGAGTTAAAGTTTTTGTAGAGTTCCAAGAAGTAGTCAGCATCTATGGCCTCTTCAATCTGATCAATTCAGGTTCTTATTGATTTGGATTTTTTCTGGTTTAACATTGATTTATATTCTTTTAAAGCATTTGAATAATTTATATGTATATCCTGTAATTTTCCCTGAGTAATTTAAAACCCTGTCTCTGTCTCTCTCGGACAAGGCATCTAAGGTCATCTACACCACACTCGATTCGTGCTTTATTCAAAAACAACGGCTTAGACCTGTCAAATTTCTACGTCCGTCAAATCTGTCTCGGAAAACATCCTGGCAGTTCTGTCTAATGCTAATGAGCCATTCTTCCGAATCCCAGGATGTTACACGTATAGATAATTCATATAATTTAACCATAAAAAACATTTTATTATTAAGCAAAGTTTCCTGTACCGTGATGCACTGGCAAATGTAAGGTATCTAGTTTCAAACATTACCTGTCCAGGATTAAGCAGATAAGAAAGTGCATGGATGAATGAACTAACAACTACCTAGAGCACTGAAATAGTATTTAGCTGTCCCTCGCCTCTAACGTTACACTTTGCAATAAATATAACGATTAAAATCCTTCCGAAATCTTTTTTTCCACACTGCTGTGTCACTTCTCTTCTGAAGATCATGGAAAGACCAAAAATAGGTTCTGTCTTATTTTTCCTGTATATTTGATGAGACTGTAACCATGACTGAGATCTCGGCTTAATAACCTGTTGCCAGGATGTTGTTTGTGTATTGGTAGTTATTAGAATGTCCTCAGTGTCCTAATTCTATTGGTACAGACACCATGTGGACAGATTTGATGCATTTGCCAATTCTGTGCTGACAACTCAGTCCTGTTACTGAAATAAAGAGAAACAATAACAGGAGAAACCATGACAAAAAAATAAAGTTGCCTGAGATTGACTCATTATGAATCATTGAATATGTGTTTTGTTAGATAAGTGTTGAAAGCACAACAAGCAAATGGCGCCCATTCAGCAGACTGTCTCCAATACCAACTGTTTAAACCCCATGATGATCATGTCTTCATTTTGTGCAAATACAATAAACAAAAAAAGGACGAGGATCCTCATCCCAAACCGTCTGACTGCATCCGGAGTGTGAAACCCAGTGGGCTCGGTGTGGAACGATAGTAAGTGCCATCACTAGTGGGGACAGATGGATGAGGGTGGATGTGTGTGTGTGTGTGTGTGTGTGTGTGTGTGTGTGGCAAAGGGGTGACAGCAGAAAACTGGGCTTTTCTCCACTTCCACAGTTGCACACACCGAACGAAGGCGAGGAATTTGGCTTTGATTTGGAAGCAGAAGCTCCACGGTTTTAGAAACCCTGGTGTCTAATTAACATAAAGTTTCAACTAAAACATTACTTCAGCTGCACTGCTTTAGTAAAGTTTTACATCTATATGTACTTATTTGAAAATCTGACGCTTTATCCAAAGCTGATCTACAGGAGTCCGAGTCTAGACCGAGTCCAGATTAAGATTTTTTCATCGTACAAGAATAAAATGTATTCACTTTACAGTCATTATCAGTCATTATACACGATATATATTCATTACTAATATTATATATCATTATACATTTGGTAAGATAGAACATTACATTAAATTATGATTCATTATTGTTATATTATAATCGTAGTCAAACTAAGGTAATGTAACTTTCGGAAGTAAATGACGGTGATAATTCTTACTTACTCAGAATCACCACATAAAGTCATCTGATTGTAAACAACAACATCCATTCTATTCATTTTTATTATTATATTTGAAAATATAACAATAATAGTAAATAGATGCCGAAAGTTCGTGGATGAACTTTGAGGTTGGCTTGAAAATGTGACATTACCCATGGGCCCAATGGGCACCGCATGTCATCTCAGGTTGAACTGGGGACCAAGCCTGCTGAATTTCAGGCTGTAGGTCAAAAACTGCCCGAGTTATGGTCATTGACCAGCCAGGGGCCCCAGTGCCCAGCGGGGGGCCACAGGGGTCCCATGGGCATCACATGTCACCTCAGATTGCACCCGGGACCAAGCCTGCCAAATTACGTGGCCATAGGTCGAAAACTTTTTTGTTCATTGGTTGGATCCTGAACAAAATTTTATCGTAAGTTTTTGGTATGTATTACTTACATACCAAGAACTTCCATATGTATTACTTAACAATACATACCATTTCCATCACGGGGTGTAAAAGATTAATGATTCATCAATAAAAGTGTGTTCGGTCATTCTAACCTGATTCTGCAGAGCGTTTCTGTTTAGTATCGTGATATGAAGATCAGGCACAGATTGCAGGTTGTTCCAGAGGATTCACAAACTTTTTTTGCAGCCTTTATAATCAAGAGAAGAACAGGATAAGAGAGACAGATGGAAAAAGACACACATAGATAGAGACAAACCAGGGATAGGGAGTCTAAAGACGAGAAAGTGTGTGTGTTTATATGTTATTGAGAGAACCCGATGTTCCCACAAGTATAGAAAGATTTGACGTTTCTTTGCATCGTGGGACACTTTGTTAGTCACAAGGAAAATTGCTTTGTTTAACCAAAACTGCAAGTGTGTGTGTGTGTGTGTGTGTGTGTGAGAGAGAGAGAGAGAGAGAGAGAGAGAGAGAGAGAGAGAGATATAGTTGCAGTGTAGTGCTTTTTGTGTAAAAGGGGTCTGTGACCTGTTGTTCTCCTTGGCTGGGTAATATTAATAAAGTCTGTAGTGTTCTTATTGTCTTAAACACACACACACACACACACACACACACACACACACACACACACACACACGTCAATATCTCACGTTATAGCGCAGTATATAACGTGTGTATTATTGTGAGTGTATTATTGCGATTATACCACAGTTCTGTTATTGCTATTTATTGTTATTTTAAGATAAAGAGGACAGAAATAGGTGAGGTAAAATCGTTCCACTCTACCTTTCCAGTCGAAGAAAAGAATTTCCCAAAAACTGTTTGCTAAACAGACAATAACCACAAATACAACAATTAATAAGCTTTAATTTATTAACAACCAATTTTATTTACCTTCATCAAATAAAATGGGTCAGATTTGTGAGGCAGGCTGTTACTAAGATCTACTATTCTACCAAGAGAAGCAAATCAGAGTGAGATCCCAGTGTTAGAACCAAAGCGCAGGATACAGATAAAGCTCTTAATATTAATTTTATGAGGCAGAAATGTTACAGTCGGAGTTCTAGATCATCAGCAGCTCGGTCGGGTTAATAAGAGCCAGACTTAACAGATCCATGAATGAAGCTCCGATCGGCTGTGGATGGTGTTTAATGAAAGACGCCGAGTTTAACACCAGCAAACGCTGTGAAGGAAGAAGGAGCTGCTAGAACCGATGGAGCTGCTGATGCTGTATAACTCTCCCGGAACATTTCTGACTGATCCATCCAATCCAAACTGATGATAAAACTGATCTTCATTTTCCTCTTCAGTTGCTCTTCAGTCGAGCTGCAACTCCTTTAAGAGTCCAGAACCTTTGATTTACTCTACTGACTGTTTTTCATTTCTCTGCCTTTCCAGCTCAAAAAAGTTTCAATTGTAAGGGTAATGAACCTCGGCTCATTGGAAGGATCAGGCTGCTCATTAATAGCTTCATCAAACTCATTTAAATCCAAACAAATGCTTTCAAAGCCAGTAGATTTTATGAATGCATTATAATCCATTTCAGCAGGCTTTTACTTATGTAATTATAAGGTTGCTGCTTTGTTATGGCTGGCATCGTTGCTAGGGTAACACTTGAACACCTCTCTTAGCCAATTAGATTGCGGAGTCGGAACTAACTGTAGTATAATGTGGCTAAATAACTGAGAAGCTTGCATGTTTCATTTCTCTGCTTCAGATAGAGATACATTATGTAGACTAAAGTTTGTGGCCACCCAAAAAACTCCAAAACATACTTTCCATTACATTTTGGACAATGACTATGAGGTTGGCTTCGGTTAGACAATAAGCCCTGGCTCACTTTTGGCATTCCAGTGCATTTTCAACGTGTCTGATGGAGCTGAGGACAAGGTTCCGTGTAAAGCAGCCAAGTTTTCAATCAAAAGTTGGCAAACCCATTCTGTGTGGACTATGTTTCAGGACAGCAGGGCAGAAAGTTGATGAACTGACTCATTGGTAGCGGAAAGTGCCACAGTTTGTCTGTGTTAAACATGCTACAAGTGAGGATTGCTGAAATAGCAAAGCTGTTATTAGAAGGAGTGTCCACAAACTTTTGGCCATATAATGTATGACTCACGTTTGCAGTCTTTCTTCTTTACTTTCATTTTTTGTATATTTGCTTCTATTTTGATCTTTCTTTAACTTTTTTATTCCTATTTATATTCATTCTAGTCTATTCTAAATACACACACACACACACACACACACACACACACACCAACATATCATTAAGTACACATCATAGCAGAGCTACGTTTAAGTCTGCATTTCATCATAGTCAAACACACATACACACACAAACATATCATTAAGGGCACATCATTGGCCAGCTAGGTCATAGGAGACTCTGCATTTCATCATATCCACACACACACACACACACACACACACACACACACACATAGTGAGACAGAGAGTACTACATAAATAGGACATGACCTTGAAAATTCAGTACTCATCACCTTATATGTGACTGGGTTCAATAGCACACTTAATGAACTCTGTGTGTGTGTGTGTGTGTGTGTGTGTGTGTGTGTGTGTGTTCTCTGGACGTTGTATTGATAAATCCAACTTGTTGTTGGTTCTAATTGCCCACATTAGTCACTACCTGTGATTAATATGAGCTAGGCTAATTAGGCTCTATCCGCTGGCCTGTTTGCTCTGATAGCGTCACACACACAGACTGTTCCCTGTTGCTATTCAAATCAATACTGTAATGACAAAAACACACTCATGTCCAAGCTAGCTACAACGTCTAAAATAGTAACACAACCACTCCTAGTGCTATGGTAATACGCGATTTGTGACATAGCGTATAACACTCCTTAAAGATTCCGGATTAAAGACTCAGTGAATAATGTGATATTAAAGTAGCTCAAAACATTTGGCTTCTGGTGGAATCGCTGAGAATATAACAACATACTTTCGCATTTAGCTAGGTGTTACCAAGCACTGTATTGACACATATTTATAGTGAGTGTCTGCTAATGTTAATGTGGGTAGACGTATAAAGACGTTCATACATCTTATTTGACAAAACAAAAGACATCAAAAGTCTCTTAAAAGCTTCCCAACACGTCAAGCCGACCTCAGCCGCAATCTGAGAGGAATGTGATACCTGCAATTCATTTTGATGGACTGTGATGAACTGTGATAGGCTTTATAAGACTGTTCCGAATCATAACGAACAGTGTTATAGACTGTGATTCGCTGTAATCAACTGTGATGGACTGTGGTTATTGTCATGGATTGGTGATGGACTGGGATTGACTGTGACTGACTGCAGTGGACTGGGTGAACTGTAACAGAATGTGATCATAGACCATAGACTACATACTATAATGGACTGTGTTGTGATGGACTGTGATGTTCTGATTTTGACTGGTATGGGCTGTGATGGATTATGATGGACTATAATGGACTGTAATAGCTTGTGTTGGGCTATAATAGACTGTAATGTATTGCAATGGGCTGTAAGGGATTGTGATTAACTGGAATGGACTGACATGGATTGTATTGTGATGGGTTGTGATGTTCTATGTTGGCTATAATGGACTGAACTGTGATGGATTTTGATTGACTGGAATGTGCTGTGATGGATTCCAGTGGACTACAATGCACTGTATGAGATGATACTGGACTGTAATGGATGGTGTTGGGCTTTAATGGAATGGAATGTATTGCAATGGGCTGTAAAGGATTGTGATTAACTGGAATGGACTGGAATGGACAGGAATCGATTGTATTGTGATAGGTTGTGATGTTCTATGTTGGCTATAATGGACTGCAATGGATTGTGATGGGGTATGATTAACTGTGTTGGACAATAATGAACTGTAATTGAATGCGATAGATTGTTATGCGCTATAATGGACTTTAAAGGATGGTAATGGGCTGTGATTGTTGTCATGGATTGCTTATGGACTGTGATAGACTACAGTGGATTGTGGTGAACTGTAACATCATGAGATAGGCTATAATGGACTGAACTGTGATGGATTGTGATTGACTGGTATGGGCTTTGATGGATTCCAATATACTATAATGCACTGTAATAGATGATAATGGACTGTAATGCATTGTGATTAGCTGTAATGGACTGTAATGGATTCTCATGGACTATAATGGACTGTAACAGACGATAATGGACTGTAATGGATTATATTGTGATGGGTTGTGATGGTCTCTGATTGACTGACATGGGTTGTGATGGATTCTGATGGACCATAAAATACTGTATTAGACAGTAACAGACTGTGATGCACTGTAAGAGACTGTGATTGATTGTAATAGGCTATGATTGAGTGTATTGAACTGTGACGGACTATAATGGATTGTGATGACTGTAATAGAGTGTTATGGGCTATAATGGGTAGTTTGTCATTGATTTGCTATGGTCATACCAAATTCTTCTTCTTCTTCTTCTTCTTATTATTATTATTAATGGTAAAATCAACCTTTTATGCATCATAGATCAGTTCCTGAGACCTCTGATCACTGACAAAGACCAAGAACTGTCGTGTTTTGATCTCATTCAGATCAGTCCCTCCATGGCTGGTTCCAGCAAAAGACTTTAATGGCTTTTCGGCTGGAATCTGCAGCTATTTTTACACATTTACCAGACCATTGAACATCCATCACACACACCGTCAACATGTTATGGTCGGCTTACTTTAGGAGCCATGAAATGTGTTTGGCCTGTTTGTAGAAAATCTAATAATAAAGCTAATGAAAGAACAGGATGAACTTTTCCAACATGAGCTCATGTACAAACTCTTTCGCTTCTTATCAGGCTCGCAAATGATCCGAAACCGCCGACGTTCCCCCCGCCGTCCTGCTGAAAGGGAAAATATGAATTCCTGATGTATGGCTCTTTGAAAGGAAATATTTTAGGAGGCATGTCAACTTGGCAATATGAGATGCACTGCTAATTTCCCCTCATTTGAACTGCACACAAAGGAGAGTCCAGGAAAAATACACGTATAAAAGAACCGCGTCTGGATGAAGA
The DNA here is from genome assembly GCA_025084515.1 of Ancistrus triradiatus. Classification (NCBI taxonomy): domain Eukaryota; kingdom Metazoa; phylum Chordata; class Actinopteri; order Siluriformes; family Loricariidae; genus Ancistrus; species Ancistrus triradiatus. The sequence continues at coordinate 372,428 of JAJAGP010000012.1, read as the reverse complement.
TCAAAAGCACAACTTCAGCACCAAAGCATCCGACATGGCAGCACGTGGTCCGGACCCCCAGCACGGGCAAGTTCTTGAGGTGCATAAATCACATTCACATTAGTCTCAGAAAGACCTCACACAGATCAGGACACATGGAGTTTTGGCACTTCATGAAAAAATTAACATGATATACAGTTGTTTTTCCAATATTGCCACTTATTATTATTAAAATATGTTTAAATTTAATCATGTATTTTTTGTGTATTTTTACATTTTATTTATTTATTTATTTTTTGCTTTATTTAAGTTAGAGTTTTTTCTTATGCCTTATTTTAAAGACTTTTTATTTATTTTCTTAACAAAAAACTTTTTTTACCTTTTGATTTCTTTATGATTATCTACCATCATAAACATTTATTATAATTATGAGTAACAATATTTATTATTATTATTATTATTATTATTATTATTATTGTTATTTTTATTGTTATTGTTATTATTATTATTAACTTTATTCATTTATTTTGTCTTATGACTGTATATATTTTTATTTTTGCTTTATTTAACTTCCTTTGTTATGCTTGTTTATTATGCATTATTTTAATGCCATGTTTTATTAATTTTCTTAATTTTTTATATTTAGATTTCTACATAATATACATAATAGTTAACATAATGGTTATTATAATTATGATTAACAATATTATTGCTGTATTATTATTCAATTATTTTGAACTGTATTCATTTATTTTTCTTGTATTTTAACATTTTTTTTTGTTTTTGCTTTAATTAAGTTATGATTTTTATTTAAGTTATGAATTAATTTAATGCCACATTTGCTTATTTTCTAAATATTTTTTACATTTTTTTTTTAGATAAATATATTCCATAGCAAATATTTGTTATACTTATGACACAACCTTGGCACGGAACAAACATTCCTTTAAAAATCTTCTGCACCTTTTCACGTTTTGCATTTGGCCTCGGCACCCTTTCATGAGCGAGCTGAAGCCATGGATTGGTGATAAGAGCCACCTGCTGGAAATGGCAGTTCCTGAGTGCTTGTATTTGGCAAAACCTCTACCTGCACCCAGTAAAATCCAGGCTTGGATCCAGACCCTGACCAGGATAGGATAATCAAGGCTAAAATGGGATGATTCGCTCTTTTTTGGGAGGTTTCATCACCCACTACTGTTTTGTAAGATCTTAGAACCTGTTAATGTTTTATTATAATACATTTTTTTTTCCAAAATATCATTTGACCAGGGGTCCCAAAAATACGTCCTTCTAACTCTGCTTAACTCTCCTCCATCGTCCCTGTGTGTAGATAAAGTCTACAGTAACTACACGGACCAGAGACTCTCAGAGTCACCAAGGCCCGAGAGCTCCCACAGAGAAACACACACGCGCGCACACACACACACACACACACACACACACACACACACACACACACACACACAAACACAACTGCTGATATTTATCCACACAGATCTCTCTAACAGGAAGATGTTCATGTGGATGGATTCGTGGATGAACTTCATGTGAGGTTTGTTTGGACTCCGAATGCAGATCAGGTTGCAGATGGATCGGGTTTTTGTGGATCAGTCTGAACTAATCAATGTTCAATCCTTTTATCTTCCTTCCTTCTGCCTGGACTCTGATGTAGTAATGATGGATTAGACTCTTTTGGTCTAATAGCTCGAGCTGGCCTTACTCAATAACATTCATCATGTCTGTGCTCGAGTTTATGTTATTCTGAAATGCATTTTTTGAGGATTGGGGAGGAGGAAATGATGGAGGAGGTATGTAGAGGGAAAAGGTCGGTGAATGGATGGAGGAAGTGATGGACCTGGAAGGGACGGATGAATAGAGATGAAACTGAAGGCCCTGTTATGGACTGTAATGGATTTTGAAGCTACATGATGGACTGATGATGGACTGTAATTAGGTGTTATGCTCTTTGATGATCTGTGATGCTCTGGTGATGAACTGTGTTGGACTCTGATGGACTTTAACGGACCATGATGTACTGCAATGGATTGTAATAAACTACAACAGACTGTTGGCTTAATTATAATGAACTGTGATAGATTGTGAGGGATTGTCATGAACTGTGATGCTCTGTGGGGGACTCTGATGGACTAGTGATGGATTGTTTTGAACTGTTTATATATAAACTGCAAGGACTGCATAGACTGAAACAGACTGCAGTATATGCAATGTGATTAACTGTGCTGGGCTTCGGATGGACTTGTAGCAAACAGGTGATGAATTGTAAAGGACCAGTGATGGACTGTAGGCTTCTGATGGACTGTCAAGGACTTGTGATAGCCTGTGATGATCAGCAATGCAATGTAATGGCCTGTGATGCAGTTTTGATGGACTCCAGTGTACTGGTGAAACTGTAACAGACCAGTTTTGGACTGTAATGTATTGCCTATGGACTGTGAAGGACTTGTGATGGATTGTAATAGACTGGTGATGACCTGTGATGCCCTGTGATGATCCGTACTGCAGTATAATGGACTGAAACCTCCGATGAATCACAAAGCTATTTGCGAGCGGGTGAAGTCGTGTTGGAGCAGGCAAACAGTAAAAATTTGCAGTGCGGGGCACCTCCATTCATAAACCGGCTTCCTGTTGAATGTGAGAGCGAGAGTGTCAGGTTGCATTATGGGGCTTCGTAGGCGTGAGGCGGCAAAAATAGCAGAGAGTGTCAGAGAGGGTGGCAGGTGGTGGAGCAGGTGCAGTAATCAGGTGCAAGTGAATCAAGGTGATGTCTGAGGACGCCTTCTCACATTATCAGCCATCAGAGAGTGGAGCTGCAGAGGGGGCGAGAGACACCCAGAGAGAGAGAGAGACAGAGAGACAGAGAGAGAGAGAGAGAGAGAGAGAGAGAGGTGTATAAAGACATAACAGGTATGCTGTTCAGACACTACATGAAAATAGTGATATCGACCATTGACCTGAACACACACACACACACACACACACAGACACACACACTGAACAGTCTGCAGGGGGAATGTTCTCCATGCTGCTCACGCACTGTCTGAGATATCAGACCTCCGGCACACACACACACACACACACACACACACACACACACACACACACACACACACACACACACACACACACTGTATGTGCATAAAATCTTAACAGTTCACAGGATTATGTGATTAGTTGAACAAAAACATTCATTCCTCGTTCCATTCGCTTTATTTCCCCATCGATCCATCCTTGTCTCATCTTCCTTCATCACTCCTTCCTTTCAGTGTTTCTTCCTTTTCTCCATCAACACATCTCTTTCATCACCATTATTTCCAAAATCATTCCTTGTTTTACTCTTTCTCCATCCGTCAAAATCTCCTCAGACCTTCCTTCTATCCACCCATCTATCCCTCACTCATTTATTTCTCCCACTTCAATCCTAAACTCCAAAACCACCACACTTTAGTGCAATGCTCCACCTATTCTCTTCCTCCCTTGTTCCCTCCACCCCTACGTGACTTCACTTGTGAAGGAACATTTCCATTAATGCTGAGCCTGTTAGCCACAATGCCATCACTTGGAAAATAATTTGCAAGTCAAAGGAGGTTGCTTTATTTATATTTTATTTTGTTAAAATATTATGTTTACACCATATGCTTTCCATTTTCATAGCATGTCTTCAGCTGATAAGGTGCTTTTGGCCACATAACTTTGTGTCCCGATACTTTTGACAACATGTGGGTTTGTGTCCCAATACTTTTTACCACATGTGGCTTTGTGTCCCAATACTTTTGGACACATGTGGGTTTGTTTCCCAATACTTTTGGCCACATATGGGTTTGTGTCACAATACTTTTGGGCTATGTATCCCATCACTTTGACCACATGTGAATTTGTGTCCCAATTATTTTAGTTACCTGCAGGTTGTGTCCCAGTACTTTTGACCACGTGACTTTGTGTCCCAATACTTTTGGCCGTCGTTATACACACTCTAATTAATTTACTGTTAACTGAATAAGTTGCACTAAAGTACATTTTAGTACCATAATTCATCTTCATCATCTATCACATGTTTGTCTTTATTTTTCCCATCATTTTCCCCGTCTTCCATTCCTCCATCCCCTATTCTATCAATTAACTCCTTCATCATGTTATTTTCCTCATTTACCGCCACTTCGTCCCTTTATCCCTCTTTATCTTCGGAACTTCCACCATCCATTCATCCTCTCCCTTCTTTCACCCGTCTCCTCCCACATTCCCACGCCTTCCCTTTATCATATAGCATCTCTGCCCTCTCGATGCCCTCACCCTGTTTGCTGTTGTTTTTGGCTCCTGTGTTTCCTTCTGGTCTTTCGGCTGCTTTGAGACCTGGAGCTTCGGCACTCTTCACACTTCTCCTACCTCTCTCTCTCTCTCTCTCTCTGTCTCTTTTTATCATCTCCATCTGCCATGCTGTAGTCACCAGCCTGCCTACTATTCCCAGAGCGCCAGGCTAAATATGTAAAACACACAACGCCTCGCGCCATTCTTCACCGCTCACAATAAATTCGGAAAGTGATGTGAATGGTATAACATGAGACCGTTACTGTCTACAGGTCCGAGCGTCCGCCATTTCCTCTCCAGGTCCAGGATCTGCTGAGTAATGGCAAACCTCCTGTCTCCTTATCCACCTGTAACCCCACACTCTGGGTGCAACTGTACGTGTCCCACTTCTTCTTCAAATGGGTCAGTACCGACCAGCTGCAGCTATAATCTGCACACTCTTCAGTAGCTAATTATAAAACTCTCATTACGTCTCCATACTGAACCCCTCTGGCACAGATCGTACGTTACGCCCTCATCAACCTCCATTACTGAAAGTGAATGAAGTGTTTAACAACAACGTTCCTCAAAGAAAGATTGGAGAGGCATGATCTCCTCACACTAAGATGTTCTGCTACCAGTTCCACTCCTCACACTAAGATGTTCCAGTACCAGTTCCAGTCCTCACACTAAGATGTTCCAGTACCAGTTCCAGTCCTCACACTAAGATGTTCCGGTACCGGTGCCAGTCCTTAAACTAAGATGTTCCGGTTCCAGTTCCAGTCCTCACACTACGATCTTCCAGCACCAGTTCCAGTCCTCACACTAAGATGTTCTGGTTGTAAGGAATCTAGTTGTAAGGAACACTACGAATTGTTGTTTTGGTGTATGTGTGTGTGTGTGTCTGTGTGTGTGTGTCTGTGTGTGTGTGTGTGTCTGTGTGTCTGTGTGTGTGCTAAACGATTAGTTGGCTGAATGAACTGAAGTCTTCTCAGCCACCAAGGTGTTTTTCCTGTGAGGCCACTGAGTCAATGATGGAGATGATGGCAATGTGTCATGAGGAAGCGCCAGACGAGACGCAGATGGAGTCGGTGGGCGTCCCGCTTTCACTCATTTATTCATATTTACTGAGAATTGAAGAGGGAGAGAGAGAGAGAGAGAGATAGAGAGAGAGATCAGACTGTGCGTCATTCCATAGGGGTGTTGGTGGTCTAAGTGAAAGTACTGACAGACGCAGCGACATTTTATGAGTCAGTCACGAAGGCACTTATTTTGGGGATCAGTAGAACAAACGAAGCTCCCTCAGATGAGTGATGGAATGTCTGCACTGGTCCAGAATAAGTCCAGATGTTCAGAACCAGCAAATCAATTAAGCTTCGTCAATTGAGCTTTAATTGTTAATTTATCTTTGTGAACTCTAGTAATAAATGTCGTCGTCGTTAACTTCGTTAAAACAGCAGACGTTCTTTTGTTCCTTGTTCTCACTTTGTGAAAAGTCAATCAAAACTTTAGCAGCGTTAAAAAGCTCAACTCATCAAGTAAGCAGCCAAAGACGAGAATCAAATGAGGACCGGATTACAGGGTTAAGTTCTAAAGTAAATGTAAAATAGTTCCAAATAATCTGATTTTAAATATTTTAAGCAGGAGGGCTGTGGGCTGACTGCCAACAAACCCATTAACTGAAGTCTACCTGCTATAACAGGCGTTCCAGTACCAGTTCCAGTCCTCACACTTTTCTCTACAGCCCTAGGATTTACTGGTTTATTCAAATGTTCATGTTTATCATATTTACGCTTCCCTGCAGATGCCGTGTTAGCTCCTGTAACATCCAGAATTTCATTTTGCCCCAAAGGTGCTCAAACGTTGCAGAATTTCTACTTACAAAGAGTTAAACCTTATAAAATCTCGCTTTTCTATGGTGTGTGACGAAAATCGCTTATCACGCTACACCCTTCCTCTCTCTGTGCAAACGGGCGAATGTAAAGATGTGTAATTACAGCCATTACTCATAAAGTGGAGCCGATTGTTTCTGCTGCTACAATCAGAGAGGATTTGCACAGCAGAATAAAAACAGAGCGAGAGGGTTTTAAGATGACAGTAATTAACGCTCACTTTATCCGAGTGAGCTCACTGAACTGATTGTTCGGGGTGCAGATGTAATTTACACCGCTTTCGGTACAGACAGAGGTGGAAGACATCGGAGCTTCGGCTCGTCTCTACAAATGTGTGATTTTTTTAACCGTTGCATAAACTTATTTTAATATGAAAAGCACAGGATCTGTCTTGCTTTCAGAACTGCTTCAATTCTTTGTGGCACAGATTCTACAAGGTGCTGGAAACATTCCTCAGAGATTTCAGTCCATGTTGACATCAAAAGATGGTCCACCGTGGGCATTAAGGGGTGCACATGGTCAGCAACATTTAAACGATGCTCGGTTGGTATTAAGTGAATTTTTTAAATCGAGACTCATCAGACCACGACGTTTTTCCAATCTTCCAGTTTTGGTGAGCCCAAAATTTGAATTGTAGCCTCAGTTTCCTGTTCTTAGGTGACAAGAGGGGCACCCGGTGTGGTCTTCGACTGCTGTAGCCCATTGTTGTTTTTTCCAGAGATGCACTTCTGCATAGCTCAGTTGTAACAAGTACTTATTTGAGTTACTGCTACCTTTCTATGAGCTTGAACCAGTTTGCAGCCCTCTGGCATCAACGTGGCATTTTCACCCAACTGCCCTCACTGGATATTTTCTCTTTTTGGACCATTCTCTGTAAACCCCAGAGGATCAGCAGTTTCTGAAGTCACTTGCACTTGTTCAGGTCCAGGTGATTTCCTGATGGAAACAAATGTGTAGTGCCAACTGTAAAGTTTTTGGAGGATAAACCACTGTTTGGTGGAAGCGCGTTTAGTTTATAGTTTGTGCCACTTAGTTCCAACGCCTGTGCTTCTACACCTGTGCAAAGACTTTCATGAAGGTGTTTTCCTGCTGAACTTTCCTGTGGAACTTCCAGGACTGACCTCAAACTGCAGTTTAATGGCATTATATGTTAAATGTCTAATTCTAAACGTTTGGTGTTAAGCATTACGAAATAAGTGCCCCTGCGCCCAGAAGTAATGCCCTAATACCGATGAGTAACGGCCTGTGAAATTCCTTCACTGTTCCGTGATGGAATTCAGCAGCGATGTCACGTCTGCCCCCCTCTAACCTGACCTCGAGACCCTTCTGTTGTCATGATGTCACACTAAAGTCGCTCGTGACCTTTGACCCGAGGTCTTTGGCGGGATGGACTCAGTCACGCAGCTGTAGGACCGGCGGGAGCGTGGGAGAAAGCTGCTCGGCATTGATGCTGCTCAGTTACCGACTCCAAAACTGGAGGACCTGCTTTGTTTGGGGCACAATGGAGTTAAAGGCCAAACGCTGAGTGGGACAGGGCGGTCGCCTGAACGCTCGGCCGCATCTCTTTACGGCGTTAAGGGGTCAGAGAGCAATGTGGAGCGGTCAGCGTGGGAGAAACCTGAGGTTCGAAACGTCACGCCTTTGAAAAACTATACAAGGAAGTCTGAAAGTGCAGAGGCAAACCTGAGGCCCTGCAGCTGTGCAGCACAGAGTAACATTACATATAAGCAGATCTCAAATCTTCGGTTCGAGGTTCGAGGATCAGATGGGAGTCAGGAGCACAGTGTCTGATGCACACAGCCATGCCGTCAGTGTTCAGTCAGAAATCAGACTGATTCATGATAGAATTCATAACTAACTGTTTGATTAAATGTTTAATAAAACACACAGACACATCGATAAACAACGTATTAGAGTCATTCATAGACAGATAGAGAGACAATGATTGTTTGATTGATTGATTGATTGATGGTTGATTGATTGGCAGATTGAGACAGAGACAGACTGGTTGATTTCTTGATTTGTTGGTTGATTCAGACAGACAGACTGATATGCTGATTAACTGATCAACTGATTAATTAATTGGTTGGTTAACTGATAACCTGACTGGCTGTTTGATTCATAGGCTGACAGACTGATTGATTGCCTGATTGACCAATTGATTGATAGATAGACATATTTTTTGCAGATTATTGATTGATTAACTGATTGAGACAGACTGATTTCTTGCGTTCTTGATTTGTTGGCTGATTGATTGATTGAATGTTAGAAAGACTGACTGATCGGTTCAATCAGAAACTGATGGACTGATTGATTGGTAGATTGATAGATGCTTTTGACAGAAAGATATATAATTGTCATAAATAATATAAATTTATTGATATACTGATTTATTGACTGATTAACATTACAGGCATACAGGTAGATCATCAAACTTTGATTGATTGATTGATTGATTGAGACAGAGATAGGACTGGTTGAATGGTTGATTTCTTGAGGTCTTTATTTGTTTATAGAAACCCTGAATGATTGGTTCAATCAGAGAGCGACGGACTGATAGACTGATGGATTGATTGATTGATTGATTGATTGATTGATTGATTTACAGACAGGAGGTTTGGGGGAAAACATATATTTATTGTTGGAATGAATGATGAACTGAATGACTGATTGGCTGAGTGCTCAGTTTGTTGACTCAAAGGCAGACAAGCACATATAAGACAGATTTATTGATAAACCGATTGACTGAATGATTAATTTTGCTTGATCATTGATTAACAGTTAGATCAGCAGTTGTTGCTTGTATGATTGACTGATTGAAACAGAGACAAATTGATTAATCAACCAATTAATTGATTTGTTGACTGATTAACTGACTGGCCGTTTGAGTGAAATATTGATTGATTCATCGATTGGCAGACATGGTTTAGTTGATTTGATTTTATTGATTGATTGGCTGATTGGGTGCTCAGTTTGTTGATTCAAAAGCAAACAAACACAGGAAAGGTTTATTGATATACGGATTGATTGATCGATTAGCACATATTTTAGCACAAAACCACTTACAGAATGAACATTTTGAGGAACATCATGAGGACCAGGAATCTTCTGGATGCAAAGCGCTGCAGTGGCTGCAGGTTTTAATCTGAGCTGCACCTGAGTTGTTTAATTGAATCGTATTGATTATAATCAATTCCAGCATCATTTGTATTTGGAATTCAAACCTGCAGCCACTCAAGTTCCTCAGATCAGTTCTTCACCTGATTCTGCATCGAACCCTCAAACAGAAGGGTGAAGGATTTCTATCATCAATATCAAGTATATCCAAATATAGATCCACAGGAACGTTGGAGAACATCAACACACACGACAACAGGTCTAGACTGTGCGCGCGCACACACACACACACACACACACACACACACACACACACACACACACACACACTGAGACTGTGTTAAACCAGCCAGGTCTGGCAGAGCGAGTGTTTACCCAGAGAATGCTGTAGCTTATTCAGCTCGTTCTCTCACAAAGCACAAATGAGACACGATTTAATTTGGCTCGAATGGTGAGAGTGTTAGAGAGAGAGAGAGAGAAAGAGAGAGAGAGAGAGAGGGAGAGAGGGGGAGAGTCTGACTTTTTAATGAGGCCATTAGTGGAACAAGCATCTCATTGAGTGAGGGACGCAGGAGAAACACCTCGAGAGGAACGAAGAAAAGAAAAACAAATGGCACAATGAGAAACCACTCATACCTCCATTATCTCTTTCACTCATTCTATTATAGAACCACAAGCATTTTAATCAAACATCTTTTTAATATCTGCCCTCGTGTTTCGGGAGCGTCCGATCAACGAAAGTTTGCTTTAACCACTGAGTTCTTAAAAATGATAATAAATTATAATAAACAGCTGGTCACCTCAACAGCCAAACAATGCTGCAGATCCATGAGCAGAGGCGGGAGTTTAGAGTTTAAGAGCCTTACTGCTTTCTCATTAGCTCACTTGGAATGCTGGAGACTGTTCTAACTCGGTTGATGTGTTTAGAGATTTTTTGTGTTCTTATATTTCTCTAAACACTCTCTGCTTTTGCTTTCTTTAATTTCCCTTCTCTTAATGCGTCACAGAGATTTTGCCGTGTCTTTTTACATCGTCAACTTCAAAAAACAAAGACACAAGCAGAGATTAGTGAGTAAAAGCTCTAGTTTGTGTTTTTTGTGAGCATGAACAGATTAGAATGGACTTATAATTAAATGGTTCCATCCAGTCACTGTGAGGTTTATCACCATCATTCTCCAGCCTTTAAGCTATAAACCACCAGACTATAATATAATAAAATAATAATTAATAATACTTTTAGGAGAAATATTATTTAATGTTAGCCTATATTTGACAAAATCTGTGATGAAATATAATATTATTTATTAACAGATCCTGTATAATGACTGAAATTTCTTATTTATATTCTTTTATGATGAAAAAAATCTTGTCTTGTCTAGACTCACAGGCTCTAGCGACCTTCACTACAATACTACTAATTAAAAGCCGTACACCGTCTGTACAGTACTGTCCATCAGTTTCGGACTGTGTGTGGAGGACACAATTAATATATGTATTTTTTCATCTGTAAAACTCAGTGTGAAAAGGCCTTAAGTTCCTCGTGTTTGTGTGGATGACCTGCCCCTACTTATTTGTACCAAGCTGTAAATGGTGTTTGTATGTGTATGTACCTGTCCTATTGTAAGTAGTACTCCTTTGTTGCCTGTCTATTCTCTCTAACCTATAACTTGCTGAGTCTCTGGTCCGTCTGGCTGATCTTCTGTGTTGTTCCTAATACTGTCTATCGATGAGGTTTTGGCTTCAAAATCTAAACTATCAGTCATTTTAATCCCTCATCAATCTCTGACGCATTTACGTATCGCTTGCACGCAGTTTTCTTGCGAAAATAACCTTTATATTTACGTTACAGTAGCCTAAAGAGACTCTGTGACCACCTTTTCCACAGAGCTCAATGCTGACGTTAATCAGTGCGTATCTGTACAGACGCTACATAGATAAAATAGATGAAGATAAAATAGTAGACAGGAAGTATATAAAAAGACAGACAGTTAGATAGATAGACGAACGAATAAATGATATGATTGTTTCTTGAAGGCTTTTTCAGGAGCCGGTGTGAGCTGCTCAGCTTTCCAGCCTAATCATAAACATGTTGCTCGTTATGTCAGGTCGCCCCCAGCTAAAAGCCTCGCCGGCAAATTAAACGCATGGGATCTGTTCACGACGCGACGCCGACGCCGACCCAGACCTGGCACGGCCTTCTCCAGACGTCTCGTTAATGATCAGGTTAGCTGCGTAAATGTCAGGATGCCCTCGTTACGGCTTTGAGGTTCAGCCCTGGGATTTGTTTTTCTGCACAATCTGTCTGAAACACTTAAGCGAATGCTGGCACTCTAAAGGACGATAACGCGGCGGTTGTTTATTTAATGCAGTATAATTTTATCCACATAGCACTCAGCATTCTCACGAAGCAGCTCTGCAGGTTAAACTCGATTTACAACTAGGGGAATTTGGTCTAATTTGTTATGTACTTGTATAGACAAGTATTTACAGACTGATGAGCCAAGAGGTGATCAGGCTGAATAACGAATAATAACGAATAATAAGTCTCCGGGTCAGAAAGTCTCCTAATAGACAGGGTTCCAGCAGCGGGGAGTCCGTATTTAAGTTCTAAAAGTATATTTTAAAAAGTTATATATAAGCTATATGTAAAAAATAAGTACATTCTTTATACCTAAACATTTGCCTCGTCTTTGCACCACTCTGGAATCGATAAGAACCGGAATCGATCAAATGCAAACAATACCCAACTCTAGCAGCGCCCCCTGCTGGGTATAGGGACTTGTGGGACATGCTGGGACAACAACCCACAATGGCTCCACATCACATGACTTAAAGGACTTGCTGAAAACGTGAACCAGATACCACAGGAAAATCTTCAGTTTTCAAGTTCGTGCCTTTAGGTCAGATTCGGGATATGTTGTTAAGTATTATATGAGGTAATTTACTGATAAACCTCATCTCTGACCCCACAGCTACCTGCGATAAAGCTTTGGGGTGTCTGAATGGACAGAAGAAGGGAGCTGAGTCTGTTTAAATCACATAATCAGTGTCTGAGCCGTACTGAGCAACGTTTTGCTTCGGATTCAGAAAGAGGAAGAAACCCTGGGCTCCTGGCACGAGAAATATTTGTACAGCTTAAAGTTGAAAGCAAACCCAATTACGCCGGGCTCAAAGCGGTGCCACTGCAAATTAGAGGTTCCAACCTTTTCCTCGGCACCGTGCAAACGTGCGACAAGTTCGCTAAACAAAAAAGGCTGGCTCTGCAGAAAGATGCGAGAGACACGTAGGCAGACGAACACGTTCACAGATGCATCGATTATCACCGAACAGGACGGCGTGTTTCTCTAATAAACAGAACGTGCAGGGTGTGCGGTAAATGAAGCAGGGAAGAAAAGGCAAAAAGTAGAAACGTCTCTGTTTAAAAGGTCGTACAGTCCTGATTCAGAAGGCCAGAAAGTCCTGTGCACATGTGGAGAAAATCAATTCGAATGAAATTTTAACACAGCTCTTACATTTGGCTGAAGGTCTCTGGAAAGGAAGGAATGCTATAGATTGAATAACTTTATCTAAATATGGCGAGGGTCGGTGGAATTTCCGTTGCTAAGCACTGAATTAAACTACAAACATACACTAAACACACACACACACACACACACACACACACACACACACACACACACACACACACACTATAGACGTGCAGTCTTTTCTAATTAGAGTACTGTACACTCCTTAATCAGCTGCAGGTCTCTCTCTCTCTCAGGATCGCTGCCATGTTTAACTTGGACGTCGAAGCTGCCAGATTGAACAGTAACACAACACTGTGATGCCCAGGAGAGCCTCGACCGGCCAGGAAACATGTCAGGAGAAGCGTGCGATCGTACACAACGCCGATTTAACACCAGAAAGAAGAAAGACAGAGATAGGGTAACGATAAAAATCTCTTCTTTACTTAAATTCATTTCAGGTGCAGGTATGATGTTTAATGTCCACTACATTATGTGAAACAAGGACAATGTCTGCTCACCAGGGTCGATTCTAGCAGCTGAACTCCCGATGAGACCAGAACCCAGTTTTATTTTTAGAATTATATCAAAGGAAAAGGCTCATTCATTTTGGACTGTCATTCCCATACTTGTGAAGAAAGAGCATGACTGTTTGGGTAGGGGAAACAAATGTGAGAAAACTTTAGTGAAAACCATTAGTGCTTAACCTGTGAGCCACAAAATCATCGCTCGGATCATACCATTTGCGAGGCGGGGGGTGCTGTATTATGAATGTTAACATACTGTGTGTAAATCATATATTTGCTATGGTTTTAACATTTTTTGCATTTTAAAAACAACAAAAGGACTGTTTACTATATTTAGGGGTGCTTGGCCTCAATTTATAGGTTCTTGAGCAGATTATAGAGCTAAAGCTGCTAAAGTAATGTCACTAAATGTGAGTGACGTATTTCAAGGTCAGCTCCTAGTTCTTAGGGAATCGAATCGAATCGTGTTATTCTAATGAGCCTGTTTGTGGCGTAGGAAGCCGAGCCTTGCTGAATCCCTTGTATTCATACCTGGGTGCCACACTTTGCAGACTGAGGATTGGTAGGTTCTCCAGGTATTTATGCAACACACATAAAAATAATAAATCCCGTTTTGCTGTGATTTGCGAAATAACGGAACGAACAGGTTTGCGCGTGACTGCGCTGGAGGCTTTGCTGACCCGAGGTCTGATTTATATAATTTCTATAATTGGTGTAATTATACGACAAACGCTGGTGCTATAATTGAATTTCAGACACGCCGAGGCTCTCGACTAAACACCACCATTATGGACTTCATTAAAAATCCTGCGGCCGGGAAATTAGGCGGCAGAAGCGTTCACACAGAGAGGTGAAATGAAGCTCTCGGAACGTTACAGCGAGGCTAACGAGACTAACGAGCCGGAGACGGTACGAACGATGAAGTTTCCCGAAAGCACTGCGTTGCTAATCGTTCAATGGCAGAGCGAGAATCTCTCTCCCTCTCTCTGATCATCTCCCGGTGCTGCAACAGCGACCCCTGCTGACCTCGTAAAGACAGACTTATGGGCGCTGGAGCCCTCATGAACCTGACAAGGAAAATGGAGGTAAAACATAAACAATAAACAATGAATATAGAGATATATTAGTCAAATTTCACCTGTACTGATTAAGGATTGATCAGGGGTCACGTGATCAGGTCAGCAAGCCAGTAACGTTTTGAGATCTTACAAAAACCACCGACGGATCATCTGATAGGCTAAACAGGTCAGCTCTTTGACGCACGTTAATATTTACGCGTTAAAAAGAACAATCCGTGGTCATATGCTGCATGCATCATACATGAAGAATCAATTAATGAACGAGTGCTAAATAAAGCCCAAGTGCATCCATCATTTATAAGAGCCATCCGTCTGTAACCTGAGGGTAACAAAGATCAAAGCTTCCGATCCTGCAGTGGCTCTGAACTCTCAGCTTCTCATGTGGAAACGACGTTTAGTCCATAAAGAAGGAGCACTGTAAGAAACAGGTTCATTACTATCAATTGAGTTACTGTCACTAGACATGAATGAGTCAGTATGAGTCGTTTGGTTGCGGCCATGATTCAGTCTCTCTTGCTCATTGAGTCAGAGATGGAGTTGGTGAATCAAATGTTAATGACTGTCGTGGAATGAGCCAGGGTTTAAATCAGCAAACTGCTTCTTCTTGTTTAGTGAGTCAGTACAAGAATTAGTGGATCGTTCAGAGATTTGTTTCTCTATTGTACATGGAGTCAGTGTTTTAATCAGTGAATCATTTAGAGAATTGTTTCTCTACTGTACATTAAGTCAGGTTTTGAATTAGTGAGTCTTTTAGATTCGCTAGACTCTCTATTCTCTATTATGAATCTTTTTGAATCAGTGAATTTTTTGGAGAGTCTCTTAGCTATTGTATATTGACTCAGTGATTGAATCAGTGAATCTTTCAGTCAGTGTAGAGTCAGTGTAGGAATAAGTGAATTGTTTAGATTTGCTTCTGTATTGGACACTGACTCAGTGTTTGAATCAATTCATCTTTTACAGATTTGCATCTCAATTGTACATTGAGTCAGTGTTTGAATAAGTGAGTCTTTTAGAGATTTGTTTCTCTGCTGTACATTAAGTCAGTGTTTGAATCAGTGAATCATTTGAATCAGTGAATCGTTTAGAGATTTGTTTATTGAACATTGAGTCATTGTTTGAATCAATGAATGTTTTAGAGATTTGCTTCTCTATTCTACACTGAGTCAGTGTTTGAATCAATGAATCACTGATTCAAGACAGAGATTCTCTTCTTTCTCATTCAGGAAGGCAGTGTGTGAAAGAGTGAATCATTCAATTGCAACTAATTTTCGAAATTCTCACATTCAGCTAGTTGTTTAAATTGGTGATTCATTCACATTTTACTGAATATTTAATTATTTCAGAGTGAATCATTTCATTGAGATCAAGAATTCCTCCATTCTGAGGGTCAGTGTTTGATTCAGTGAATCATTCAGTCATGACCAAGATTAAATTCTTGACCTAGATTCAGTTATTGAACCACTGAGTCATTTGGTCAAGCCTGAGGTTTGCTTCTCTGTGGTCAATGTTTGACTCAGCGAATCATTCAGTAATGATTCATTTTTCTGTTGTTGAATTCCGAGGGTTAATGTTTGAATCAGTGAATCATTTGGATATAATTTCAGTTCCTCCTCTTTTGTTCAGTGAGTCAGTGTTTGAATCAGTGAATCACCCAGTTAGGACGAAGATTCTCTTATTCACAGAGTCATTTGGTCAAGCTTTTGGAGAGCTGCTTATCTGCTTATCTGTCATGATCGGGATACGTTCTTCTGTTGTTCAGTAGGTGTTTGAATCAGTGACACATTCAGTCATGAACAAGAATCGACTCTCTCTTATTCACTAAGTCAGCTCTTGAATCACTAAGTCATTTGGACAAGCATGAGATTTGCTTCTCTGTGGTCAATGTTTGAATCAGTGAATCATTCAGTAATGATTAATTTTTTCTCTTCTTCAAAGGAATTAGCTATTGAATTAATTCAGAGGGTTAGTGTTTGAATCAGTGAATCATTTGGATATAATTACATTTTCTTCTCTTTTGTTCAGCGAGTCAGTGTTCGAATCAGTGAATCATTCAGTCATGACCGAGATTCATTTTTCTCTTGTATAATGTTTGAATGAGCGAATCATTTGTTTAATTATTATCTTTATTATTTAAAGTTAAAGTCTTTAAATCAGTGAATCATTTAGTGATAACCAAGACTGATTGGTCTGCCATTCAGTGAGTCAGCGTCTGATTCAGTGAATCACTCTGCCGTGACTCGGATTCTGTCATCTCCAGAAAATGACGTAATATTTAAAAATGAGATGGTATCTCAGAACAATGCCACGATCAGACTGCACCCTTCATCTGTGCCCAACACAAAGCGTTTCAAAGCAGACGGAAAACCTTTGTACTGTAAATGGAAAACTTGGCTTCAGAAGCAGATCTTTTTAATTGCATCCATATTAGAGAGGATGAGAAAGTGATCTCGGAGCGGCTGCAGAGGGAAAAACCATGTCTGCAAACATTTGGAGACGGGGAGTTGTTCCTGAAGAGTGTTTGCTCTCCTGGGTCAGGTGGGGTAAGAAGCCCCCGGCGGCTCTGATTAATAGTTTGCGTTTCATAACCTCATTACCGGAGTCTCTAATCAAATCTTGGCGGCGTGTCTGGAGGAGGAGAAGGTGCGACCGGAGCGCTCAGGAACATCTGTCGAGTCTTGATCTTGACAGGAGAGCTGTCATGGAGAGTTTACCTCGAAAAGAGAAAGGATGAACAGAAATCGTGAAATGATCATAGAAGCAGGGGCTTTACTAGGACGTCATCTTTGGGTGGGCATTTGAATTATTTGGGTGGGCAACAAGCAAAATGTTGCTTTTCTTAACCCTAGGGTATATAAACATGGGTGTAGTTTAATTTTGAGAAATGAAAGGCGTGCAATTACAGCATCCAGTATTTTTAGGGAAATCAGGGCCTTTACCTCGTGAAAAAGAAAAACAAAACTCTGATGAGCATTTGTATCAAACATAAATGCTGTTAGTGTTCGTTAGTGTTAATTTTTGGATTTTTAATGACCAAGAACAAAGTTACAACAAACTATGAACACTCAAAAAACTGTCTATAACTGAGATCTTCTGAGATCTTGTTACTTTAGTTGTTTTAGACGAGGCTTCAGAACTTTTTCTTTTATCAAACAAAAGATCCAGTTATCTCAAAGATAATGAGATAACGAGATAGTGAGGTGATGAAATAACAAGATAATGAGATAATAATAAAACAAGATGATTATCTCTGAGTATTGTTTCTCTTATTCAAGACTATTTTTGTATGGGAATGAAATAAAATGAAACAGCCACTTATTTCAAACACAAAATGATGAGATAATCTCAGAATATTAGTCTCATAAAATGACAAGACATTATCTTGTAGTTTTAGATGATCTCCTTTTAGAGATGGTGGTTCTAACCTTAAGAGTTTGGATCTTCACGGAGAGCCAGTGACACGTCAGATGAGGCTCAATTTATATTTTTATGTCTTTAAATGCTTTACTTAGCTCCCGACTGAAATGCTCGACCTCTGCGGTTAGAAAATGACAAAAAGACAAATATGAAAAAGTACCAGTTTTATTCCAAACCCACTGGAAAAATATAGCACTTAATGGAAGTGGATCCGATACCTATGTGGTCTGGGTATGAACCAGCTGGCATCGTTTGCCAGGGCAGATGAAGACACGTTCAGATCGAAGCGGACTTTCCGAGTAGCTATGAGAGCCGTTTTCCCGCTCGCATTGTTTCCAAAGTTACTTACACAGATGTTTTATAGCTTGAAATTAAACATCCATCTGGAGAAACCATTGCTTCTGCCTAAACATGGCTGCAGAGATCGGAAAATAAATATTACGTTTGGATTGCTTTACAGATTGCGACATGAATGCTTTCCAGAAGCGTCGATGCAAATAACTTCATCACGAAAGAGCAGCGCCTATATTCCGATCAACAGTCTCACGTCTAGTAATCAGTTATAAGATGGCGGTGGCTCAGGTGCTGAAGTGTCAACAAGTAAACATAAACAAATACAGAGAGGGAATTGTTTACAATCTATTATCTAGTTAGAGAACAGTACAGGACTCTGTATCGATCCTTGTGGGACACCTTTAGTAAGGATATTCCTCTCTCAGGCTGCAGTTTTGCACTGGAGATTTAGGAAAGCATTAGAAGGGAACCTCTCTCCCTCAGGCTAATTCATCCTCTTTATAGCCGGCCTAATGAATTTATTCCCACGGGTAAAGCCGGAGAATTAGCGCTAATGTTTCCGCTTATCACCGTTCATCCCCGCGCCTGTGAAAAAGGCCACGCTTCAAATTATCTGTTTCAGTCGGGCAGAAAGCGCTAAAAGAGACGCTGGGCTGAAATCGTTCACAAAAGGAACTGCACAATATAAACTGTGTCTCAGCAGTGCCTGAGGGTCTGAGTTCGAATCCTGGGCTGTGCCAGTGTTCATTTTAGGAGGTACTTTTGATTTACTTAGTATTTGATCCTAAAAGTAGGCACGAGCATTATGTGGGGGCAAAATCAAAGTCTGCTCTTCACATCACATTTGTGGAAGTGTATCATGGCACAAACAAAGAAGCTCAGAAAAAGAGTTGTTGATGCTCATCAGGCTGGAAAAGGTTACAAAACTATCTCTAAAGAATTTGGACTCCACCAACCCACAGTCAGACAAATTGTGTACAAATGGAGGAAATTCAAGACCATTGTTACCCTCCCCAGGAGTGGCCGACCAACAAAGATCACTCCAAGAGCAAGGCATGTAATTCAGGAGTCCACCATCAGAAGAACACTGAACAACAATGGTGTGCATGGGCAGGGCTGCAAGGAGAAAGCCACTGCTCTCCAAAAAGAACATTGCTGCTCGTCTGCAGTTGGCTAAAGATCACGTGGACGAGCCAGAAGGCTATTGGAAGAATGTTTTGTGGCCGGATGAGACCAAAATAGAACTTATTGGTTTAAAACACTGCATTCCAGCATAAGAACCTTATCCCATCTGTGAAACATGGTGGTGGTAGTATCATGGTTTGGGCCTGTTTTGCTGCATCTGGGCAGGATGGCTTGCCATCATTGATGGAACAATGAATTCTGAATGATATCAGAGAATTCTAAAGGAAAATGTCAGGACATCTGTCCATGAACTGAATCTGAAGAGAAGGTGGGTCATGCAGCAAGACAACGACCCTAAGCACACAAGCTGTTCTACCAAAGAATGGTTAAAGAAGAGTAAAGTTAATGTTTTGGAATGGCCAAGTCAAAGTCCTGACCTTAATCCAATGGAAATGTTGTGGAAGGAGCTTAAGCGAGCAGCTAATGTGAGCAAACCCACCAACATCGCAGAGCTGAAGCTGTTCTGTACGGAGGAATGGGTTAAAATTCCTCCAAGCCGGTGGAAATCATTAGCTGCAGTTATTAGCTGCACGGGGGGGGTCACACCAGATACTTATAGCAAAGGGTCACATACTTTTGCCTCTCACTAATATGTAATACTGGATCATTGTCCTCAATAAATAAATGACCAAGTATAATTTGCTTGTTTAACTGGGTTCTCTTTATCTACTTTTAGGACTTGTGTGAAAATCTGATGATGTTTTAGGGCATATTTATGCAGAAATATAGAAAATTCTGAAGGAGTCCCAAACTTTCAAGCACCACTGTAAGGTTAAGAAAGCCTTTAGGAAATTAATGTAATACCACTTGGTCTTGGAATTGTTCTTAAGAGAAGAGAACTTAAGAACTAACTTAACAACTTAAGAAAAAAACACATTTAAGATTATTTGCCTTCTTAAGGCACTTATCACAACTCAACCCTACATCAGGTGATGCCACTGCCATCTGACACGCATATGGAACAAAGCGGTGCCACCTCTATAGGAAGACCAAGAACTCGTGAGGTCTGGGTCAGGAGTAGAACCCCAGACACATACAAGACTGGTCCGGACACTAATGGTTTCTCAGATGCGGTTCCAGAAGGAACCAGACTCATTCTCATTCTCACCTAACACAGGGATTACAGGGTGCACTTTCTAACCCATTTAAAATCTTGCACCCATCCTACTGTGAAGCATCTGTTCGAGAACTGAATGTACAATCCGTGTGCAAAGCGAGGGCTCTGCTAACCCCCGTACCCCTGTAATTATGCTCTAGTGGTGCGATCTGGAAGTCTGCACAGAATCCTCTTGACCGGCTGGAAATTTATACAGAGCAATTACAGTGCTTATATAAAGCTCTCCGATATGCAAATGCTATTTTACTGCAGTGGAAGCTGTAAACGAGCGTCCGCAGAAACATCAGTCATCGCTCAGGACTTTTTCTTAATAACCCTCTTATACAACGTGATGATTGACAGGCTGTTTAACAGTTCGAAGCGCTAATTTAAGAGCAGTATCGCACTAAAAAAAAGCCAGGACTTACTGGAGCCTAATTGGATGTATGATAGTGTTTCTCTCCAGTTCGACTCTAATCTTACGACATAAAACACACCATTTATGGTCCGTTTCGCCCTCTCTTCACCCTCCAGAGGCAATGCTAATTGGTAAAGACGCCCAGTCAGGGGATTTTTTAATAAGAAGACCTCAGGAATGAAGATAATAGACTCTCACAATGCTCGCAATTTGCGTCCAAAGCTGTCACGACAGGACAACGCCCCGGAGGGTGGTCAGGCCTGCAAAGCAAAAGCCTCACGTCGCTGCCAAACAGGTGCAGAATGGTTTTTCAACTAACCACTAAACTAAAAATCAGAATTTATCATGTACAACTTAACCTCTTAACCCTTTGCATTTTTCAAAGGGTTGCTTTTTCATTTCTTTTAAAGTCTAAAGATTTCGGTTTAACCTCAGTTAATTAAATAAAATATTCCACTGTGCTGGAGTTGTAGTCTAGGTGAAGCCTTATTTTAGCCACACCCCTGCATTATAAACCAGCAAGCATAACTGTACTCCTGTTCCCCATGGCCACGTGGTGAGTATATTAGGTATAGATCCTATTGGTTTGTATCTCAAAGTGTATAAATCAGATCTATAAATGTAATCAAATATATAAATATAAATTATATAAGTCAGATCTATAAATGTAATATAAATATATAAATATACAGTATATAAATCAGATCTATAAATAGTCATGTCGAGAATTAATTGGTCTTGTTTAAGTGCTTGTTAAAGACTTCACGTTCCTTTTCCTGAGCCGATCCCTGGACCTCGTGTTGGTTCTTTGGTTTCTTGATTTCAGCGTGGACTTTGTTCATTCTTATTTCCACCATTAGTACGCATTAAGAATGATACATAATTAAAGATCTGATCTTCCGTCTGGACCTCCCTTAGACCCCGAATGAAGCACTATCACCTCTTGAAAGCCCTCTGGCATCACTCAAAGCTCTGCTGTAAATCAAAGACGAGCTCTAAGGAGAAGAGAAAGCCGTCTCAATAGTCACCGTCCACTTCTCAAAGGGGCGCATGACAATGCACAGTGAGACTGTCCACCCCGGGGCATCCTGGGTAATCAGGAGCTGAGAAGTTTTGTTTTTGATTCAGGATTTAAAGCTCATGTCCATTACAAAGAGTCGAGGCTCCACCCAAATCCATCATCGGTGTTAAGCTCATCTCCAAAACGTCCACAAAGAAAATGGCTCAGGAATAACACCAGCATTAAACCGTACTCCAAAAACAATTTAAAAAGTTCGTTTTAATCACTATGAGTTTATTTTACTATGTACAACAGCACTATATCCTGAATTATAACTTATTTATATCTATGTCCCGGTCAGAGTCACAGAAGACATTAGCATGCCATAGACACAATGCCAATCCATCACAGGGCTGGCAGGGGCCAGTGCGGCACACCAGGGAATGATCCCCCCCCCCCACTGGCCTCCCTTCCTCAGTCACTCCCAACACGGCCCGAAGGCATCGATGGGATTTGAGTCAGCACCCCTGCAGTGGTGGGCCAGTGTATCACTGTATCACTGTGCCAACCAAGTGCCCACTTTACATATATTTGTATATTTATAATACTGTATATTTATAGATCTGATTTACACACTTTATATTTATATATTTTATTATATTTATAGATGCAATTAATACACTTTATATTTACGCATTTTATTATATTTATAGATCTGATTTATATACTGTATATTTACACATTTTATATTTTTATAGATTTGATTTACACACTTTATATTTATATATTTTATTATATTAATAAATTGGAGTTATACACTTTATATTTAGATATTCAATTATGTTCATAGCTAAAATTGTACACTTTACATTTATACATTTTATTACATTTATAGATCTGATTTAAATACTTTATATTTATATATTTTATTATATTTATAAATCTGATTTATACACTTTATATTTATTTTTATTATATTTATAGATCAAATTAATACACTTTATATTTATGCATTTTATTATATTTATAGATCTGATTTAAATACTGTATATTTGTACATTTTATGTTTTTATCGATTTTATTTACACACTTTATATATATATATTTTATTATATTTATAGAGCGGATTTATACACTTTATATTAGTGTTTTTTATTATATTTATAGCTCTTAGTTATACACTTTATATGTTTACATTTGTTGTATTTATACATGTGATTTATATACTTATATATTTGTATTTACATTATTTTAAAGATCTGATTTATACACTTTTTTATATATTTTTATGTACAGTAGTGGGAAAAAGTGTTTGCGTCCTTCCTGGTTTCCTATTTTTTTGCATGTTTGTCACACTTAATTGTTTCGGAACATCTAACCAATTTAAATATTAGTCAAAGACAACACAAGTAAACACAAAATTCATCAGAATTCATAGTTCCATTTATCACAGCAAGTCTTCCAGGTCCTGAAGCAGCAAAACAGCCCCAGACCATCACACTACCACCATCACCATTTTCTTCTCCTGCTCTCGTGGAAGGTGGATGCACTGTTCCTCGCTCCCTTATCTCTCCTGCTTGGCTTCTTTGTATCTGTCTCGTCTACTCTACTCTACTCCTTAGCACTGCTCCTCAAAGAACAAATTATGGAATTGGTTAAATGGTCTCTGAATGCTATTGACACCATCTTCTCATCGAGAAGTTCAGGTTCGGGGGAACCCACATGCCCCGACGGAACGCAAATGGCAGGATATGCGATGGACCCGTGGGGGAAGTGGGGAGTCGTGTGAGTGGCACCTCTTTCGTTGGAGGACATAAAGGATGTTTATTTATTCATAACTTTGATTGTGGGGTTTCTGCTGATTGGATTAGGCGTTACCCTGCTGTATTGGGAAATTAAAAGAGTTGGGTCAGTTGTCAAAGGTCCCCAGAAACTGCCCAATTTGATTGAAATGGTGGGCAGAGCCATTGGAACTCAGACTGCGCATGTTAATCGCACTATGGAATCCATCACGGAGAAACTAAAGGCTTTGCGAAATGAGGTAAATCAGAGCTACACTGATTCTGAGTGTTAAAATTTTGGAGCTCAGTCAAAACAAAGTCATTTCTGCTCTTGGCTTCCCTGTTATCAGCAACGGCCTCTGCTGCTACGTACCTACCCCGCATCCACTGACTGTTTTTCATTCTGGTCAGTAAGCGCTGTATACTGCCATGTTATCGCGAACTTTGTACAGACTTTTTTCTTGCTGCGAGAATGAGGACTGACAGAACTTTTTCCCAACCCAAATCAAACGCCTTCCACTCTAAGCTTAACCCCACCAAGACAGCGGGACGGGTCTGCAGGGCGCGCCAATCGGCTGCGAACACGGATGGCTGCTTGTCGTAGCTTGGTTACTTTTCCCGATCCCCACATCCCTAACCAGTGGCTAGTTGTGTGTCTATGTTATGTTTATGCGCTTGTGTGCTGAAAGGAGTTCTCCTTCTTTCCCAATGTGTTCATTATTTCTTGTATCTTCTAAAAATGCATTTCGTTGCCTTGTACTTGTACATGTGTAATGACAATAAATTGAAGTAATCTAATCTAATATTTTACTGATGCTATAATGTTTTTTTTCTGAAATGCTGGTTACTTTTACATCAGATGTAATGGGACACACACCTTCCAAAGAACATTCATCAGTCCACAGAATGTTTTCCCAAAAGTCTTGGGGATCATCAAGATGTGTTCGGGAAAAAATGAGATGTGCTTTAATGTTCTTTTTGTTCAGCAGTGGTTTTTCGTCTTGGAACTCTGCCATGCAGGTCATGTTTGCCCCATCTCTTTCTTATGGTGGAGGCACGAACACTGACCTTAACTGAGGCAAGTGAGGCTTGCAGTTCTTTGGATGTTGTTGTGGGGTCTTATGTGACCTCTTGGATGAGTCGTCACTGCGTTCTTGGGGTAATTTTGGTCGGCCGCCCACTCATGGGAAGGTTCACCACTGTTCCATGTCTTCGCCATTTGTGGATAATGGCTCTCACTGTGGTTCGCTGGAGTCCCAAAGCTTTAGAAATGGCTTTATAACCCTTTTCAGACTGATAGATCTCAATGACTTTCTGTCTCAATTGTTCCGGGATTTCTTTGGATCTCGGCATGATGTGTAGCTTTTGGTGTACTTTACTTTGTCGGGCAGGTCCTATTTAAGTCATGTCCTGATTGAGAACAGGTGTGGCAATAATCAGGCCTGGGTGTGGGTAGAGACAGTGAACTCAGGTGTGATAAACCGTAGTTATGTTTTAACAAGGGTGGCAATCACTTTTTCACACAGGACCATGTAGGTTTGAATTTTTTCTCCCTTAATAATAAACATCTTCATTTAAAACTGCATTTTGTGTTTACTTGTGTTGTCTTTGACTAATATTTAACTTGGTTTGATGTTCCGAAAAACTTAAGTGTAACAAACATGCAAAAAAATAGGTACTCAGGAAGGGGGCAAACACTTTTTCACACCACAGTATATTATATTTATATTATAAATATAGTATATTATAATAAAGTAGCAAATAAATAGAATAAGTATATTATATTTATTAATATATGTATTAATATATTTATTAATATAAATAATATATTTATATATTTATTTATATCTTAAACCAAAAATGAAAGATATTCCAATAAACCCAGCAAAAGTTTAGTGTTTGATACAAACGTAGAACTTATTCTATCTTCTGGCTGCTCTGTGACGCTCAAACTCAACCAGCACCGACTCAAAAGACGTGACATATGTGAACGGTGACCCCTGTGGGCTTATATCGTCTATAATTTGATAATACAGTAGATTGAATAGAATGGAACTGAACTGAATGGAATGGAAGGACACAGCAAGAGAACACTGACTGACTGACTGACTGACTGACTGTCTATGAAACACACACACACACACACACACACACACAGCAGGCCTGCTGTTCTAAAGCTCATTGGGATGCAGAGAGGCAGAGAGAGGGTCATTGTTGGTGGCACACAATGGCGCACTCCTCCTGCCCAGAGACGCTCCAGCTGAGGGGAGACACTGAGATCGTTAGCATAATGTGTGTGTTAGAGTGAGGGGGGCAGTCGCGCTGAAGAGGGGGCTTCAATTATCAGATTATGGCCGGACAATCCCTGTCAGTGTGTGTGCAGAGACAATAGGACACTCTGGAGGAATCGCTGGCAGGGGGATGCAGTGTGATGTCGTATTTGTGTCTTCTCAGAGATTTTTGAGGTTTACAGACGATTAAATTACCACTGTGGCTCATTTTTTAAATATAAACCCTCTGGAATTCAATGCTTCGGTAAATGCTTCGGCTAAATCGTTTTCACATTTGGTTAGCTCTCAAAAATGTCTGAAGAAGCATAAATAACCTAGTTTGCTGTTGAGCGATCACACACCACAGCATAGTTTCAGAATAAACTCAAATTATTGCTTTTGTTTATCTTTATAATTAAACAAGGCTACATCCTGCATCAAAAGGCTTCAGGTGTCTCCAGAGACTAGCAAAGACCATACAATGTACGATCAATAGAAAAAAATGTCTGAATTTTTAAAATAAATGACTATGTTGTTGTTATTGCCACTTTTTTGATGTTCTGGTCTAAAAACAAAGCCACATTCCCACCGGGCCGTGCTCTGGCACTTCCAGTACCCTCCCCACCCAGGACGTGGGTCTGTAGGACGTTATGAAGCTCCGTCTTGCTTGTTTCAGTCATAAAACGATCACAGCACTTGTATTTCTGAAAAGTGAAACTGACCTGGTGTAATCTGGAGAGTTCCAGTCTGAAGCTGTTTTGAAAAGAACAAAAAATACCTTTCAGGGGTAAGGGCTAGGTTTAGGGATAGGTTAGAGGTTAGGGTTTGGTAAGGGTTCGGTTAAGATTTAGATCAGATTACGGTTAGGATAGGGTTGGGATAGGTTAAGGTTAGGTTTGGGAATAGCATTTAGGATTCGGATTAGGGTTAGTTAAGGGTTGGGTTAGGTTAGGGTTAATGGACTGATTTTCTTCTGTTTTAGGAGAAGGTACTAGCTCACTGGCAGGATTGTTGTCCAAAAATCCTAAAACTATTTTGTATTTGTTAAGATGCTTATCTAGCTGCTCATGTTTGTGACCTCCTCAGGCTTAATTCTTAATCCAGGAAAAGACCATCCCTGCTGTCCATCCAGTTCCGGATCCAGGGAGAACTGTTACAATCCCTCGTAACAGGGAGTTTTCCTTAAAGGTTTTATTAGAGTTCTTTTCAGAGAGGTTGAAATATAATTTAATTTAAGAGGATTTCATGGAGGTTTAGGACTAGGTTTAGGGGCAAGTGTTTAAAGCGGTTACTTTTTAGAGTTATTAGAGTGGGTACGTTAAGGGAATGATTATGTCTTAAGGCTGTTAAAAGGTTAAGGTTGAGATTAGGTTAGAGTTAGGTCAGGGTTAGGTTAACGTTAGGGTTGGGGCTAGTTTAGGGTTAGGGTTAGCACTGGGGTTCTGGACGTGGTAAAGAAAGAAAGATCAGATTAATTACAGCTCCAGATTAGTAGGCAAACAGCAAGCAAACACATCGAGCTTATTTATGATATCGATATCGTACAGTCCGATTTTATGGGAATTATTTCATCCTAAAAGGATGCTGAAATCACTCAAAAGCTGTGTGTGTGTGTGTGTGTGTGTGTGTGTGTGTGTGTGAGAGAGAGAGCTAGACTTGCAAAAACGCTGCCAAAAAACCAACCATGTGTGAGAGCGCACAAACTGAAGCCCAAACTGAAGCCCTTGAAAGTTTCAGGTGTGAGCAGGAACGCTTTTGAACAGCAGCAGAACACGAGGGCGTGTGTTAACGCCGATCCCGTGCCCCCTTCGCCAGCCAGGAGTCGGTGCGCTGTGTTGAAAACCGGGCTGAGTTTCCATAAATGGCAACAGCAGGGAGGTAAAGGCTTGCAGGTGCAGGGTGAGTTTACTGTGTGTGTAAGCGAGAGAGAGAGAGAGAGAGAGAGAGAGAGAGACTCTCAGAGATGTAGCTTAACATTTCTAAAACTTCCGTGTTTTTACATGCCCTGCTTGTTCTGTGAACACGGCGCTGAAATTATTGGCACCAGCAGGACTTATGCCCTGTTACCCCATGAAGGGCCGAGCAATAAATCTGACAGAAGTTAGAGAGGGAGTTATTCAAGGCGGAAAAGTGGGATGTTACATAAAATTGAATGGAAAAAAATGTTACCCCAGTACCCATGTATATACAGTGCTGTTTCCTGCCAGCTCCAGAGAGCCAGGGTTGAGTCCTGGACCAGTTGCTGCCTGTGTGGTCTTTGCATGTTCTACCTTGTGTGTATGGGTTTCCTCCAGGTTTCCTAACACGTCCCTCAGGTCAGCTGCCATCTCTAAAGTGTTCCAGTGTGAGTTGGAACACTTTAGAGATTCCAGTTGGCAGGTAAGAGACTTGAACCCTGAACCTTTTGATTAACAGTCCAGTACCATAACTGTTGAGCCACCACTTCTCATTTCAGACCATATTACGATTTTCTTGCTCAGTGCTTTGTGATTTGTTTCCGTACTCTAAATGCACTTGCGGTTTGGGTTACACCTTCTAGTCATTTTGGAACGTTAGTTGCCTCATGTTGCTTTGAACTGTTGCGTATCGGTGTTGTTTATCACAGCTCTCATATCTGGCTCGTGGTGATAATTAGCAGTCAGTATAAAAGGTCTAAATTGTGAACAAACCCATTTATCGTGTGGTGTTTCCATTATTTTGTCCCTTTTGTGTATCTGTAAGAACATGAACAGAACCTGTGAATTGAATGGATAGTGTGTGTGAGACTACAGACAAACAGAAAGCCAGAAGGCCTGGACGGGCACGGCTCTTATGTAGTAGGTCATTAGATCATGTTTGTGTCAACATAAGAAGGAACCAAAACCAAACAACTGGAACCTTTTTGTCCTGGAACAATATTTGGAAACAAAATATAATTAGCGTGCTGGAAACGTTTTCTATTGTTGTGTGTCGACCGCATTTCACCTTCACATGGGCAGAGGTCATAATTACATGCTGTGGGTTGGCACTGGACATGTGTTCTGGGAGCAGTAACAGCAGGTTGCCAAATCCATCCATCTCACTCCTTAATGGAGCAGATGCTGTATCAAACATAGCCTGTATCAGAAAAAAGAGATGGTACACTGCAACCCTGCATGGATGAAACGTTACCATCATGCCAATACGTGGTGCCCAACTCAACCAGGAGACACCAGTGATACTCGAACTTGGGTTACTAAGGTCCTGGGGTACTGTGTTAAACCACTGTGGGCATTTCCTTCTGGATATTGGAAGAAGACAAAACAAAAGCCCGGGCACCTATTCTAGATGATCCACGTGGGTTTTTGCAAGGTTGTACAACTTTTTCATGGTTTATTAACGTTAAACCGGGCAGAAGCATTTCATATTTAAGGGATGCCATGGCTAGAGCTGTTTCCTTTGTGTGGGTTTCCATATTCCGAACACTTTGGTGCGATAAATTAGGTCAGTCTGTGTCTCTAAAGTGTCCCAGCGTGCGTGAGTATGTGAAATGGATCTGTGCCCTGTCTAGGTTTGGTACACGCCTTGTGGCTTGTGCTGGCACTGAGACCCTGGCTCCATGCAATCCTGAAGTGGTTAAGCAGGTACAAAAATGAATGAGTTAACATTGTTAGGCCGGGATGCCCAAATGTTTGCGTATGGCTGCATATTTATTGTGTGAGAGAGAAAATCATGAGAGAAAATCAAAATAAAAATTGGACTGGACTGGACTGGACTGGGCTGTGGATTTCTTTTACAGTGTGTGTGTGTGTGTGTGTGTGTGTGTGTGTGTGTGTGTGTGTGTGTGTGTGTGTGTGTGTTGCGCTTCTACACACACAGACAGCATTCGTTCGATACTATTGAGCTGTTTGTGGTGGCTGTGAAAGGCTCGCCTGCTGGACCTTCATCGATTCTCTGCAGGACTTCGGTGTCCAGACCTTAAACATTTCACACACAGTGATGTAACTCATAGCTCCAGTGACCCGGGTTCGAGTCATGGCCCGGATGCTGACTACAGGAGTTTGCATGTTCTACCTGACATTCATCTTTCAGTTGCCAGCAACTTACTGAAACAACCTTACAACATGTCAGTAGTGGGTTAAAGGCCTTGCCAGCAGTGCCAACTTGGTAGATTTGAACCCTGGACCTTCTGGTCCATTAAGGTACTGGACCACCCATATATGTGGGTATTCTTTAGTTACTTTTGTTTTCCATCCAAGCCAGTCTCTAAATTACTCGTTTGAAGGTTCAGTGACAGCAATGAAAACTGATGCTTAAGCTGCCGATGCTCCGCTTTGCGCTTGACTTAGACTCGCAGTTACAGTTTAAACAAAAGTGCCTCCAAACTTTAAATGAACTCTCTAAAGCGCAGGTCTTAATGAGCTCCTTAAGCCATGCACGACTAATCACTGCTCTGTTAGCACCTCCTTTCTGGCTGCGTCCTGAGTGGATCCTAAATCACAGATCTGAACTACAGGACCAATCTGAGATGTGACGGAGTGTAATTATTTTCACACCGTGCTCCGAGTGTGTTACAGACTCCTCTGGTTCCTTCAGTTTGCTCAGCAGCTTTTTGATGAGGAGGGAGAAAGAAGGAAGGTAAAAGTCTGTTCCTGCTTAATGAGAGATCCAGACACGAGCATTTGGCCTTCATCTGCAGATCCGCAGAAACTGTAGCCTTCGTACAACTGACTGGAGCTCATCTGGGCTCCTCTGGCTTATTAGGAACAGAATAGAACTTTATAAGGAACTCTGTACAAGGTCCTTTAGGTCCATTTAGGAATCAGGGTTGCCAGATCCCACGAGAGAAACAAGCAACCAGGTGTATGGAAACAGAAGTGAAAAGAAGTGATGACCTTTAACTTCAGAGGTTTAACAAAAACAACATGCAGGAATATTGGAGGATCAGGGAGCCCAAATAAGCAGCTACACTTCAAAGCTTAGAATAAGCGGACCTGGGAACCCTGCCACAAATGACCGGCTTACGCTCTTAAACTCCCGCCTCTGCTCATGTATCCACAGGGTTGAATGATTGTTGAGTGAACGTCCGGAGTTAAAAGACAGATTTTTCTTCTCTACTATAACTTATTATCATTTTTAACATGTCGGTCATTAAAGCAAACGGATGTAAACAGCGCTTACCTGTATGTCTATTTTTTAATCATCTGCCATGCGAGGTCTCACACCGGTACGAGGTGCAGCTTTTTATTATAAACCCCCGTCCGTGGGCGCCTCAGAGGTCGAGCAAAAACTGAGTTGTTACATCGGCTTTTAGCACCGTTTGATCAGAGCCACATGTGAGCCGGCTCAGGTGAGCCTCAGTCCGGAAATTTGCTCCATCGGGGGCATAAAAAGAGGCTGCGGAGGAAAGGATGGGCACGTTTGGGGAGAGGACAGATGTAGACGAGTGTGTGCTAAAGTTTGGACGTGTTACATGTAAATGTCCAACTTAAATGTGCGAAAGATTTCCAGACGATGAGCTGGTGTTTCAAGAGTTTTAAGAGCGTAATTATTTTAATGGTTCCCTCTTAATGATGATAACTGCATTATAAAAGTGTAACTTTAATTTTAGCCTACTTCAAGAGGAATCTGAAGGCTCTACATGTGGCAAGTGATTTAGGTTTAATTGGTTTAATAAAAGATGTTATCAGTGTGGTTTGGGACAGAGTCTGCCTACATTCCCTTTAAAGCTCCTTCCTAAAGAGAGAATCCAACTCGCACAAAAGCTTTATATAAAGCTTATGTAAGCCGAATAGATCAATACCAAAGCACTAATCGTCAGCCTTTCTCAGAATGGTCTACATATCAACTCTAAATCCGTCTCGCCGTCGGTACGAGCCGATTCCTGTCCCCGTAATTAATCTCCCTAATGATCGGCGCTGCAGACTGAACCAGGTTACGGGTCACAAATTAACCAAGTTCAGTTTCTGCAGTCATTAACTCGAGCTGCGGCTCAAAGTCAAAGGTTACAGTCGACTAAAAACAGCTCTGGCACCTCGAACACAGGAGAACTCGCCTCAATTAAAGGTGAACCGCTTTAGATCTGATTTCATTAGCACAGCTCTCGGGCAAGATCCAAGCGATAAATGGCGTCCTGTACAGAAGTTCTCACACCCAGGGGCAAAAGGCCGTCGTTTCTTTATGCAAAATATCTGAGCCATGTCCAAGTTTGTTCCCTGTCACAAAACGACAGTATGGACTCGAGATTTTTCATGTTTTTTCTGGTCATCCATGCCTGCATTTCATGGAGGAAACGCATTAAAAAAAAAAGTTGGGACGGGGCCAGTTTAGGACTAGTAAGTAAATAAATTTTTATTTTATATATATATGATCATGATTTGTAAACGCAGGATCTCCAGTTTATCAACAAATGTGTAAGAAAATGATTGAAATGTTTAAAAACAAAGTTCCTCAAACAAAGATTGGAAGAGATTTATAAATTTCAGTCCCAACTTTTTCTGAAAAATGCATGGACATCCCTGATAAAGATGTCGTCTTGAAGGCAGCTTATGTTGCTCTAAAATCTCATTGTACTTTCTGCATTAATGCTGCATCACAGGAGTGGAAATGAGCTTTACCAAGGGCCCTGACCCGACCCCATACTATGACAGAGCCTGGCTTTTGGACTTGTTTCTCATAACAGTCTGGATGATCCTAAAAAAGATCTGTTACACTGATGGGTCTGAGCACAATCCCCGTTCCCACTGTATGATGGTCCATCCCAGGTCCTCCGAGCCCAGAGAAGCAGAAGGCGCTTATGGACATGGTTATAACATAAGGCTTATTTTTAGCACAGTAATGTTTTAAGTGGTATGTGTGAATGTAACTCTGTATTGTAGAGCTTGATAAAGGCTTGATAAAGGAATCCCTTGCCCATGTGGTTCTATCAGCTATTGATGAATAACAGTTCTTGATGCAGTGCCGTCTGAGGGAGCGGAGATCATCCCTCTTCAGTTTAGGCTTTTTAGGAAATTCCTCCAGATTCCTTGAATCGTTTAAAGATATTATGCCCTGTAGAGGGAGAAATATATAAATCCCTTCCAATCTTTCTTTGAGGAAATTTCAAACATTTTCTCGGACACTTCAAAGACTCTTTCATGGATACTGCTTTAACAATCACCATTATTTAGTTTTTTATCTTATTATTAGCCCAAATTGCCCCTGTCCCATCTTTTTTTTGGAAGTGTTGCACTCCTGAAATGCAGGATTGAATGTATCATGGGTTCTTGGGGTTTTAAGTTTGTTCCTGTAGAGGTTTTGATGTAAACGGCGTATAAATGTTCCTTCATTATAAAGTGATGTGGAGGTGTGGGGTGACTGGGAGATCAAAGCGAGATTCGGGGTGAGGTCACGGCCAACGTGCTGCTCAGGTGACACTTAAAAGCCTCAGCGGGTGTGAATGATGCTAATGGACTCTCCATAAATGTGCGAATGCTCCGACACACGTGCGCTCCAGATGAGGGTCAGGACCCGTGCTAAAGGTGCCCCCTGTTTTTCCTCCGCCTGACCCGATGCTTTCTTTGAAACAATTCTGTTTGAAGGGTGACGCCCACTGACATTCATTTTGCTGGGTCTGATTCACCTGAGAGCTGAACTGTTTGTGCCTGTGGTGTCTCTGCTAAAAAAAACTGAATAATTAATTAGCATTGTAGTTCTTAAACTGCACTTTGAAAACAGAAGCTCTGAAGACCCGTCGATGCTTGCTAGCACGTCACAGTGAGACCTCAGCTCTGTCTGAGGCGATGAGGTGATGAGTGGCTCGAGCAGCTGCAGCCGGACCGACGAGATGTGGGACGAGGACGCAAATGTTTTGGCAGATGCACTTTTGAAAGGAAGCCGCAGCTATGCTAGCACCTGCTCCGAGCCATGCCTGGACTCGCCTCGCCTTCTTCGCTCGACGAAACTGATCCGAGCTTTGGACGAGGATTTTCGCTCCAGTGTAAGGTTTCATATCAGAGCTCTGTCTCATTAACGCATGATTGGGCTATCAAACTGTACACAATAATAGTTTGTAGTCATTTAGGAAATTCCAACCTGCACAGAACCCTTGAACCGTGGTCCCTGCGGGTGGGGGCTCCTGCTTTAGACGAGCACTATTTATCAGCTACGTTAAAATAAAACAATAAGTAAATAATAAAGCCCTGATAGTGATAGTGATATGCCTTGTACATACTGTTTTGTCAAGGGATTTGGGGCAACGTGTGTGTGTGTGTGTGTGTGTGTGTGTGTGTGTGTGTGTGTGTTGTTCATCCTACTATAAAGTGAATAAAACGATCAGTTCCAAACCCACGCTGTGCGATTAAAGTGTGTTGTGGATGATGTTGCATCCTGTATCTGCCTGTGTGTGTGTGTGTGTGTGTGTGCATCTGGGAACGTAAAGAACTAGAGGAGGAAAGAACATGAGTGGGTGGCTTCCATTTTCGACTTCGTCACATCAGCGAGGAGAGAAATGGAACAAAGACAGACACAGAGAGACGGAGAGACGGAGGGATTATTATGTTTGTTTTTCTTTTCCAACATCAGGTTCTTTAGTTGTGTCTTGATTTTAGTTGTATCTTTAGTTGTGTCTTTGATAATAATAATAATAATAATAATAATAATAATAATAATAAAATTAATAATAATAATAATAATATAGATCTGCATCTATATCTGGAACAACAGTGCTTGAATTGTGGCATTGTGGATTTGTGTCTCAATACTTTTAGCCACATGTAGTTTTATGTCCCAATACTTTTGGCCACATGTGGTTTGTGTCCCAATACTTTTAGCCACATGTAGTTTTGTGTCCCAATATTTTTGCCACGTGAGTTTGTGTCCCAATGCTTTTGCCACATGTGGGTTATTTCCCAATACTTATACCACATGTGGGTTTGAGCCCCAGTATTTTTGGCCACATATGGCAGTCTCCCAAGATGTGATCTTAAATAGTTAATCATGCAACACATCATTTTTTCAGGGTTGCCTTTGGAACTCTTTTAGTTGCCTTGTGTTGCTTTGACAACATGACTCGTTCATATTCGCCT
This sequence comes from Ancistrus triradiatus, assembly GCA_025084515.1. Classification (NCBI taxonomy): domain Eukaryota; kingdom Metazoa; phylum Chordata; class Actinopteri; order Siluriformes; family Loricariidae; genus Ancistrus; species Ancistrus triradiatus. The sequence goes on along the minus strand of JAJAGP010000012.1, from coordinate 337,545 downwards.
GGTGTTTGTCCTTCTCTACCCATTGCTTTGGTCTGGACTGTACCATTTACACGACAGGGGTGTGAGTGTGAATGCATTTGTCTTTAGAAGCAGCCTTTCTGGTTGGTCTCTGCCCCTTTCTCCAGGATGCATGGTGTCCAAAAATACGGCAGCAGGAAATACTCGGTGGATGATATCACATTGAGTGAAAGAAAAACCCCTGTAATTGCACCACCTCTCTCTCTCTCTCTCTCTCTCTCTATCTCTCTCTCTCTCTCTCTCAATCACAGAGGAGAAGCATGTCACTCAGCCCACTCATCATCTGCATTGAGCCTTTCACCGGCGTCAGGCCGTGTTTGAAATATGATAATTGGAGGACGGAGGTGTGAGGAGAAAGTTGAAGAGCAGGCTCTGTCACGGATCCTTTAATAATTCATCAAATCTGATCTCTCTGTGACTTTCACCCAAAAGCACGACGCAGCAAGTCTGCAGGTTTATTCAGAGACAGCATATGATCATGATTCTTAATTACCATCAAAAACAGGTTTGTGTCCCAATACTTTTTGCCACATGTGAGTTTGTGTCCCAATATTTTTGGCTTCATGTGGGTTTGTGTCCCAGTTCTTTTGGCGCCTGTGGGTTTGTGTCCCAATACTTTTGGATTCATGTGGTTTTGTGTTCCGATATTTTTGCCACATGTGGGTTTGTGTCCCAATATTTTTGTCAGATATGGGTTTATGTCCCAAATTTTTTACCACATGTGGGTTTGTGTCCCAATACTTTTGATCACGTGGCTTTGTGTCATAAAACATTCGGCCACGTGTTGGCTTGTGTCCCAAAATTTTTTTCCACATGTAGCAAAGTCCCCCAAGATGTGACCTTAAATGCAGCACGCAACACATCGTTTTTTGGTTGGTTTTGTGTCATAATTCTTTCTCTTTTATGTGATTTTGTGTCCCAGTACTTTTTGTCACATGTGGTTTTGTGTCCCAATACTTTGACTTCATATGGTTTTGTGTCCCAATTTTTTTTTCCCCACATGTCGGTTTTTGTCCCAAACTTTTGGCCTCACTCTAAAAAATGGCATACTTTAACTGAACCAACTGTACCGGGCTTGTGACAATCTGAATGGCAAGTTTTCGGACCTAGGCAGCCCAAAATCTGTCTGAATACACAGTCTGTGGGTTGGTAGGGTGTTTTATTACAGGTTTTGAAGCCTTCATGGTTCAAACTTGCTGACCTCACATCCAATAACATTCCCATCCAATATCAGAAAGCTCCTTAGGACGACCCATGCCATTCCAAAGCGGGTTCTCGGGGCATCCTGATAGTTTTGATGCCCTTATGATCTGTACTGGACTCTCGGAGCGTTTGTGAGTGGAGTGGAGTGAGTCCCATTGCCTGCAGCCTCGATGACCCCGAACAGCAGAAACCTGCACCTCTGGAGCTTCTTTATGAACTCTCCAAACTTCTCACTCACCATCACCCCCTCCTGTATTCGGTGTGTGTTTGTGCTCCAACACGGGGAACTCGGAGTGTGTGAAAGGTCATGATTAAGGCTGAGTGCTGAGCTTTCAGCAGAGGCTTCAGTTTATATTTACACCAGTCGCTCTGCCTCGAGGTACATGGCAGCCCGGCACCTTATGTAAAGAGAGAGAGAGAGAGAGAGAGAGAGAGAGAGAGAGAGAGAGAGAGAAAGAGAGAGAGAGAGATCGATAAACACAACCAGCAGAACGAGGTGTGTATGTGTGTTTGCTTTTCATCAGTTTGGCTTTCACTGCACTCACACTATTTCTCGAGTGAAATATAAACTGCACTTTCACAGCTTTAATAAATATAAAATTATAACCAGCGCTGTTGCTGCACAGCTAAACAGATGCAGGTTTGTTCCTCGTCTGAAATACCATACGCTCATCAGCCTCTTTCTCATAAACACCTACCTAATAAAGGTTTTTTAAAGGATATCACCACATAATTACTGACTTACTACTTTGCGCAACCTTTACCAAGCAATACAATACAGAGTTACGTTCATAAATGCCACTGAAACCGTTACTGTGTAAAGAAGAAGCCTTATGATAACCACGTCCGAAGCAGCATCGACTTCGCTAGGCTAGGAGGACGAATCACCATACAGTGGAAAATTAGTATCAGTATCTTTTTTTGGACCAAAGACGAAAACGACCATCCACAAATCCCTTCCAATCCAAACATTTCAATAATTTCTTACACATTTCGTGATTAACTGGAGATCTTCTGCCAGTCTTTACTCCTCAAAGACTCAGCCTTTCATGGATACAGCTTTTGGTCCAACTCACGATTATAATCACCTATTTTTTTTTTACCTCATTACTAGCCTTAAATTGCCCCTGTCCCAACTTTTTTTGGAATGTGTGGCAGGCCTGAAATGCAGGAAGGAAACAAAACATGAAATATCTCATACTGTTCATACTGTCTGCACTGAAATAAAAGTGAAAGGTTGACTATGCATGTTATGATAACCCATCTGTTTAGAAACACACACACCCTGGAGTTCCTTCGCATAATCAGTGGTCCCACAGCATTGATATGCGAACATAACCATTAATGCCACACAGGAAGGTGTTAATGCAGAGAATTAAGGGGGGGGGGGGTTCAGAGAGGAAGGATCGACTTTTAAGGAACGTGAGCGCATGGTAAGGTTGTACATAGGAAGGATCTGAACACTGTTCTGGTAATTCTCTATCGTTTGGGGTGCTGCTCAAGGGAAACTATTTTCAGTGGTGCCGTGACCCGGAGGAATAGAGTGGAATAGAGCAGATTTTGATTAGACTAGTTCTTACAATAAAAAAGAGGCTTAGGTCATGGCACCACGAAACTATTTACAGTACTTATACAAAACTGTCAAAGAATCAAAATCACTCAGTGAGTTTTGTTCATCTGAGGGTCTGAGCTCATTTGACGTGTTCGCGTATGAAACCATGACTCAGTGATCTGAAACGCTGAATCGCTTAGAGTATGAAAACACCCTTAAGTGACTCACTTTATTAGCTATGAGCATGTCCTACCTTGTAACATATCTGCTTTCATTCAGACATGGAATCAAACCCCCTTCAATCTAAAATCGAAAACATTTTCATCAAACTGCTCCAGCTCGGATGTTCCCGTATGAAGCGATTCAGACGTCTAGAAGCTGGATGCATTTGCACAAATGATTAGCGCTGAATTATTCATCCTGCTCTGAGTGAAACAGAAGTGCAAATGTCAAAGCGCAGGAACTGAAGCACGTCCAGGTTCTGTCTGGATTCCCTCTCAGGCCTTTATTATGCGTTAAATAAATAAATTCCTGAATTCCTATTATTAGACTCACACAGAGAGATGAGACCTTCATCTGTGGCAGACAGTACGAAGGGGAGCAGTAAGGGCAGAAAGACTCAGTGCACCGTTTCTCATTAACAAACTGCTATGAGTGTTCTTAAGACAAAGAGATAGCATTTTCAAAAAGGGCTCTGAGAGATCTGAATTATCCTCAAACAACACAGGATGCCAGTCGATTGCAGGTCTTTCCCTTCCTCAAACGCAGCCAATCGTGTTTTCACACCTACCTTGTTTTGTCCGGCCCTTCGGTCTTGTCAGTTTGCTCCAAACCAGGTGTGAAAGGTGCCCTGGACCACATCTGGACCGAAGGAACAACATTTGCCCCAACCAAAAGAGGTGGACTGGGTCCGGATCAACTGGATTTTATTAATCTAATAATTTCCAGTAGATGCTGCTTGTACCATTATGGATCATGCATTGTGCTTGGCTCAGATCACTTCTTGGTTCCAGACCAGCTTATCATGAAACCTGACATGACTTTCTGTTGATATGCAACCAAGCAAAGGAGGAGCGTTAGCTAATTTCCTAATGAATCATTACGGAGGGCATTTGGGAGGCTGACAGAACTTCATCTTGGTGGTGTAGTCCAACATTTTGGTGTGTAGACAGGCCTAGTTAGAGCCCAGAAACTGTCGTTTTAGCAGTACATAGGAGAATATTCATTATTGCATATATGTTGCTGATATTGTGAACAGTCCTGATGAGACTCTGATGGAGAAAATTACAACAGGATAAAGAGACAGACACATTACGGCTGGACTGTCTATCAATGCGATGCGATTTGTTTTGTCTGGATCCTGTACGTGGGAGGGATGACTCAAGCCTCGCTCTGTTCGGCTAACTGAAAAAGAGACATCCGCTGAGTGCATCAATTGGTCTGCAGAAATGCCCTCTGACCGTATCTCCGCAGAAATCCTCAGAACTGTACGAACACATGGAGTTACGTGCTTATTATCTACACCAACCTCAGGTTCAGCCTCCGTCCAGACGCACTAAATTATTATACTTACAGTATAATGTCCTGCTTTCCACCCTATGGAGCTGCAACACTTTCATTTCCCACCTACAAATGATAAATAAGGTGAGCTTTATTACATGTTTTTTTCATTTGTATGGCTAATTACTTTTTCATACCTGCAATATCGGTAACACTGGGCTTAGCAGTTAAACCGTGCATTCCAGATGAGAGACAAAACAGCATTTTATTAAGCCCAAGCCATACATTAAGGACTTGCAGGTGCACACATGCAACACAAGACAGTATCATCATCATTATATACAATAAACAGGATAACTATGCAGAAAAATGAGGAAAATAACTGACAAAACCTCTGTAGGAACCCGAGGTAAAATGGTTTTAGAACTTAATAGTTAATTGTTCGTTAGAATGTGTAGACATACTTAAAATTTAAGTAAGTTTTTCCATTTACAAACTCTAAGGGCCTCAGACACAGTCCTATACATACAGACCTTTTAATGTACTCCTAATTACTAATCAGAAGATTTATGGCAGCCTACCAAACATTTCCATGGAACAGAGACACCAGTGCTTCACTCTGCTTCCAGCAGATGGTTTTATTTCATTAGGCCTCCTCCGTCTTTTTCTCTCCCATCCCCTGTTATTACCCCTCCTCCCCGCCACACCCCCGGAGGCAGAGTGTTCGGTTCTGGCATGAACTCTCAAAACGTGCCGCAAGCAACGTGTACTCAGATCTAATCACAGTTCCCTGGAAGTAGCGGCTCCAGAGAGCGGCACCAAATCCGGCCCAATCTCCCCAGAAGATCAGGGCTTGGAGAGCAAGTCTATCATTTATTAAATTGCGTCGATCCTAATCGCGTTATAGGATTCGATATAAAGTCCATTAGAGCCTTTGTAAGGATGTGTTATTTATTTATTTAAGTTCAGAATACGCCAGAGCTTATCTCCAGCTGATTCAGAGATTGTACCAAAACAAAAACAATATGCACTCACAGTTGGAAGATACTGAGGTACCCAGAGGAAACCTATGTGAATATTGTGAGCCCACGTCAAAATTCAGAACCAGGAGGAACCTGGAGATCCATGGACGTTACTTTGGTGAGATTTTCTTCATCTCCCTTTAAACCAGAACCAATTTCCCACCGCTAATCCTCTCTGCTGAAAAATGTTTTCCCATTTCCATATTGAGTAAAGCTCTTGGTCCTTAAGTGCTCGTCAGTCTGAACCAGTGCTCAAAACCCATCTAAAAGGTCTTATCTCGCCCCTTGCGGCCACTACTGTGCAAACACAATTAAAGTGGAGAATGCCGGACCACTGGGACGACCAAATTAGCCAAACATCTCCCTCATTTACTGCTGGCTTTGAGGTCAAGAGCTGGTGAGAAGTTAAAGGCTGGTTCAGGTCTCTGAGGTGGAAAACGTGGAGTATTGCTTCAGGCAGACATGCACAACAACTCACATCATTTGAGATCCAACCATGATATACTAATGCAATGGTATAGGAACCTCTTCGTGAGTTCTTCACACACCTCGTACTCACCCCTGGAGAAATGGGACATAATCTGGTACATACATACAGATTGGAAATGGTAAGGAAACTCCAACTTGAAAGGTGTGAGGTGACCTACAGCAGTACTGAATGCACTGTTAGTGATTTTTTTTTTTTTTTGCCAGATTCAGATTATCAAACCAGCATTGGGAATAAGAGCTCTACCTCTGAGCCACAGTGGTTCATCCCTGCCTCTGGTGAAGAGAGGTGTGTTGGTTACGGAGTTGTGTGCCCTTGAAAGTTTGGTTTGCACTCTGTACACTTTGCAGTCTTGGTGTATTCACCGGATTAACTTCCATTTTGCTTTTCCATTTTTCATTTCTCGTCCAGACTTTTTGTTTCAAACTGAGGAACGATAAGCCTTGTCTTTCTCAAAGTACACTCTACAGATCTATTTTTGCTCTTGTGAAGTTGTGCATCTGGGCCTTCTGCTTCTCCTTTTATCCTGGGTAAATTCATTCGTTTTGCTCAAGAGAGTAATGAATCAAAGAGGTTTGTTGGAAATCTTCAGACATATGGAAAGATCTTTATTTTACAAAGCAACAACAGACGGGAGTGTTTCTTGAGGAAAATGTTTCATTTGGGCCTATAAAGTGCTGTCAAGTCAATTCTGGCTTCTCCAGGATCTTCTGTTTTCTGTTTGTTTTCATTCAGCTCAGAAACTTGTTCATGATTTCTTTGTATCCATCCATATGGTTGCCAGCCTTCCTCTTCCTCTTTTCCCTTCAACCGTTCCAAGCAGAGCTGTCTGTTCCAGTGAACTGCTTGCTCTCATTACGTGTCTCAAATAAAAGAGCTTCCGTTTAGTTTCCTGGCCTTCGAGTGAAATGCGAGGTTCAGTTTGATCAAATATTCATTTGTTTGTTTTCTTTGCTGTCCATGATTCCGCTCAAAAACACTTAACAGCACCAAAGTTCAAAGGCATCACTATTTTTCAGTCAGGCTTTTTTATTGTTCAGCTTTCACATCCATAAAGAAGCACAGAACGTAGAAAAGACCATCGTCTGGACTACACTGATCTTTGTTTGTTAAGACACACGTACACTGAAACATCTCACAAATCTCAAGCAAATCCAAAACCCACCTACATGATGACTTTAATTGCATCGTATCCTCACTTTCTCTGACTCTAATCACAACTGCCATAAAGAAGGCATCAGCTCTGAGAGATGCTCGGCTTGGAGGCACAAGGCGCACCTTATCAATGTTTAACCATAGGTCTTGAACATCAAATTACAGGATCTAGGCGGTGCGAGCGACCACTGCTTTCGTGTCTGAAGAGCATAAATCAAAGCAGAGAAACTGCCGAAACCACACTTTACCAGCGAACAAGCCTCAACATATGTTACATCATAAAACCAGAGCCATGTGAGGGTCAGGCCGCCAGTGGTTTGCAGGAGCTGCAACAAGGGTGTATGTGTGTGTGTATACGTGTGTGCTCCCTTGGGAAGTGAATAGGGGTTGTGTAATTGCAAGAGAGAAACTGTTTCCATGAAGAACACATTCCATCCACTGCACGTCTAATTCAATCTTTTCTGAAATATGGACTGAATAAAAAAGCTGCGTCTCGCCTTTACAGAGTTTCCATTTCATCTCCCTGGAAGCACAGGGGTGCATTTGGGGTTATTTCAGTGTTTTCATGGGGTTTATTCAATTGTGTTGCATCAAACAAAGCGGTTTTACATGTACAGAATAGTAAGGTTTTGGAAGGGGTAAACCTCTACTGGATTCCTAGGAGTAGTATTGCCAAAGTCTTACTGTATAAAGTTGGCACAGAAAAGGTCAAATTTCAAGGTTTAGTTCATTGTTTGAGTGTGAAGACGTCATGTCAAATCTGCAGGTAACTAACTTAAATATGACATTTCTGGAAAGGATTCAAAGATAAATAAAGGTGCCAAAAATTTGCACATATCTTATGTTCCACTTTTTTCCAATTATGTTTTAATAATTATTCATAAAAATAAGTGCAGTAAATATACAGTACAAGTGAGAAACAAATCATAAGGCGCTTGTTTCTCTCCCTTATTAAGATTATAAGGCGCTAATGCGGAGGCAGTTGCTAGCGCTAGCTAACGTTAAGTAATATGTTACCTCAGCCTACTATGTGGACTTTTTGGTAAGTTCTTTCAGTTCCTGTACCTCAGTGTCCTCCCAGCTTAATGAACTAATGAATACATTGTAGGTTAAATCTCTACAAACTTCGGTTAAGTAATGTTTAGCATTAGCCGAACTGCACGCTAGCGCTAGCTAGCGTTAGCTACTATTTCACCTCGTAAACACAGACAGTGCATAAGGCAGTGCACACATTTGTAATACATTGCCTAAAATTGGGTGGGAGAGCTTAAATATGTGTTTTAATGTCTATTTGAAACAATATGCTGTAAACCGAGCCACATTCTCATCTATTTAGGTTATAAATGTACTATTGTCTTTCGGTTAGACTTAGCTCCTGTGTGTAAACAAATACTAATACAATTACAGTGGTTAAAAGACTTGTACAAATTTTGCATTGTTTATATAAGTAACATACATATGACCAAATATAAAAGGTCACTATCTATTATTTATATTGGGGGCATATACTTTGCCATATGTCCAAACTTGGCATGCATGTTTGGTATATATTTTACTGTATATTTAATTTATCAAACCCTTTCTCTGATATAGGGACGTATATGATCGTAAGCTTGTTATTTCTGTCAGGGTACTGTTACCACCATGTGGTGGTTTCTTATTTTGAAGAAATGCAAGCTGGCATCTCAAGGCAAGTGTAAACTACATTTCCCAGCGTGCTCTGTGGCTAATCAGAGCATGTGTGTGTGTGTGTGTGTGTGTGTGTGTGTGTGTGTGTGTGTGTGTGTGTGTGTGTGTAGTGTAGTGTAGTGTAGTGTAGTGTATGTGTGTGTGTATGTGTGTGTGTATGTGTGTGTGTGTGTGTGTGTGTGTGTGTGTGTGTGTGTATATATATATATATATATATATATATATATATATATATATAGATATAGATAGATAGATAGATATACTTTAAAAGGAGGAACAAATTACAGTGAAAGCCACTGACAAGTTATAACCATGAACAATTTAATTGCAAACTCAGTTGTTTGCAGACACCATTTTGTCGCCCCTTTTTTCGTCTTGAAGTGTGCCGTGAAATAAGGACACTCACTCCATTTCTCTCCTTATACAAATAAAATACAAGGATACATAATACATATATTACATATATTCTCAAAAATAATATATATGAAATTTTGTTATAGCAAGGGAAGAGCCTTCATTTTCACTCCCCACTGGGTGAAACCAGAATTCCTCTGAGACTGGGTCTTCCAGTGTATCCCATAACCCATTTCTGTGTGGTAGAACTCGCTTTGCAAGTGGAATGAGCCTGAACTTGAGTTATATGTATTATTTTAGTGCTTCAGTTATCAAGGGAGCTAACTGAGTCCAAACATAACCTCAGGCAGTGAATAATTTTTCAGAAAGTGGCTATGGAGGACGTGCGGCAGTTTGACACGGTGTGAGGCAGACAGGTTGTGCGCTGTTGACAGCGTGTGGATGTGGACGCAGGCGGTGACAAGCGCCGGATGCTAGTTAGCGCGCAGCAGAGTTAGTGCGGTGGCAGGAGTCGAATAAGCCTTTGTGACGAGCTCAGAGGTTCATGAATAAAAGATAGGGCTCTGCATGGAGGACCAGGAAATGCCGAGTGCCACCTGGCTCATTCACGATTAAAGGTTTATTCCAGTGTTTTGGCCCAAACTCTATCCAGTGCATCTGCTCGTTAACTGCCTTTTCTTTAGTTTGAAATATTAAAGCATTTTTTTAAAGACATAAAAATATACATAAGGTACTCAGCCTTGATTATAGGTACTCTAATATGCCAGGTTTGAGTCTCTATTGCTACAATGAACGACACTCATCGCTGCACTGGGCAATTGTCTCATACAGGGCACTTACACCCTCGCCTTGTGCTTCCCTGTGTTCCAGGAGCCACGCAACCCTGACCAGGAAAAGCAGGGTTAATAACGTGGGGGAAAATGATTGGTTATGGCACGTAACCATACTTGCGGCATGTGTTTGATACAAATATGTCCATTTTGTCCTCATTTGGACATTTGGGCTTGTCCCTATAAGGAAACTTGGACGTTTTGAAAATAAGACAGCGTCTTCACCATCTCGTGTCCTGATGGGCAGAGCTAGAGGCATTAAAAATAGACTGACTGACCTCCTTCTCACACATCATCACCATCGCATCACCACATCACACAGTGACCTCAATCTGAGCTTCCCGCTCTCACTCACTCACTCATTACACACCTTGTACTAACAGAGCTGCATCAGCGTTCAGATACAGGGGACATACAGTAAGAAATCATTTAAACACCTCCGTAAACAGCTTTATCACCTTGTGTTGCATCACAAGGCAATAAAAATCTGCAATGAACAATAAACACGGCTCGGACACTACACATTACTGTATAGACTAGATACAAGATGCACTTATCACTTTGCACTCCATTATTCTAGTTTGTAGGTATGTCTTAACAAAACCGTTGCCAATGTTCTCGTTTCTTAAATGCTGTAAGGCGAAATATGTAAATAAAGCAAGGAAGAGATTGATTTCTAACTATAAGAGACCACGACTTTGATTTTCTAAATTCACTACACGTATATTTACTTTGCATTTGGGAACTTTTACGTGGTCATCCTGACTGCCTGTGTCACTAGAGTATAAATATGAGGTCACGCAAAACCCAAATTCCTTAAGTTCTCCATCAAGATGTGAAGAGAATACACCAGTGAAACAAGACTTCATAAAACAGGTCTGAAAATGTTCACTACTGGAATATTTTACATTAAGTTGAGCTCTAATGATCTGACTGAAATTCGAGTGGATTTTACCCCTACGTGGGATAGAGAGGCAAAATGACCACATTTGGAGATTTTGTACCTACTATTTTCTACTATATCATGCCAAAACTATTTGTACAGCAGAAACTTTGATCTAAAGTTGGATGGTTCTATAGAAAAGAACCTAATCCCGGTTGTTAAGAGCATTGTAGGAGCAAAGGAAAAGCTACAATAGATACAATCACAGACAAAAAGTTTATCCAGCTGTTGTAATTGTGTTATAATTGGCTTCCAGCAGGACAAAAACCAAAATCAAGCCTAAATTCACATAACGATCCACACTGTGATATTATTTGTGTGCGGAACGGCCACGTCTGTGTTTGAACAACCGTCTTAGAAAATTACAGAAACAATTACATCCTATTTTTTAATGAGGAATAAAGCTTTACTTTTATATAGTATTTCTAGTACATATTCATGATTATATACTTTTGTTTTTTTAGAAATAAAGACCAATTTTATCAGACCACTTTTATACAACCCACTTGAAACTGGCTTGTCCTGCAGGAGTTTAATTCCCGTCCAGATACTGGAGTTTTATCGCTGAGGAGACGCATAAACACTCAGTCACAGCTGTGAAAGTTCCCGTTTTGACCCGGCTTATCCTGGTCAAGATCGCAGAGGAATCCAGAGTCTAGCCCAGAATTCACTGGGCGCAGGCCAGTCCGTTGCGGGATTCCCTAATCGTCCCGGCCACTCGACCTTCATGTTGAAATCCTAGGTCCCCAGGAACTGCACTTACCTCAAAACTACAGGAACTGCTCAATCACAGACTAAACTAATCCAATCCAAAGAGGGCTTTCCTGATTTAAACCCATGGCAGGCATCTGGAAAGGTTGTGGAACGATCTCCAGTTTCATCAAGCTTCATAGCAGGTAATATGAGGTCAAATTTGATCACGGATTGAGGGGATTTGAACCCACAACCTTTTTTTTAAATGGTTCCACACAGGACTCTATGGCACGTTAAAGGAGGTGTCGATCCATAAAAAAGCATGGTCTAATACAAACCTCTGGCTGCGCTTCACGGCCTGATCATCTGCTCCGCTGTGTGGCAGTGATCCAATCCGGCAGGCTGAGCAAGACTCGGACCGAGGGCATGTGTTGTGAATTTGGACCAAACACTTGTCAGCTCTTTTCGAGCGAGAGAGAGCGCTGGAGCGGTTTCCTCACTGTAAGGCTTTTAAGAGGGTCAGTTTGGATGTTTCCATTTGAAGCTGATCATTAAACCCGGCCGCTGTGCGGTTTATTATCCAGCAACAGGGCGACTTCTCTTTGCTCAGTGTTTCCATGCGAAAAAACGCACAGCGCTGCATAAAAGCAGAAAGGCTAGCGTCATGACTCTGCTGTTTTATTGGCCTCTAAATGAACTGTCTGACCTCGGGGAGGGTTTCTCGCTCATAGCGAGTACCTACGACATTTAAGCGTCTTTGTGAAAACCTGCTAACTGAAAATTATATCCTGCTATAAAAACACAGCATTGCTGCTCTGTACTTATTTCTTTACTTATTATCGTTATTTACTTCGTCCAACCTTCGACGACTTCATTAGGATACCTAAAATGGTGATCAGGTAATTAAACCTAAACGGAAAGCTGCTTACTGTAAATATGTACTTGGTTAAATCATCCGTATTTCTCAAAAAGCCTGAGCTCGCTGATTGGTTGCCGTGTGGTCGCTCACGCTGGGACTGCTTCATTCTGATTGGTTACTCTGTACTCCCTGACACCCAATCATTGGGCTTTCTTTTCACATATGCATTTTAATGACAAACTAATATCTAAAGAGAGAAATAATGATTGTTATTACATATTATTTTATTATTGACAGAGACACAGGACATTAGTCTTGGTGAAATGTAATATTTTAGCCATTTTTTCTTCAGTAATAAAAGATAGATTCAAAGATTACAGCCATAAAACCAAGACAGATACTTTCATTTGGTTATATCATATCTGTTTATAATCGGACGGTTGCACCAATTGATATTTTTGGGAAGCAAAAAATATACAGGATGTCGTTTGCTCTTATGTGAGTTGATGTTTTACACCGTACAGAATGTACGTACATGTAATGCATCAGAAAAACCTCATCTCACCAGGGGCGGGATACGAACCATACTGGTTCTCAGTTAGCTTTTTGACCAAATTAACCCTGATTCCTGAATGTGGCACAAAACAGAACAGAACTAAACGTAGTTAAGTTAAGGGGGATTATGCATTCTTGATGCAATTGCATTTTCGAACACTAGAGGGTGCATGTTTTCCCTTCTCAGTGAGACTCCTAATTTCTTTTCATTGCACGGGACTAAAGATTATATTTGTTTACATTTTATACAAAATCATTTTGAATTGTTATTCTTCCGAAATATAATGGAATGCTTTCACTTGGTCATTTAAAACAGAACAGTGTTTACAATTTTAACCCTTTTCTAGTACGTTTCTAGTATTTCTTTTAATTGCAGAGGATTATTTTGGGGTTAAAAAATATATAGATGAAAATGTGCATTGTTTTGCATTGTTTACACTTCAGAAATAAAGAAGGAACATCTTTTATCTAATATAAAATCAATAATCGTGTCCAGCCATGAACCGGAACAGAACCCATTCCTTGTGGGTTGAAAATTTCTTAAAATTATTTGTGGAGGTGTGTCTGGTGAAAGAAAGAAAAAAAGAAAGAAATATCTTTTTTTTTTTTCTTAACCTCATTCAAAAGAAACAAATTCCGAAAGATGTTATTCGTCAAATATATTAATATAAGTATAAGTGAGTTGAGTGAAGCTACACACTTGAGAGTTTTCATGTACCATTTTTATTGGACTTATATAGAAATACTTAAAAAAACATGAAGTAGCACCATTACTTAAGTTTTATTTCGTCATGTAGAACTTTAAATGTCAGAAAAATAAAACTCTTGATACAGTTCTCAAATCTTGTTTCAGCAAATATAATATTAGTATTTGACCACTGAGGTTAAAGGCCTTCTTTTTTTCTTTTATCATAAAATAAAATATACTTTGTTTTTAAACTTTGCTCAATAAAGTACTTTTACGCTCAAGTAACTTCACCTACATATACATAAACAAGTGGTAAACAAACGTATTAAAATAGAAATACTAAAACTATAGTGGCGCAACAGAAGTCTGTAATACCCACTGGAATCTAAGTCATACAAATTGTTTTTTAAGAAAGCATAAATGGTTTCCTTTTGTCCGACTTTTTACTAAGTTTTATACATTTGAATGCTTCATAATAATATAGAATAAAATAGGATTTATATTACTGAATAAAAAATATGCTGGGTGAAACAGATTCTTTAGAAGATTTCTTCCGTTTTTTTTTGTTTTTGCTGAACCTAGAAACCCTCCGTTTCGGGAAAAAAACCACAATACTGATGAAGATACGCACCACCACACCGCGCTCAGGGTCGGCCGTCCACGCTAAACCGTGTGATATTAAAAGAATACAGTGTTCGTTGCCCGGAGGCTGTACTTTAAAAAATAAACCATATTTTGAACCCAGCTACAAAAAAGTTCACTGAACTTAAATTAAAATATCTGTAAACATCTTTGCCATACGAAATATAATCTTTCAAGTCAAAAGAATAAAATACTTCAAAAAATTCGGAACAGAGTTCGTTCGGCGCTCGTTTGTTCTGTACACTAGGGATACGCCGGATACGCTGCCGCTCCTCCTCGGAATAACCCCTCGTCGTTTTCGCGTGCGTTTCCGTGTTATACTGGCGTCGCTAACAGTCTACTCGCGTGTACCTTTCGGCCTTCGGAATTTGCGAATACTTGTACTAGAACTATGCGATAACTAGGCTTTAAGATTTAAACATGCATTAGAGGTTGAAATCGAAATCTCCGGCTACAGTACAGACAAATCGACGCCGGCCTCCGGCGCCCTCTTCTGGATTTCCCTTTTTTCTTTTGTTTCCACGTAATGATACTGCAGCTTTACGTACATTGGTATATACACGTACGATGAACGTATTATTATTATATTATTATTATTATTATTATAGAGGAGTTTCGTAAAGCCGTGACAGAAGTTCCGTAAAAAGTTGCGTTGTTGCTTGATCTTGAGTTTAGATCTCGAGTTCACGAAAAAATACGTATTGCCTGAGTAACCGCAGCATGGCAGACGGGGCATTCGGGGTCGTTGCGCTCGCAGATCCGGTTGGCGCACTCCATGCAGAACAGGTTATGGCCGCAGGGCACCAGGGCGGCGATCACCTCGCTCTCGAAGCACACAGAACAATCCCGGCTGCCTTTACGGCTCGTTCCCGAGGAAGAGGACGACGAGGAAGAGGAGGAGGACGAGGAAGAGGAGGACGCAGACGAATCGGAGGGCAGCACGGCGAGATGGGATGAGTAGCACGGAAAGGTCAGCGACCCGCCCCCGGGATCGCTCCGGACCCTTCGGGCCAGTGGGTGGTCGCTGACTCCACCCACATGATGCAGGGGCGGGCTCAGGCGAGGCTGGGCAATCCCGTTGGCCCTCCTCTGATTGGCCAGAACAGCGTTGGCATTCGTGGAAGCATTGGACGGGAAGATGGAGGAGGAGGAGGACGAGCCGTTGTTCAAGCTCATGCTGCGCTCGTACTGGGACCAGATCAGACCGGGCGCCGGGTCGAACCCGGGCGAGGAGTCGAACCCGAGGTCGGAGCAGTCGGGCGACCCCATTTCTCCGGCGTAGACCAGCGAGTTGTTCAGGTTGTTGTTGTTGTTGTTGTTGTTATTGTAGCTCAGCGCCGGGCTCGGCGGGCTGTAATTGGTGCCGAAGTAGGAGTCGGTGGAGGCGCTGCCTAGCGAGCTGGAGCTGTCGTTGCGGTAGCTGGCGAAGGGTTTGCGTGCCAGGCTGGGGGTGGCGCCGGCGCTGGCGCTGGAGCTCGTTTTGCCCCACAGGCTGGCGGGATGGCCGGCGCCCGCGGCGTGCATCTCGAATCCTACATCCGTCCCATTGGCGTGGAAGTCATTGTCGTCAGGGGCGTTGGCGAACTCGATCAGTCCCGCACCAGTACGCATGGCGATGTGCGCCTCGATCTCGTCACGGGCCCGGTCCACGTTCTCGGGCATGCCAGTCACCTCGAACACGGGCTCCTTATCGCGGCTGGGCGTCACGATGTAGGTGTGCGTCTGCTGCTGGATCCGTTTGATCGTGGCTCCTTTGGGGCCCACCACCAGCCCGACCACGCGGTATGGCACTCGCACCTGGATGGTAGTCTGACCTGGCAGGTTGGGCGGCCCGGGTACAGTCCCGCCCCCGTTCACGCTGCTGTTCTTGTTCCGCGATGCTCTGATCATGGAGAAGTGCTCAGCCGCCGAGATGATCTCCCGCCTCGCCATGGCCACATCCTCTCGCCGGCCCGTCACCACAAACACAGGCTCCTCCCCTCGCACCGGCGTCTTGATGTAGGTGTTGGTCCGGGCGCGCAGGGCTTTGATCTTGCAGCCTGAAACGCAATAATTAAAAATTAGATAGCAGAAATGAAACGGCTGTGGCTATTCGAACATTTTAACATCCGAACTCATGTAGTTAACAATACAGAATTTGGAAGAAGAACCATTTTCTGGTGCGTACGTAGACCTGGGATCGTATCCCGGCTCTTTTGACCATCTCCTGTGTGGATTTTGCACGTTCTCCTCATGTCTATAGGGGTTCTCTCCCACTACATCCATTCTCTTTCTTAAATGTTTCTATAGTTTTCCAGTCTGAGTGAGTGAGTTCTTGTGCCCCGTGTTGGTCCAACACCCTGTCCAGCGACCTGTGCAGGCAGATAGGCCTCGCCCCTATGACCCTGACCTGGATTAAGTGAGGAGTTTTGTGTTTCTGTCCGTTTCAGATCCTAGAAGACTAATAATTAACAAGATCTAAAGAGCAACATAAAAACAAACTGCTATATACGTATAATGCAAAGATGTTTGTCTGAGGGAGGGGATGCTGACCAGGGGATTATTCCCCAGCGTTGCAACAGCAACCCCTGATGGTCCAATCAGGTCATGCTTACTCTGCCACCTTGTGTTTTCTCAGATGAATGCGAAATCCCTGACCCTGACCAGGACAAGTAGGGATAAATCATGAATAAAAAAGGATTTAACTAAAAAAACCCTAAAATTTAAACATGGAGTTTGTGTGATTATTAAAATAAATACGTTTTATACAATTATTCAAATAAGTTAGTATCACAATCACAAAACCGGTACGTCATACGTCAAAAACACGTAGTGGTTTTTTGTTTTGAGTTAAATAATAAGCAAAAACGTTACACATAATATTTTAATCTATGGGCAGAAAAATATACAAAAAAAAAAATACAAACAATATAGTAACTAAATAATTATTAAATCAGAAAATAAAATATACATTTTATTTAAAATAAAACAATCTAAAAACATAAAAAATAAACATAATAACATGTAATATTTAACTGTTTTATTTATATACAGTCAGAAAATGTTTTAAGCAGCTGCATCATGGTTTTAAAAAATTCAGCCTTTTTCAGTTATTTATTTCTTAATCTGTAAAAATCAGATAAATAATTGACTGACATTTTATAAAGTCAAATACAAAACAGTATCAGTGACCAAATAAATAAATAATAATTTAAAATAATAAATAATACTTATAAAAGTCAAGGACCTCAACTGTACTTATGATACCATCAGTGTAAGTTGCTATTGCACTGAATTTGTATTTATTTGTTAGTATATTATCATAAAATATCTTTATATGTAAACTGAACATTAGAACATATTCCTATAAATAATACTCCTAATAATATTATATTAGATAAATAATAAATAACGATGCTTTAAGAAGTGACGTCATCACGTTTTACACCCAACTAACGAATAAACTAACAATTCTGAACAATTACACAATGTGTTTGTTATTAGACTTACAGCAAACTGTCGTTTATTTACTCCAGTTTTTGGTTACATATCTGAATTATAAGAAAGAGGTGTTAAAAAATAACAAATAAGGCATACGATCAAAACTGAAGAAAGAATCAAGGATTTAAGAGAGTGTTATATGTGTATCTGTGTATATGTGTATTATTTGGGGGGAAAAAAACATTTTATTTGAAGGGCCAAAAGAGTTGTTTGGGGTCACTGAGGTTAAGGTTAGAGTTAAGGTTATGTGTTGGTGGAATGTTAAATAGCTGCAGTATTATATCAGTGGAAAGTCCTCACAAAGAGAGAAAGACAAGCTTCTGTGTGTGTGTGTGTGTGTGTGTGTGTGTGTGTGTGTGTGTACTGTTTATCTATAACTGTCCATATAAATACCATTAGGATTTTATGCAATTGTTGTTAGAGATGTTGATAGTTACTGTTTCTATATAGTGTAGATTTTGAGTGTGTGTGTGCATAGCACGTTTATTTATGGGGACCCCAAAAGGATATAAACTGTAGGTATTTGTTACTTTGTGGGGACATTTTGCCGGTCTTTGTAATGGAAATTGCTTTTTACTATCTAGACCATGTGTGACTATGTTTCGGTTGTATCAAGTCTATATATCACTGTGAGGATCAGCTGTCCCAAAATGGATCGAAATTGTAGATGTTTGTTACCTAGTGGGGACATTTTGCTGATCTTTAGAATGAAAATGGCTTATATGTGTGTGTGTTTTATCTCTTAAGTGTATATATAAGAGCTACTAGGATGTTATGAGACTGTATGTTAATATTCACTGTTGGTAGACTGTGTGTGTGTGTGTGCGTGTGTATTTATCTTTTTATTAGTGTTAGAAAGACAAAGCTGCGTGTGTGCCTGTGTGTTAATTGTTTTGTGTGTTAAACATTAACTGTAAGTAAAAGTAACTGAATGTTTCAGTTACTTGCTGTTTGTATGTGTGTATATACCTAGGGTGTGTGTGTGTGTGTGTGTGTGTGTGTGTTTCTGCCTACAAGTCTATATCTAAGGACTATTATGATGTTACTAGATTGTATGTTAATATTTGCTGTTTGTATACTGTGTGTGTGTGTGTGTGTGTGTGTGTGTGTGTGTGTGTGTGTGTGTGTGTGTGTGTGTGTGTGTGTGAGAGAGCACAGTTTTCCCAAAAGGATCACTACCATCTGGTATTTGTTACCTACTGGGGACATTTTGCTGGTCCTTGTAATGTTTTTAAAACATTAAAATATTATAGTGACATGAAAATCGGTTTTACTAGTGCTGGAAAAACAAACGTGTGTGTGGGTGTTTGTGTGTTATTATCAGACTGTACGTTAATGTCTCAGTTGCTGACTGGTTTTATCGGTGTACATACCTTATACACCATAAGTGTGTTTCTATCTATAACGGTATATCTAAGCACCATTATGATGTTATGAGATTGTATGTTAATATTTACTGATTGTATACTGTGTGTGTGTGTGTGTGTAGCCTATACATCATTGTAAGGACCAAATGTCCCCAAAAGGACAGAAAAAATCTGATATTTATTACCTAGTGGGGACATTTTTCTGGCCCTTGTGATGGAAATGGCTTTTACAAGTGCCAGAAAGGGAAATCTGTGTGTTTGTATTCTGACACTATTTTTTAATGTTTCAGATATTTTCTGTTTATACACGTGTGTGTTTGAGAGTGTATTTGTGTGTGTGTATTCTCAGACTGTATGCTAATGTTTCAGTTACTTTCTGTTTGCTTGTTTGTATATATCTAGTGTGTGTGTAAGAGAGAAAGAGAGAGAGAGACACACACTGTCTGACTGTATCTAGATCTGCTTAAATCCCTTTCAGACAAAGTCTGTTAATAGAGTCTAATAAACACTGTGTTAATGTGATTATTTATTGTTTGCGCGCGCGCGCGTGTGTGTGTGAGAGAGAGAGAGACTGTATGTAGATCTGTTGAAATCCCTTCCAGTCTAAGCCCGATAATAAATACTAATAAACACTAATAAAGTTACCGGTGTGCTATCATAATCACGCTGCACCCTGGCACTGCGAGGAGCTCGAGGCTCTCCGGTTTTCCAAATCCAGGAACAACGACTCGCTTATTTTTTTCCATAAATTCGAACCACATGCTCGCTACATGACACACCGTGGTCCGGGGACGAAAATAGCAACGGAGGGGAAACGGATTCTGGATTTTCCCTGCTTTCATTACAGCCACGGACTCACGGGGATCTTGCGGTGCCTCTCTGAGGTCATGCTATCGGTACGGACCGGGAGGAGAGCGGCCGGCTCTGCGTGACCTCTCATAACCTTTAGATGGGGCGACAGAACCTGAACGAGGATCCTTATGACATCATAACCGTCGTGGATGTGCGACCTGTCGTGCTGCCTCACTAACAAAGAGCTGGAGGAAGCATTCCAGGACACGGAGGGTTCCGGCGTGGTCCTATCTCCCATTTTGTGTTATTTAGGTCAAAAAGGCAGCTGGAGTGCACAGGATGGATGTGCACGCTCTTAGACAAAAGAGTTCCAGCTTCTTTGGGTGGCTGACGGTTCGAGAAGCTGTCCTAAATGCCAGGGTTTTCTCAGGAGCCCGATCGGCGACAAATGATCGCACATAGCTTATGATTTGGGTGCCTGCTGCCTTTCCTTTGCAGGAAAAAGCAGCTTTGTGCACCATAAACAGTCATAACGCACCAATCATAAGCACCGTTCCTTCAGTAGTGTTTAAAAGCGCCGATAAGTTTGGGAATTTTAAATTAAATGCCGTATATAACAAGGAATCGGAGTTACATTTGCTTACAGAGTTTCTACGCATTTTACGCACAGTAGTGTACCTTTTAAGGACGTGAACGCCACTTAGCTAGGGCACAAAGTAAATATTAGGTGTGTTTGATAATGTATATGATACGTAGCCTGATACATGTGTGCTTTAGACGTCTAGCAAGTAAAGAGTGAGGTTTGGATATTTTACGCAACAATAACTGTCCACGAACGCACTGCAGGATTGTGCTTGTTTTGAGGAAACGAATGCCAATCTGGGAGTACAGAAAGTACATACGAGAGTCTACGAATATGTAATTGGTACACAATTTCATATTACTACAGAAGTCTGGATTACAGGCACCAACGGATAACCAAAGCCGTGCCATACTGGTTTACGCGTTTTACGCACTTTACGCATAGCATTAACAGGAGTGTGCGGTACTGTGGTAGCTGCCACTTTCAGGGAAACGTGAGATGGAAGAAAGTAAACATACGAGCCTCACAATAACACAATATCTGTCTCGCACATGTCTAGCAATGTCACGAATGGGAAACACGTAAGACGCGCACATGTATGTTATGCACGAAATGCATAACACGTACAGAATGGCACATGGCACGAAGCAGAATACATGGCATGCAGCGTTGGCACCCCCCTTGCACGCTCACCTTGCCTCCCCACGATCTCGGCCACATGCTCGGAGCTAGGCACGGGCACACACTCGGTCATGTTGACGCTCTTCCTCCGGGGCTCGTTGTCGCACACCGGGTTCTCGTCCGCGTCCAGCCCGAGCAGGGTGAGCTGATCCAGGGCGATCTGCAGAGCTCTTTGGTCGTCCAGGGCGTCGACCCCCTGGCTGCTGCTGCTGCTGCTGCTGCCGCTGCCGTTCCTCTCCAGCTCGGGGAACAGGGAGCTCGGCATGTCGGGGGGATAACTGGATAAATGGCTGGCAGTTCGGCTAGGATGACCGGACAAAGGGAAGAAGGGTGGGGATTGTAGAGGGAGAGAGAGAGACGAGGCTCAGCCTCTGGTGCAATAAAAAAAAAATCAGTGCGCTCGTGCTCCGGGTGCGCGCGCAATGATCGGGAAAATGGGTAGGGGAAAAAAAGAGCAAAACAAATCCTAAGCGCGGATCACCCTGATTTTGGCCCGGCCAAAATCACGCGTATTCCGGGGAGTTCGCCAGCTAGCCGTGGTGGTGGTGGTGGTGGTAATAATTCCTCCGAAAAAGTGCCCCTCCCTGATCGCGCTCGAGCTCTCACAACACAACACGGCACAATACAACACAACACAACGCGCGCCTCTTTTCCTGTTTGCTGTCTGACTTTTGCTGCAGCGCTAAACTGGAAGGATATGGGGATCGGCTGCCATGACGTCACCGCCCGGCCGAAATGGGCGGAGCGACGCGCCACTCATTTGCATACCGTGCTCTGATTGGACGAGCCCTGCGCCTCTTCTAATGCACACCCTACCGGAGGGACTGGCATAGAAGGCGGGACTCTGCCCGCAGCGTATTTGCATACTGTGATCTCATTGGACGAGCGGGAAGCGAGCACGTTAGGAGCCTCCCTCCTTTGTTGTCCCGTCAAAATCATCACACAGGGACACTGCTTGTTTTTAACTTAGCTTATAAACCCACTTTTGGGTCTGTAACCCAAATAAAGTGGCCAGAACGCGAAGTAAGGGTGAACTTATCGTAAATAGGGTGAACTCATCATAAGATTGTGAATATATAGTACAAAATGTCAAAATGACTTTGCTAACGTTTAGCAAACAAAAGCCACAACAACATCAACGCGAGTCACGTTATGTTCTATATAACTATGTTTATACTTGTTTTTATATGTTTCACCATAGTACAGCTTCAAACTATACAAATAAGGATTAACATCTCATAAAATAGCTCCTATACGATCAAAAATGCCCTACATCTACTATACATTACGTGATAAGGAATGGAAGTACCCTAAAATAGATCATTTTGGCCAAGTATGTATTTAGTCTTATCAGAATTTAGGATAGAAATGAAATATATTTCCTGTAGATGACGGATTAGGAGCGAACCATGACCTTCAGTCACCAAAGGACCAACAACGGGTGCGCTGTGGACTATTTTTTATAGTTTTTCCTCATTAAATATGCACAAATCTCCAAATAAGGATAAATATATCATAATGTATTTAAATATTCAGCACGTTCTTACTATACATGCGTGACTATACATGCATTCTGATGAGATGCAGCCAACAAAGCACTAACAACAAGACTGGATTCATATCATGGACTGTTTTAATAGTTTATCAACAGTAAAGGTGTAAAAATCTCCAAATAAGGATTAATGCATTATAAAACATATCATATTCATTACACACATACAGGTTTGCTATACATGATACAGAGTACATGCGGATCTACAAACAAAGGACAACACTGCACATGTATTTTGACCAATATTTAATTTATGCATATAATTTATATAATTAAATAGATGCGTATACACTTCTAAGACATTACATTATGAGTAAGACTGCAAGGGTTCAGCAAACAAAACACCACCAATAAGCTGCAGTCACATTATGAACTGTGATCTACTGCATGCTTTTATATGTTTGTCCTCAATAAAAATGCAAAATCTCTAAATAATGATAGACATATAGTGAAAAAGATCACATACGGCTCAAAAACAAAGACGATTCTGATGAGATTCAGTCGACAAACCACTAACACCAGTGGATTCAGATCAGACACTGGGAAGTGTATTTTTTTATTTTTTTTAATCCTTAATAATGACGCAAAATCAGGGGTTTAACATCCACTCAAGTACTCGATGTACGGCTGCAAATAAAACTGTTTAAAACTGTTTTGAAGCTTAACAACACATGATGATAATATCTAATAATAATAACAATAATATGGTGCTCAGGCTCATGATTGGATTTAAAGTGTGGTTTGACATAGTACGACCCCTTAATTATACTTTAATAAACATTTTATTAAGAATTAAAGTAGCACATTTGCACTTTAAGCCTTAAATCCCTGAATTATTACATAAATCAGCACATACTTGTAGATCAATGGCTTGTTTCTTTCATTCTGCCTTATCATTTATCATCATTTAACAAGGAATAAAAGCATGACAGGATCAACCGGTACTTAATTAAGCTTTAACGTTCAATCTGGAGTCGTAATTAAGAGATCATACTCCGGAGAGTGTGTCATGCAGTTAACGTATCGTGATATTATTACGCAGATCTGTTTATTACTTAAAGTTCTGATCTGCAGAGATTATTGTTGGATTAACGTTAGTTTTTAAAAAAGAATTAAGGAGGCCGGTTGGATGGCGGATCGTCCCGAAGACCTGAGGTCAGTTATCCGAGGTGCCTCATTCCTGGGCAGATGCTGCACAAACACAATTGGATAGTGGCTATATGCTGAAATGACCCACAAATGGATTTAAGATGGATTAAGGGTGTTTAGAGCTTTGGTTAATGATTAAAGTGTGAAAGCTGGAATTGATGTTGAAATCTGCTTAATATTTCCTTATAAGGTTGTTATTCCTTAATTTTTGTCAAATATTTGTTGTGTTTTGAGAGCTCCTACTGTACCTTGCTGGACAGATCAGATTGGGGATATAAAGTGCATTAAAAATGATTTTAAATGTTTTAAGGTTGTTTGCAGCTCTGGTTAATGATTAAAGTGGGGGAATTAGCTGCTTTTCTTCTTTAAAAACAGGAATTGATGTCTACATCTGCTTAATATTTTCTTATATGGTTGTTATTCCTTCATTATAGTCAAATATTTGTCAGATTTTGAAGGTTATGGTGGCAAAACGATCCTCCTATCTTGGCTGATGGGATCGACAGAGGACTGGGAATTACCAGACTGGGGATTTATAGTGGATTAAAAAATGTATTTAAAATGTTTTAAGGTTGTTTGCAGCTTATGAGCTGCTTTACCACTTTAAAAACAGGAATTGATGACTAAATCTGCTTAATATTTCCTTATATGAGGGTTTTGGTGGCAAACCATTAGCAAGGTCCTTAAGAAATGTTCTCCTTAAAATAGATTGGGTTAGTGGTGGTTTTAAGGTTGTGTGAGTGTAGTTTTACTCCTTAAATTTGAGACTTGATGTCTAAGTCTGCTTATTTATTCCTTATATGGCCATTGTTCCTTAATTATTCCTCAGTATTCCTTAGAAAATACGCAGATTTGCAGATATACTTATGATTATACCACGTCATGATGTGACCGGGTCACGTGATTAGGAATGTTAAATAAACCATAAAACAAATGAATTAAAAACAGTGCTGGAGTTTAAAAAAAGATAAGAGTTCCAGTTATTCAGGCCAATTGATCTGGACCTGCTTATCTCCCCCGTCTGAGTGGAGTAAACATCTCAAAGTAGGCCGTTGACCTCTGGACAAATGCGCAGACTTGTAGCATGGTGTGTCATAAGTGTAGTTGTGTGTGTGTGTGTGAGTGTGTGTGTGTGCGTGTGTGCGTGTGTGCGTGTGTGCGTGTGTGCGTGTGTGTGTGTGTGTGTGTGTGTAGAGGCTTTGTGAGAAATAAATCTTGGGCTGACAGGACGGTTTTTATTTGCTCTGTAAAAACTAATGGTGATAATATGAGGATTGTTACTGGAGTGAGAGCAGTGACTAACGACGACATGCCCAGGCATGTTCTTTGTCCTGGACTTTACTCTGTGTGTGTGTGTGTGTGTGTGTGTGTGTGCGTGTGTGTGTGTGTGTGTGTGGGGGCTATGTTTATCTATCATCGTGAGGCCCAAATGTCTGCACGAGGGTAGAAAGTGCTGACATTACCTTGTGGGGATTTTGCTGGTCCTTTCTTTTAGATTTCTTTTACATCAACTTTATGTTGGAAAGCCAAAAGAGCCAAAAGTCCTGCTGCATTATATCGATATACTATATCCATGGAAAGTCCTCACAATGTTAGAAAGACTGTGTGTGCATGTGTGTGTGTGTTCGTTCTTTGTCTCTACCTCCATTGCTCGCTCGTACCGATCAGATCTCATTTCCTCCTCCACAAACCTCGCTGAACTGCAAACACACAGAAATGCCCCATCTGTGGACTCTCTGCCATGACATCACTAAATAATAATAGCTGACTAGGGTTAAAGGAATAGAGTCTTAAGCTCAGTTGTCGCCGGACTGCTCCAGCATGCTTCAGACTTCTTCTATCAGCTATATCTGTGACATAACAAGATTAAAAACGAAACATGGAAGACTTACGTTTACTGACACACACTTAAGTCTAAGGGCAGATGTCGCTTGTTGATTAAAGGTATAGTCTCTTTATTAAACATGCAATCAATCATTTCAACACACTGCGACCCAAACCGGGATAAGTGGTTAGAAACAAACAAACAATAAGGTACCCACAAATGTGGGATTTCTGCATTTCTGGTGTGTCAGACAAAAAATGGTTACAGGTGTGGTCTGATTAGACACTGGGTCTTGCCACAAGAGGGCGTAAAAGAGGGCTTTTTGGGTAGTATACCTTGTTGAAGATTTGTTGGACACATATGCAGCCATGTCAACCTCTTTGTGAGAGATCGTACCTTGCCCTCAAAGATATTTTTCACAGTTGACAGAGTCTGAGAGAAGCAGGGTGGTCGATTCGATGAATTGCCCGCCAAACAGCTGACCTTATATGTCTATTATATTAAAAATAATTTCAACATGTTTTCCCATTCTTTTCTCAAACTATCTTTAATTCATTGTCCAGGGTAAAAGATTACAGACGTGCTACAGGCACAGTCGATAGAGATTAGGTTGAATACTGGAGTATACCTTTAATATTAAATAAGTAAACTTGGGAATCTTGATGTTTAGCCTAAATTCAAATAACAACCCTTAAGCTTCAATTATAGACAGGTCATGTCCAGATGTTTTCATGCTGTTCTTAATAAAGCTGAAACTATCTGATGTATACTTTTAATGTAAATGAGTAAACGACTGAACATCTGTCTTTAGACTTCTTCTAGTTTATGTCAGTTCACAGCCAAGGTTTTCATTATGCGTTTAATTGAGGAAAATTCAGATAAAAATCGTAATAATTCTCTATGATGCAGTAGATACAGATAAGGTCGCAAAACCGTGGAGTATACCTTTAATAGTACCTGATCTGAGTAAAACGGTTAAAAGTTCAAACTTTATACAAACATCTGCCCTTAGACGTCTATTACAATTTGTTTTCAACACGTTTTCCCATTCTTTTCTCAAACTATCTTTAATTGATTGTGCAGGGTATTCGCTCATACAGTATAACACAGATGTGTTTCGTGTATCCAAACCTAAAAATGCAAACGTTTGGGCTCTTGAACCCTCAGCCCTAGTACCAATCAATCAATACCACTTGAGTCAGAGAGGAGAAGGCAGTTGAGTAATTAAATATTAACACCAGACTTAAGCACCGTGCCCTTCCTTAGTGTGTTTCATCCAGGGTTCATCCAAATGCAGGTGAAAGCACCTTTTGTGGCCCCGGAGGAGGTGCGTGGATGGGGTGGGGGTGGGGTGGTATGGGGTATTATGGAGTTTGGGGGGGTCACTTCTTGTTACACAAAGAAAAGCTTCGACCAATTCAGCAGCATTGAAACGAGAAGCGGTTGCTTTGTCACCTCAAGACCGCGGAACAATAGCTATGCTAATATAAACTGCCCTCCTAAAACCTGAGAATGTGCGACAAGCTTCTTAGTTACCCCCCCCCTCCTTTATTCTTCTTAATCCCCCCCCCCCTCTCTTTTTTTGTATGGGCAAACATCTGGCAGTGTTAGGGACATACAATTATCTCCGAGATGTTTACACTTTGCATCTTGAAACTGGAAATCATTTTATTTCAGTTCAGGCCATACAGAGTTCAGTTTGCTGTGTTGTAGCTAGATCTCTTTTTTGGCTTCCTAAATATTTAACCATGATGTAATTCCATCCTTAAATACTCGCTCTAACCATTTCTAAATATTACCTCGCAGATCAACAGGCCTCTCAGTGTGTGGAAAACAAAGGAAGTTCTGCCTCCGTTACGCTCAGCTGCCTCCGAGCCAGTCGGTGAGTCACTCGTACAGAGAGCAGGAGGTTATCTCCAAGCCTCTCCGTTTCGTTGCTTCCCAGCTCCATCGCCTCCAAACCTTTCTCAAACGGCACAGGAAGAAAGAAAGGTAGAAACCCAAACCTGAATAAATCATGAAAACCGTTCGAACACAGACATGTTAAGTCCAGCTCGAGTGCACTTCGTACCTAAAGTTTTTGCTCTTGTTCTAAAGTCCTGATGGGAATTCGCCCACGCCGGCACAAACCCATGAATGTACTTCATAATGTGTGGATTCCTTCAAAAGCAGATGCCGTACGAATCTCTCGGCGAGGGCAAATGCAATAATGGAACATAAAGACGTCTGTAGTGCGGCCCAAATAAACCCACATCTGCGTTCCGACATACGGCGTAACGACTGCTAGAACATTTCATTTTCCTAAACTAGCTGCGAAGCTGCGATGTTCAGGCAGCATACATCTTAAACGACCAACAAGCAACAAATCATGGGCTCACAAACAGCACAGAGTAGTTTGTAAATCACCGTTATGTCTAAATGTGGCAGGACGGCACGGTGGTGTAGTGTGTAACTTCAAAATGAACTAAAATAAAAAAGTAAATCGCTGCTCGGATTTGAACCCTGGACCTTCAGGTCCACAATCCAGCCCCATTAACATAATGGTCCAGATTTACATTTAACGGATGCCATTATCCAAAGTGACATTCCAAGCAATTGTGGATTAAAGATCTCGCTCAAGGACCCAACACTGGTAGCTGGCAGAGGTGGGATTTGAACCCTGGACCTTCTGGGGCCGGATTCCAAAACTTGCAAAGGTTCTTAAGACAAACACTAAGAAGTTCATAATAATGTTCTTAAATGCAATTCTCGAAAAAACACAGGAAGGTCTCAAATTTTATCTGAAGAAAATCTGAATTATTTCCTTGAGATTTTTTAAAAGAAAATCATCATTTTTAGCAAACAAGACAACAAGGTGATGATGGAGGAGCTGGACAACTAGAAAAAAAATCCTCCTTGGAAAAAATATTTGACTTTTTCTTTCAAAAACTAAACTGTTAAATTAAAATTCAAGTGTTAAATTTCGATGCTAACCTCATCAACTCTTACATCCTAAGACAAGTGTGATGCTATCGTAAAGTTAAGAAAACATTTATGAACATAATGCTTTTAAGAATATCACCTGTTCTTAGAATTGTTCTAAATTCTCTTTCTTAAGACAATATTCGTAAAATATTCGGACGTGATTTTATCGCCTAAAAACTACACACTGGACGCTACCTAATTTTTTGGGAAATTTCGCCAAAATACGGACAAGAACGAACAAAATGTCCCGATCATGCATGGTGTACTAAAATGTTAAATATATAAACAGATATTAGGAGACATCCAGCTCAAAAGCATAGCATAGCTATAAGTATCTAATATTTCATGATGCACACAAGCTAGAGTCAGTCACGAGCCTGTTTTTGTTAGCTACACACAGGGCACAATGCTACCCTGCTAGCTAAACAGCAAGGCATTGTGGTTAGCCTCCTACAAATAAACAAATCATTGTTAGCCAGCTATAATCCATCTCTAAACGAAACACAGCGTAAAATAACATTTAACAAGCCAGGCGAATATAGCAGAGGCTACATGCTATCTAGCTAGCTAGCTCAGTACAGCTAGCATAGCAACATGGAGGATATACTGGAGGCACAACTTCTCTTTATGAAGGAAAAAGGGGGTTAGTGTATATAGTGCAAGCTGGTGAGTCAGCTTTTAATGCTCTGTCTGGGACTGTGTGTGTGTGTGTGTGTGTGTGTGTGTGTGTGTGTGTGTGGGTGTGTGTGTTAATCAGTGTCTGGGTCGGGATAGGGAAACACGTAGCCATGTAGCTGCACAGCTTACAGTTGATCTTTAATCCGAGTCCATTCATGGATATTACTGCGCTAAAAGACATTACACATTCCTGTGGCATTTCACACACACACACACACACACACACACACACACACACACGCACACACACACACACACACGGTCTTGGTAAAGACATGTTTATAAGGACTTTCCACTGATTAATGCTACACTTAAACTTAAACATAAAATATCTGAAAAATAATGTTCTTATCCTTCAGGGGGAATGCATGTACCTGGTCATAGGAAAGCACGCACACACGCGCACACACACACACACACACACACACACACACACACACACACACACACACACAAAGAGAAAAGAAAGAGAAAGACAGAGATGCTTCAATGCAATTATCTGTAGATATTTGTGTGTGTGAATGAGTGGGGATGAACATGAACACACACATATATATAGGATTAGTGTGTGTGTGTGTGTGTGTGTGTGTGTGTGTGTGTGTGTGTGTGTGTGTGTGTGTGTGTGTGTGTACATGAACCACATGAACCAGAAGGAAGAGGTGGAGAGGTAAAGTAGGCCAGTGCTGCAGTGGTGCAGAGCAGGGTGTGTGTGTGTGTGTGTGTGTGTGTGTGTGTGTACTGACACACTGAACTGAAGTGGCACTGAATCTGCCGCCTCCTATTGGCTGTCTGCCAGACGGCTGGAGAAGCATGCAGCAGAACGGCAGGACAGCTGGGGCTGATCCCCCACAATGCGCCACTCCTCCTCCTCTCGCCTTACGCTGCCTAATCTGTCCTTCCTCCTCCTCCTCGTCCTCACTCTGTACGATCCTCCCTCTGACTGCGAGATCATCTGAGGAAAACAGAGAGAGAGAGAGACGTGTGTGTGTGCGTGTATATGTGTGTGTGTGTGTGTGTGTTACCGCTGACAAACCATTAAATATTTAAATGCGTTCATTGTGATTAATCTCGTTTTTGCTTGCTTGTCTTTGACACTAAAGAAATGTGTGCATAGAGGAACAAAACGTATTTTATCGAAAATATCAATTTTATTAGAAGCTGCATGTTTTTATGTAGGAATGTAATGATGATATATGTAAGTTATTACAATATTACAGAGAAAGGATAAGTTTATTTAAAAAACTGTTCAATTGAAATGAAAGGAGGCTTTAGTTACCCTGTTAGGCCGCCTCTAGTCTGGACATGGCCTAGGCATGGCACATTTTGCCACAGATGTTACAGCTGGGACTGTAGATCCTGAACACTCGTAGCTGGGCCCATAAATGCTTGATTGGCAATACATCTGGCAATCGGGCAGGCAAAGGAACTGTTACAATCAGGCGGAGACATTCCTGGGGGTCTCACACCAGCAGTTGGGGCAGTGTGTCGCTTCACACCACAAGGCCTCCATACTCGAACCCGACAGAATCGCAAACAGAATCTGGATTCGTCACTAAAGGCGATACGGGTCCATCCGGAGCACTCCAGGTTTCTCGTTCACAACACCACCGAAGACAACGCAAACGAAGGCTGTAAGCGGCAGGATCCCAATGGGCGTTGTGAAGGCGCCCTCTGTGTCTGGATGGTGGATAACCAAACTGGCTGTCTGGGCCGTCCAGAGCCTGTTCACCATATCTGTGTGGGTGCCCCCATAAAACCACTGCTCCCAGCACCTCCTAACAGCTAGGTCTGAATGGCACGGATGGAGGCAATTCATCACAACGACCCTCCTGCTTCTCTCAGTCCAATGATGCTCCCCCTCTCAAAGTGTGTCAGCTGGGCAAAATGTCTTCCAGTGTAGAGTCGTACGATCTCTCACCAAGAGGTACATTACCCAAAAGTACTCTGAGAGTCTTTTTATAGGGCAGCGCTATAGGGAAAGACTTTTACGCCCTCTTGTGGTAAGACCCAGTGTCTAATCAGACCACACCTGGAATTGTTTACATATCTGCCTGCTGAGTTTTGCAGAAATCCAACATTTCTATCTTGGTGCAGGACATTCAATCCCAACAACTCCTTCTTGATGAGTTATTTTTTGTAAGTTGGTATATATGTTTATACACCTCTACAACCTGTGCCATACATGCCAAGAGTGGTCATGCCGTACCACAAATACTGAGTGGCACAGCAGACAGAGGCATGTGCTTAGTTCTCCTAATGTATCCAGCCTCACGTTTCCAGCTGTCTGAGTGACTTTATCATGAATCCTGCCATTGTGTGTCTGAGGGAAACAAAATAGGGCCTCTGTTAGACCCCTGAGGAACCCCCGGCAACGCAAAGCAGGAAAAGGAAGTGATGTAATGGTCAATGTAAGGTTGTGAGGCACAAATGGTGCCTGGGACGGTCCCACACACACACACACACACACACACACACACACACACACACACACACACACACACACACACACACACACACACACACAGAATTAGCCTAGTCATCATGTCCATTCTGTAATTCACACCAGGGTGCTGAGGGAGGGGATGTTTCTGCTTCCACAGCTTCAGTTTTATTTCTATATCTATTTTAGTCTGTTTTTTAAAAGTACATTTGTTTTAGATTAGGAAAAGTGTCTTTACAGCAATATGATTCATAAAATACGCATTTACATGTGGAAACAAAGCTTTTTTGCGAATTTACCACCATGGGGAGACAAAGAGAAAAATGCTTTTTTTTCTAATTAGAACCGTGTAGCTCGTTTACTCAAAGCAAGTTTGTTCAACAGCGTTTGAACGACAAGCACAATAAAAGTAAAACAAGTAACAGCGGTTTCATATCCTTGCCTAGATTTTATTACGATGTTATAATTAATCTCAAATAAATAAAAACAAACGCAATAATATTTACTACGAACATTCATTAATACAGACACCACTCACAAGTGATAAAAGCGTAAAATGTAAAACCTTAACTATATTCAATTTGATGGTCAATTATATTTCATTTTGTAGGAAATTATTCATTTTTATCGTTGTGTTGAATTTATTGTTGTTTAAAGTGAATTATACTGAATTTCTGGATTTAATTAATTTTATTGGAAGCTTTAAATTCTCTCTTTATGACGTCTGTTTGTCCCCCAGGTTTACTTTAGGACAAGTGCAAAAATAAGCACTGTGTTTTGTTGTTTTTAGAACGTTTGCTGTGGAACTGGTTCAAAAATAAACCAGACTGCAGCTTTTCACCTCACGCTGTGAACTTTAATGGCTAATCAAAAAAAAAAAAAAAGTACAAGTTCACATTCAAAAAAACAATCAGGGCTTTAATACTAAGAAAAATAAATCAAAAGAGAAACAAACAAACAAAACAAAGTTGCCAAAAATGGAAGAGAGTAACAACAAAAAGAAAGATAAAAGAAAACCAAATAGAAACCTGGAAAATGGCCAAAGAATAAATGAAAATAAAGTAAGTAAACAGGCAAAAGGCTAAGAAAGAATGAAACAAAGTAACAAAAAAGAAGAAGAAGAAAATAATAAAAGAGAGAGAAGGAAAGAAAGGAAGCAAATTAGTTTAACAAAGTTTAAAAAATAATAATAAAATGAGATAAAAGGATAAATAAGCATACTTACTAACTAACTAACAAACAAACTAAAAAAGAAATAAGTACGGAAGCAAAGTAACAAAAAGGAAGGAATCAAAAGCCAAAAAATAATACAAAAAAATTAAGAAAGAGAAAAAGAAAAGACAAAAACATAAGCAAAACAGCATAAACAGATAAAGAATAATGAAATAAATGAAAAATGAGAAAACAAGTTAATAGTTAATAATTAATAATAATAATAATATTACTACTACTACTACTAATAATAATAATAATAATAATTAGTAGTTAATAATGACATTAATAATACAAATATTTAAATAATATGAATGATTTGGAGAGTGTGATACAGGGGGTGCAGTAAAAATAAAACACGCTTTATTGGGTGTAAACACTTTAAAGTCATTATTTTGTAAAGCACCATTGAGGACAAGTGCAGTACTAAACGATGACTTCATACTCTCCTGAGTGCACGATGAGGTCATCGCAGTTCACCTCAACCTCCAGGAGGGGGAGCTCTGCAGAAGAACCACTCAGACAGAATAAAGATATGAGGACGATTGTTCAGACAAAGACTTTCTCCTGCTCGCTCTGGGGCTCCGTCGTCTGATCGGAGACCAGCCGGTGGACATCGGGCATCAGGGGCATCATGAGGGGCAGGAAGAAGCCTCACGCTGTTCCTCCTGATGCTGTTTCGACTCTGTAACGTTCCTACTGGCATCTTCTGCAGATGTTACATGGTTTAATGGCTGGAAGTTCTTTGTCTGGTCCCTCCTCCTCGGACATGGTGTTTTACGTCCGAGCCGTTATCCTAATGGAGGCTTTAATGGAGCTGGTGGAGGACGGAGGCCTCCAGGGATGCTCTGACTTCACGTTACACACACACACACACACACACGCTTAGATCATGCGTGTTCC
This sequence comes from Ancistrus triradiatus, assembly GCA_025084515.1. Lineage (NCBI taxonomy): Eukaryota > Metazoa > Chordata > Actinopteri > Siluriformes > Loricariidae > Ancistrus > Ancistrus triradiatus. Next base: position 303,729 of record JAJAGP010000012.1, on the reverse strand, counting down.
TGGTCTCTTAAGTGCAGCTCGCTCCATTATGATCAATAAAACGAGCAGTTAATCCGAACCTGAGCTAAAGTCAGAGGTGAGCAGCTGCAGCCCATCTGCCCCTGTCTCCCGCTTCACTTTATACCCCTGCTACATTTTTATGTTCCCCAAAAAAGCCATAAAACAGGCGGCTTTAAACGTCTTAAACACGGTTCAATTCAGGATAATTTAAGACTGAAGCTAATAGAGCGGAACCACAGAGTCAAACTGAACCATCTCAGGTCAGCCAGCGGTGTAACCGAGTGTGTGTGTGTGTGTGTGTGTGTATCCTAATGAACAAAACCTAATGCAGTTTTTTATTATTATTATTTAAAAAAATTAAAGCCAAAGTGTGTAGAGGACCAAATGTAATGCTCAGTGACAAGTCCTTAAATGTTATTTTAATCAATATCACTTTCGAGACAACTAATAATTTTAGAATTTATAAAAGTAACTGAATGAGCCTTTTATTATTATTATAAGATTATTATCTTATTTTGCAGTTCTGGCTTACAATTAGTTTTATCTTTTAATTTTTTACAGCCTTTTTAGACAGTTCTAGCATTTATAAGAATTTTTTAGTTCTCTGCAAAAAGACTTAAAATATGAAAAAAAAATCGCCTGAAAAACATGATGGTATGTGATTTAAAATGAACTTTTAGCAAGAAAATCTCCCAAATAAAATGTATAGAATAAGAGACTAAGTTGTGATATTTCATGACAGTCTGTTTTACTCCAACAGCTAGGACGTGAGATTCCTTTTATAAACAATCATGCACCAGGGCATTATATAACCACAGAGCAGCTCACACAGGGTTGCCAGATCCCATGAGAGTAAGCTACCAGGTCTATGGAAACAGCCCAACAGAATAGGCTAAAAAAAAAGACAAAAAGTACAATGAATGTGACAGTGACCACTTGATCAGTTAAAATAAATACATTAATAAAAAAATCTCAGCCTGCAGGAATACTGGAGAGAGAGACACGATCAAAGAGCAAGCCCAAATAAGCAACTACACTTTAGAAACAAGCCCCAAAAACCTGCAACACGCAACGGCCCATATATTTATAGAAAAATAATCCTGAAGTCACTTAGCACTTTGTCGAAGAGTGCCAAGAACACACAAAAAGAATACCGCCAAGAACAACGATTCAGATGTTTGAGAGAAAAGTCAGAGATTCAAATTTCATTTTTTTCAAGGATGCATGAAGCCGATGAGAGGGGAACAACGTGAGGCCATGTGGGCTGTGTTAGTAATACCGGCAAGAATTTAAAATAATTTTAACCCCCATGTAAAACTGATATCCTCTTACAATCCAAGCAATTGTGGCTTAAGGGCCTTGCTCAAGAACCCGAAGATGAAAGGGTCACGACCAGGTCCGAAACAACACATTTCAGGAAGAAACGATGAAGGTTTTTAAATTAGCTTGGATCTGGGATATGCTCGAAAACTCTAGGGGTGCAATGATGCCTACCAAAGGGGGCGCTACTAATGCAGCAAAATTTGGAGACGCTGTCTCAAATTTAAGTTTATTTCTTGCACCAGTTGTGCCAACGTCTTGTCACCAGGAGTGCCCAAACTATCCCGCACACCCACATACACACACGCACACACACACACACGTTGTGTGGTTCAGTGCAGGTTCCTCCTACTCAGAAGCATCTCGTCCAGGTTGTTTGGAGAGCAGCGCTTTATGAGATCCACCGCGGTCGGTACGAGGCAGAAGGGCAAATTCGGATATGTAAACATCCGTCTGCTTTCATTATTCCTCAGTAAGATGGCACGGGGGAGGAGGTGAAGTAAAAAAAAAAAAAAAAAAGGAAAGAGAGGAACACAAGCTCTCTTGCTCTCTCTCTTTTTCTCTCTCGCTTTCTCATTCTCTTTGTGGTATTTGGCCAGGCATCATGAGAAGGTGCGTGGGTGGAGGGGTTGGATCCATCAGGGAAAAGACAGGAGTCTTTCTTAGCCTTACCTCCCTCTCTCTCTCTCTCTCTCTCTCTCTCTCTCTCTCTCTCTTTCTCTCTCGCTGGGGTAATTGAGAAGTTGCCTGGCTGGGCCTGAGCCCAGATGGAAATCATTCTGGCATAAGAGGAAAGACAGGGCGAGAGAGCAAGACTGAAACAGGGAGAGCGAGAAGACACGAGCTCGAGGCTGATACGTCTGGTCCTTAATTGAACACGATCTGGCAGATCCAAATGCAGTCGGTACGGCTCTGCAAACGTCTGCATAGGGTTTATAAAGGAACAACCGATCCAAGCCGACACGGTTCAAAACATACGTGCAGCTCTGGTCCGTCCGATCCTCCCCTAATTCATTGAAAAGGTTCCACTGGTTCCCTGTGGCATGACCCTTTGGTGCTGTTGATCAGTCCTGCATATCAGCTTGGAGAAATTCGATCCCATTCCTCTGTACAGAATAGCTTCAACTCTGGGTTGCTGGTGGGTTCAGGTGCTTCTAGAACATGTCCATTGGATTAAGATCTGGACTTTTAGGGTCGTTTTCTTGCTGCATGAGCCACGTTCTATTGGGATTCAGTTCATAAATCTCCTGATGTCCTGATTTTCGTTTAGAATTTGGTCCTATAATTTAGAATCCGTTGTTCCATCAGCGATGGCGAGCCATCCTGGATCAGAGGCAGCGAAAAAAAGCAAACCATGATACTACCACCACCATGTTTCACAGATGGGATAAGGTTCTTATGCTCTCATTTAAACCAAAACGTTTTTCAAATCACCTTTCTGGCTCCACGTGACCTTTAGCAAACTGCATCTGGGCAGCAGCGTTCTTTTCGGAGAGCAGTGCTTTTCTTGCAACCCTGCCACTCAATATGAGAGATCCTTTAGTTGCTTTGAAGTTACCCTGGGCTCCTGTGTGACCTCTCGGGCTATTATACACCTAGCTCTTGGACTCTTTAGAGACTGTTTTGTAACCTTTTCCAGCCTGATCAGCATTCAACACCTCTTTGTCTGGGTCTGAGGTCATCAGAAAGAAATCAGACTTTATAGATCCCTGTTCTTTCCTCGGTAAATAAATGGCAGAGTATAATATCTTTATTTAATGGCTTCTCTTGATCTACTTTTAGGACTGATGAGGTTTTAGCTCATATTTATGCAGAATTTTAAAGAAACTAAAGAATTGTAAAATAAAAAGTCTAGAAATGTAGCAATACTGAAACAGCAATCATGATACGGGCACCAGCTCTGAGATCACATTATTTCCTCATTCCGATGGTTGACCTGCGTGTAAGCAGAAGCTTTATATATGCCGCACTGATGATACGTGATTGGTTGATTAGATTAGAACCAGTACAGGTACAGGTGTTCCTAATAAAGTGCTCACTCATTGACAAGTGTGTTTGAAGAAAGATTTAGAAAAACAACCCAATTCCCAAACCGCTCTGAACGATCCGTACTCGTCCTAAAGCCGGTCCCGAACCAGCAGCTCTGAAGTCGGCGAGGCGGAGGCCGAGAGCGAGCGCAGGAATGAAGTGTTTATCAGCAACTGTCAGGGAAAAAAAACGGAAACAGCCACCAGCATGCGAGAGCAGTTTTCAAGAGCCGGGGCTCCAATTACAGGCGTCAGGAATCAAAAGCCGATGCTGGAGATGAGGAACAGACGCCGAATGAACAGGGAAAGTCCCCCGCTTTTATTATTTCCCTCTGAAGCCCTTAACGCACCCAGCCATCGAAGGACTCACTGAACTGGCCCCCGGTTACGGCTCCGGTTTCAGTCGTCTTCTAGCAAAACACAGGAGCGCATTATAGGATCATACAGGGGAATAGCGTTAAAGAAATACTGCAAACAGGATTTTAACCTGGAACGTGAATCCACAATGCTGTACATGTATTACTAAACCAAATCAGAAAAGTTGGGACGGTACTGAAAATGCAAATCAGAAGAAACGCAGTGTTCCTTTTACACTTATTTTGATTATTTCATTGCAGACAGTATTTTTTTTTCTGGTCAACTTCATTTCATTTGTTTATAAACATCCATTCCTGCATTTCAGGCAACACATTGCAACACATTCGAAAAAAAGTTGGGAATTTAGGGCTAGTAATGAGGTAAAAACTAAATAATGCTGTGATTTCAAACAGGTGGTTATAATCCTGATTTGGTACAAAAACAAATGTGTGAGAAAATGATTTAAATGTTTAAAAACAAAGAAAGACTGGAAGGGATTTATATATTTCAACCCTAACTTTGTTGATAATTGCTGGACGTCCCTGATAAAGATGTCGTCTTGAAGGCAGCTTATGTTGCTCTAAATCTCAGTGTTCTTTTCTGCATTAATGCTGCATCACAGGAGTGGAAATGAGCTTTACCAAGGGCCCTGACCCGACCCCATACCATGCCAGAGCCTGGCCTCCTTTTTGTCTTAGGTCCAAAACAGATCTGTGATACTGATGGGTCTGATCCCCATTCCCACTGTATGATGGTCCATCCCAGATCCCTCCGAGCCCAGAGAAGTCAACGATGCTTCTGGACATGGTTATAACATAAAGCTTCTTTTTAGCACAGTAACGTTTTAAGTGGCATTTGTGAATGCAACTCTGTATTGTAGAGCTTGATAATGGTTTGATAAAGGAATCCCTTGCCCATGTGGTTCTATCAGCTATTGCTGAATGACGGTTCTTGATGCAGTGCCGTCTGAGGGAGCGGCGATCACCCCTCTTCAGTTTAGGCTTTTTAGGAAATTACTTAAACGGTATAATGATATTATCAAGTCAAGTCAAGTCAGATCTATTTATAAAGCGCTTTTTACAATGGAGCATTGTCTCAAAGCAACTTTAGAAGTTTAGATTATCTCCTAGTAACTACGTCCAATCCCAAATTGAGCAAGCCTAGGGCGACAGTGGCAAGGAAAAACTCCCTGAGTGTTATGAGGAAGAAACCTTGGGAGGACCAAGACTCAAAAAGGGACCCAACCTCCTTGGGCGGCGTAGATGATAAATCTAAGAGCGAAACTAAAGTCATGGAGTCAAAGTTCGAATAAAATGTGAAGTATGCACATCGGCATTAAGTGGCCTGGGTATGATGGGGCTGGAGCTGATGACGGAAGCAGCTTGAGTGGAGCTGCAGCGGGAACCATCCATGAACATCATGTGTGGGGCTGGAACTGGCACCGGAACACAGCTCGGAAGAGAAAACAGAAAATGTAATTAGTTATTGATTAAGAGCACAGTGTCTATTTACAATCACTGATGCCAAGTGTAGCATGAGACCCCGGCAGCATTAGCTATAGCAGCATAGCTAGAAAGAGGAGAACTGGTAGTAAACACAGCCAAGAGGGATCACATGAGACATTGGCAACCCCACGGGAGGCAGAAGACAGCAACCCAACGTCTCTGATCACCATAAGACCTTTTGACTATATTATGCACTGCAGAGAGAGAAATATATAAATCCCTTCCAGTCTTTTTTTTGAGGAACATTGTTTTTAAACATTACAATCATTTTCTTACACATTTGGTGATAAACTGGAGATCCTCTGATCATCTTTACTCCTCAGAGTCTCAGCCTTTCCTGTTGTGGATGCTGCTTTTGGACCAAATCATGATTATAATCACCTGTTTTTTGGAATGTGGTGCAGGGTACTGTCTGAAATAATACACACAATAATACACACCCCGTACACAACAGGATCTGCAGTGAGTTCAGTTCACTCCTACTAGACGTCTCCTACTTAGCATGAAATTGGGCATTAAAGCATACGTCCCTTTCTGTAACACATTTTAAACCCTCTGACGAGAGAGCAGCCACGTGGGCGACCACACACACACACACACACACACACACACCAAAAACGAAACACATCCAGACCCAATTCTGAAACAAAGTGCTCGTTCTGCTGGGCAAGAAAGAAACCAATGATGAAACGCAGAGTGATTCAGATGGAAAATATGGCTGCTTTTGATTTGTTTACATTTGATTTTCTTTCTGCACTTCACAACGAGTAGGGCACGTTGAAAATCAATTGCCTCTGAGACGTACGCAAGCCGGGTACACGTGTAGAAATAATCACACCGGGATTACGCTTGAGAAAACTGCCCAGGGCTCCTTCTGTTTCTAATCATACCACAGCTACTAGATCTAACAGCGGGCCGTGTTCAGGGAGAGGGAGCAGGACGAAAGACAAGAAATGGACGGATAAGAAGCAGGAGAGTCACTCGGAGTGTTTCGCTGGGTTAAATCAGTCATGTTTCTGTTTAAATGTGACTTTCCATGTTTACTGAAGTAAAGATTTAGCGTGCAGTCTGTGTTGAGTACCAATAGGGGTCGCTGTTGCAGCACTGGGGATGATCCCTTCCTTTCCTCAACACAACCAATCGTGCTTAAAGCTACCAACAACTGCATCAGGATAACAGCAGCACTTAGTAGAAGGAGGCGTTTCCTCGTTTGTTTGAACTCCCTTTAATTCAGTAAACCAAAAAAGCATGTCATTTGACCTCTGAGCGCCTAAACTGGTGCATCAGAGGGTCGTCTGAGGGTGAGGAGTCTCTTTATTCTCCTCGCCCGGTTTTGCTCTGACAGCTGCACTGATTTATGACGTGCAAAGTGAACAGAGTCGTTAAGAGGAGATTCATCAGGGGCTCTGCGATCGTCTGGATCTTCAGGGTCAGAGGAAACCCAAACAGACGATTCATCACTCCAACAACGAAAGAGTAAACCTTTAAACATCCGACCTTCTCTTCTAAACTTCTGATCGACCTTAAAAGCAAACTGTTAGCACAGGATGCGAGGCAGGACCCGACCCCGGACGGTACGATTCCAGTTGACCTAACGTCCAAACGATTTTAAGATGGGGAGGGAACTGGAGCCTAAGAACCCCACATCGATGCTGTTTAATGTCGGCGTTACATTCTGGACGGGGACCGAACATTACTATAGACAAAGAGCTTAGATATTTTGCACATAGTGCTTTATTTTAAACAATAATCTTAATTAAAATACAATACTGTACAAACAGTCATTCTTATATTTGGAACTTTTATAAAACTTGAAAAACTTAGCAAAAACTAAAATGTTACCACATTGTTTTAGGCCTTTCAAGACTGCAATTCTCTTTTCTGTCTGCAGGTGTCGCAAGGGTTCACTCATATCTCGTATTTAGATACATATACAGGTAAGCACTTAACAATACACATTTGCTTTTTTTTTAGATCTTAACAATCATAATAAATTATATTAGGAAATAATGGGAAATAAAAACTCAGCTGGTCAAATTAAAATAGGTTTAGCATGTGTATTGTTACTGCTATAAATAGCACATAATAATAATTTATGCCACAATTTGATGTTTTATTTACATATTTTTTTCATGAATATTGATACTTTGCACGTGAAATATAAATTTATTTCTCCTACATATGCCTAGAAGTGCCAAGTGCCGGTCGTGTGACTGCTGTGACTTCCTACTAACAGCTCCACTTAGTAGCTTTTTTGGGGATTTGCCTACTTAAAGTTTTTAAGAGTTTAAAAGGTGATCCTGCATTGCCTGTTTTGAAATGATGGGACTCATTCCCCCTTGGTTGTGTACAGCCAGCCAGATGTTTATTTTTGTTTGTATTCCATCATGCATGTTTATATTTTGATGGTTAAGGTGTGCTTGTAACTGAAGATCTGAAGGTATTTTTGAAATTATGGTCTTCCATACACCCCAGAAAGCATCATTTCTTATGGTTTTTTCTTATGCTGCTTTAAGGATGCAGTAAGGAAGTGTTATGCAAAGGTTTTGGCACCCCCTTGACTCTTGACAGTATAACAGACCATCGGTTAGCTTTACATCTCAGCTGTGAGGCGACTGTCTTTAAAAATAGCGTGAAGCTATTAATAAATGATTGTTAGGTGTTTTTGCTTTAAGTACACAAGCGTGAGTGTTGATGCTGCTTGCTGCTGGATTACTCAGTGCTTTGCCTCTCTTGTATTTAGAGAGTGAGCCCGAAAATCAACAAGTGGAACAGATATGTTTGTTTTTCGCTCGGTCAACGTTGGAGCAAACTGATCTCCTTCTGTCAGCGAGACACAGACGACAGGCAGCAGATCCGACGCTGCCGGTCTGAGGTTCTGCTCTTAAGATCGATGAGGAAACGCCGGGGACGTGTGCGGGGGCACCTCATGCCCCTCGGTCACGCTGACTTGGCAGGTCTGCTCACCGTTACAGCAGATGCTGCTTTCTCTCAGCCACAAAAGCATCGTGTTGAAAGAACCCAAATCCTCACTGCTTCTTTTTCCTCACTGCTTCTTTCTTTCTTCTCAGACGTGAACCCTCCAGCCCCCATCAGCGGGGTGCTCTCGCAGCTCCTTGAGCTCTCAATGGATTGTTGCGTCTCTCTCTCTCTCAAATCCTCTCTCGATGGCTCTCTCGCTCCTCCGGTGATTCATTAAACACAGCCAGGAGCGTGCTGAGACAATCGCCGCTTAATGCCTTCCACAGACGCACTCGCCCCCTTCTTTTTTCCACCCCATCGCCCTCATCGCCTTCTTTTTTTGGGGAGTGGGGTGGGGTGTATGGGGGTTCAGAGCGGGGTTTGTACTGTGAAAGAGAGAGCAGCTGGACTACAGTAGACGTTGACGCACCAGCTGGTCCGTTGTGTGTGAGACGGTGTGTAGAACAAAAACCTAACCTAACCTAACGCTGTTTTCATTTACTAATGAGCAAAAGTTATCAGCTGATGTTTGTCCATGAGGTCTTTTCGATTTTGTCCATTTCCAAATCTTTCAAATCAGGTAACCGTACCTTAGATCCAGAGGCTGACTCAGGTGACTCTCAAAGGGTAGAAAAGGTTTATAACATAACCGCAGAATCTGTTAAACTTGGGCACGCTGCACATTCGCAGTTTTCTGTCTTCTCATTTGCGTCATAATACAGCGACATGGCAGTATGAATACACTACCCACAATTCAGTGTTACACAACAAAACAAAAGCAAACTGTGTGTGAAAACAGGCTTAGAACAAACAGAATGAGAGGTCTAAAGTCTGGAGGATGAGCAACGGGAATAATGGCGTGTAGCTGTGTTTTGGTGTTTGGTGTTTCTCTCCTTCTGTGGTGCAGTAATAGCAGTGTTTACAATACACACTCATCACTTACAGGCTTACGGTGGTGACATCATAGCCTCTCACTCTGTGTGTGTGTGTGTGTGTGTGTGTGTTTCAGCGCTCATTAGTGCAGAACACCCATGAGATCCCTCCAAAGCCTCCAGGAGCTGTAACTTCATCTCATCATCAAACACACACACACACACACACACACAAGGTGTTTGTCTTTCCTTCAGGCTTTACAGAATGCTGACTCTGCACTGAGGAGTTACGTGTGTGTGTGTGTGCATGTCTTACACCAAACCTTACACAACCGTGAAACTTGTTACAACCTACATCCAGGATGTGTGTCCGGGTTCGACTCGGTTCTGATATCAGCTGTGTGGAGTTTGCATGTTCTCCTGTGTTTGCGTGGGCTTGTTTCAGTTTACTCCGATTTTCTTCCACGTTCCAAAGACATGGCTTAGGGTCAGCTGGTGTCTCTAAAGTGTCACACTGTGTGTGTGTGTGTGTGTGTGTGTGTGTGTGACACCATATGTAGGGCTCATATCTGCCTTTGTCAATAAATACACTCCTTTTTCTCCTGTAATCATTATATAGCTTTTGCTCCATTTTATCTTTTTGAATGGAAATATCTTTAAAAATATTTTAATATATGAATTTTTCCAGTGAGTGTGTTAATTTAATTCGACATCACCGCAGAGCAGACAAAGCTTTGGACACTCCCTGTGAGGACCCCAGGTTGGGAGCCATGGTGCTAGAGTGTTAGCGGAAATGGACGGTCAAAAGCGCTCAAAAGTTTGCGTCCATGTTGGGAGAAAAGGAAACTACAGACCAGGACTGTAACGCATATCCAGTACGAAAAAGGCTAAAATCCATGAATTCATGAAGATACTCTTTATACCTAAACATATAGGACCCTTTTTCACCATCTTATACTGGAAACTCAAAATTTATGAGCAGAATCGGAATCAGAATCGGAATCGATAAAATGCAAACCATACCCAACCATAGCCAAATATGAAGATTAGGACAAACTTCAGGAGACACCTGTCCACGACAGGCTTAAACATCAATGGTGGTAGCACAAAAACACACTCAGCAAACCTAAAAAAAACTGCCTTACGACAAGAAAAGCAACAGATGGCAAAGCATCACAAACACTGCCAACTCAGAGACTTTTACTGATAAAAATCCCAGAAAATATTAAGATATCAGTTTAGCCAACATCGCACACTCCTGTTAGAGGCAGGCGATCTGCTGCTGTGGAACCGCTCCTTATTGGAGAACAAACTCCTGGTTAAACGCAAAATCTAGACAATAAGACGTCGCTGTTGCTTATCAGGTTTTGATTCCACAATTTGAATTCAGGCACCAATGGCGTTCCTTACATTAGCACTAATTAATACCAATAAAAAAGGCAGCTGACGTTACGTAGATCAGTCTCCGCTAACGAACCCCGCGAGGTGAGCAGATGACGGAGGCGGCGCGAGCGAGTGATGAGGGTTCGGCTCGAGTTGCCATGTCCTCCTGCTGCCCATCGATCCGGACAATGGAGCCTTATCAATCAGAGCACTCGCCCCGTCCCGCCCTGGTCTGCCTCCCCTGCAGCTAATGGATGTCGTCTGCTTTGTGCAAGCTCATCAAATTACACACAGTAAGTAAGTTAGCGAGAGAGGGAGGCCCCCACCTCCGGCCTCTCGGCTCTCTGAGCGGACGCCTTACTGCTCGCTCTTTGTCCTGGCGCTTTGCTTGGCAGCGCTGGCATCTCACCCAAAATCCACAAAAGGTCAGACCAGAGGTCCGACTGACAGCACGTGGCACATGCCAGATTCGAACCTGGGTATCATCAAGCTGCACCATCACTTTTATTTCTTTATTTTTCGTCTTCAGTCTCGCCGTGATGCAGAAACGATCCGAACGCTTCTCATCTCACCACATTTCTGTTTGATTTCCTTTCCAAAGGCTTAATTGAAGCTCTTAACAGCCTGGAATAAACCGGAGAGCGCTGGCACTGTGCCGAGCCGGTCAATTATCCAACGGCGCGCCACTGGGGAGATGAAACACAGCTCCGATACAGCAGCGATTTAAAAAGAAAACTACAATTACAGACCGAATAACGAAGGGCGCTGATTATCTGGTTCCAACAGCGCGCTTTCAGCTCTGGGATATATTAGAGAGTAAACAAACAGTCTGTTCTCGTGCTGGACGTGTCAGATGTGAGAGAAATGTTCATTAGTAAACACTTGAGTCACTTTGGGTGCTCGTACCGAAACGGGGTGGTGTAACAACCGGCTATCCTGGGTCAGAAAAACCTATTATTATTATTATTATTATCATCATTTGTGATTCAAATTGTTCATTTCCTCCAGCATACACAACGCTTCAGATTCTCCCCAAACAGTTTCTACATGAATACTGCATTTAATTCCAGGGTTGCCAGATCCCGTTACAGAAACAAGCTCCCGGTCTATGGAAACAATCCCAAAAAGAAGTGAATTGGCTCAGAAAATCCCACTTGTTCTGTTAAAAAGTATAATAATGTACATTTTCCTTTTACTCTTAGAGGTTGAACAAAACTCCTGCAAATACTTCTTGCAGGAACATTGAATTGAGAGGGACAGGATCAGGGGACCCAAATAAGCAACGACACTTTAGAAACAAGCCCCAAAAACCTGCAGCCTGCAACGAATAATATTTGTAACCGAATAAGAGGACCTGGCAACTAGTCTTCAGATCTACGTCCTTCAGTACACTCAAGCTTTTGCTGAACAGCGCAGCTGCTGTCAAGCTAATGACGCAGAGATAACAGACGCCCACCGAAGCCTGCGTGTCCCCGAGGGTCTGTAGACAGCATACTCCGATTTCCCAGATCAGATTAAGGACTAAAGATCAGATTGAGAATCGCATTTCTCAGCGCATCTTCCCCCTCACTCTGATTTCAGTCGGGTTTCTCAGTCTGCACATGCACTCAAACGTAACCGGAGTGTAGAGCTGTGTCAATCGCTTAGAATCGCTTAGAATAAGCATACCTGGCAACCGTGATTGATTCTGCTAGCCGCTCTAGCAGAATCAATCACGGTTGCCAGGTCTGCTTATTCTAAGCGATTTTGAGCAGATTTGTTTATAAAGTCACTTACACACAATGCTCGCTGCAAATTGGAGGTTTTTGGGGATTGTTTCTAAAGTGTAGCTGCTTATTTGGGCTCCCTGATCCTCCCTCTCACCAGCATTCCTGGAAGAAGTATTTACAGGAGTTTTGTTCTGAAGTTAAATGGAAAATATACTTTATTATATTTATTATTAACTGATCCAGTGGTCACTCGGTCACTCCGTCGTAGGTTCCCTGTTTTGGGCTTTTTTTGGGCTTGTTTCCAAAATGTGGTTGTTGGTTTCTCTCACGAGATCTGGAAACCCCGGAATTAAATGCAGCACTACTGGCTATTAAACCCTTTTTGGAGACTCTATAGCAAAGTATATGCACGATAAAATTAAGAATTTGAAGAATAATAACAATGATAAGGTGGAAGTTTATGACATCTTTCTGTGAGATTATTGGCTGGTCTCAAAGTAGAAATCCCATCATTCTGAGTCTGTAAACCTGGATTTTCGGCATTTATCGGATTATTAAGTGCATGTAAACGCACTCTGTTTTAATAGGACAAAAAACTGATTCTTTCACGGATGTAGTCACAGTTATTTGCGTTTCTTATAAAGCTGTTTACGTAATAAGTAAAATTACAAAATAATTGGTGCTCTTATTTGAAATTTAGTTATTTCTAAAGTTGTTTTTTCTTCACCCAAAGTGGGAATGGGGACAATGCTACACCAAACTAGTCAGGCAAAAACATCAACGGTGGTTTAAACTGATTTATTAACTAAAATAACAAAACTCACACAGGACTGAAACTTATTTAAAGAAGCCAATCGGATCTTAAACGTCTAACGAGTCGGTCCTTCCTGGTATGATCTCTTACTTCCAAAAATATACACCACCTTTAATCTTTCTGAAATCACGTTCCCTGCCTTTGTCCTTCGGTTAATAATAGCCTCCTCATCATTAGCGTGACTTTAGGATGTATTTATCATGTGTAAGTGGAGTCGCGAACCAATTCGCAGCCTTTCTAGGAGTTCATACGAGCTCGCTGATGCCTACTGCGGATGGCGCTACAGCAGATCCTTCCTCCATAACTTAGGTCCTAGAGTAGATCCTTATCCAGACCTCGCTGGATCGTCGGTTCTTTATTTGTTCTTGCTGAGTGTCCGCTGTTTTTCGGCATGTTCCACGATCTTCTCCTCCACGTAAAGTCCTTTGCGTTTCCGGACGGCGTTCATGTACTTTAGCGCCTGATTGGCCGAATCGGCTTTCTCCCCGAAATGCAGGTACTCCTCTTCAGTGGTGGGAACCCAGAAAGGATCGCTGGAGATCACCTGAGAAACGCAAACGGTACTGTTACTGTGTGTGTGAGGATCTAGAGTGTGCATTACTAATATCATCAACACATTCCATCTCCACACCGTACACCAAAACCTTAACCTCGAACCTTAAATCATAACATTAAACCCTAACCCCGACATTAAACTCAAACCTTAAACCATAACCTTAAATCTGAACTCTAAACCACATTACACCCTAACCTTAAACCCTAACTTCAAATCCAAACCTTAAACTGAAATCTTAAATCCTAACTTTAAACCCAAATATTATATCCAAACCTAAATCCATAATGTAAAAATCCTAATCTTATACCCAAGCCCTAAACTCTAACCTTAAACCATAACATTAAACCCAAATCTTAACATGCATCCCAAACGTTACACCACTAAACTCATTAAACTCAAACATTAAACCCTAACCCCTAGCCTTAAACCATAACACTAAATCCGAACCTTAAACCATAATATTAAACCCAAATCTTAAATCCAAACCGTAAACCATAACATTAAACTCAAACCTTTAACTGAACTCTTAAAACTGTATATTATACCCAAACCCTGAAATTCAACCCTTAAACCCCTAACCTTAAAACATAACATTAAACCCAAATATTACATCCAAACCCTTATTACAATACAAACCTTAAAACCAAGCCCTAAACCCCAAATCTGAACCCCACTCCAGGTAAATATTCAGTCATGTGATTAATAAAGCTCTAAGCTCTAAAAAGGGTTTAGAAGGTTTTTTGTTTCTCACTGGACTGAAGTCTCTCTAATTCTCTCTCAGGCTCTCAGAGCTGAAATGAAAATCCAGGAGTGAAAAGTAATCAAAAGTTTGTTGAGAGGACGCAGAGGGAAAAGTGATTTGCTTTAGAAGCTCTGGCAGTGTGAAGTTAAACCGTAAGCACTCCGAGCTAAACGAACAGAACGAGGAGAAGAAATCAGAAAGAAATGAAGTGAAATAAGAACAGAACTAAAAGCTTAAGATCAGTCCTTCATCTTCACCATCATCATCGTCTTCTACAGACTCATACAAAAGTCTTTCTTGGCTCTTTAAATTGTACTAAATCTAACACACACACACACACACACACACACACACACACACACACACACTCTCCCTGTTCTTCCTTCTCTCCTGAGATGTCGGGTGGCAGATGCTGCCGTCTGCGGTCGAGGGCATAAACGGAGCCACTGCTGCCATCTGTGCCTCGGTAACAGAGCTCCCAGGACCTGGTGCGTGCGTGCGTGTGTGTGTGTGTGTGTGTGTCTGTGTGCGTGCGTGTGTCTGTGTGTGTGTGTGTGTGTGTGTGTGCGTGCGTGTGTCTGTGTGTGTGTGTGTGCGTGTGTGTGTGTGTGTGTCAGGATCTCTGCCGGACTCGTACAGTAATTGTGACCCTTGTCTACTGTCTAAGGACAAGGTCACTGTCCGTGTGTGTGTGTGTGTGTGTGTGTTTCATGCCAGCTGCAGGGAGACACTTGGCAGCAGATCGACAGAGGTCCTGGCACCTGAGCCTAATGGCCTCCCAACACACACCCGGGTTCTGGCTATGACACCTGTCTCTGCCACACACACACACACACACACACACACACACACACACACACACACACACACGGTGACATGACAGCAGTCTCAGACTCGTTAGAGCTGCAGAAATACAGCCTCAGGAAAAAGTTTGTGAACCCCCTGTAGTGGCCTGGATTTCTGCTTTAGTGACTCTCATAACATCAAACATTAAAAAATAATAACTGTTAAAATTTCTATATTTTTATTGGATCTGTTTTTATTAATCATCCAGTCACAGTGCAGGCTGGAAAAATCATTTATTTACCTGTTCTTTTGTTCAACATTTTTTGGGCTATTTTTGTATTTCTTCTTTAATTTCTTTTATTTTCATTTTTATTCATTACCCATCAGCTATTTAACCTTTTTATTTGCCTTTTTTACTGTTTTTTTTTTCTTTTTTTTGTATTTGTATTATTTTTAATCACACAATTTTCAATTTTACAATTTTTACAATTTTACAATTTGTTCTTTGTAATTTCCTTAATTAACTCCGTTTTTGTTTCATGTTCTGTTTAATGTTTTTATTTCTTTCTTCTATTCATTTTTCCTTTGAAATATTTTTATTAACGATGTTGATCCATCTATTTCATACTTTTTGACTTTCTTGTCTTGTATTTTGCTTGTTGTTTTGCTCATTCTGTTGTTTATCTTTGTTTTTTGTCCATTTTTGTTTACTAAAACTCTCCTGTACATGCTTCATTCTTCTTTATTTATTTGTTTGGTTGGTCATTGTTAGGCCTTTCCACTTTTTTCTTAATTCATTTAAAAATTTCAATAATTTTTTTTTTTTCATTTTAATACTTTTCTTTCTTTCTTCCATTTGCTGTTTATTTTCTTACTTATTAAATATAAAAAAATTGCTTACTCAATAATTGCTGTTCATTTATAACAAATTATTCGTTTTAATTTCACCACCCCTTCTTAAATTTCCTGCTTATTCTTTAGATATAATGTTTTCTGTCTGCTTGTTTATTTGTCCTTTTTCTTGTTATTTATTTATCCTTGCTTAATTCACCTTTGAAGTTGCATTGTTTTGCTTGTTTATTTTTGTTCACTGTCTTTTTTACTTGCTCCTTCTCCTTTTTCATTCCTCAGTCTTTCTTTTCCTTTGTATTTGTTTTTAATTGGTTTTTAATTAGTTTGGTTCTTTCTTTTTAGTTTTCTTTCTTCCTTTTGTCCTTTGTACTAAATCTTTAGTAAAAAATCTCAAACTGAGCATCCTATATCATGTGACCCGGGGTGCATAACCCTGTGAGTGACCCCGACTCGCCTCCCAGTGGGTGAAGACCAGCTGTGGGCTCGCCAGGCCGCTCGTCCGTTTCCGGATCTCGTCTGCGAAGCCAAAACTCTCAGCCACCGGCAGCACGGCTTTGATGATGAAGACGTCCGATCCCTCCTTCATCTCCTCGTTCAGCACGCGGCCTTCCCGCTTAGACAGGACGCCGTACACACGGCCTAGGGATGGACAGACGGACGGACACACAAACATTAATAAAGGTGACATGACAGCAGTCTCGTACTCGTTTGAGCTGCAGAATCTCTACCATTACCATATATATTCTGGTATTTATTCTTTCTTAATTCATTTTTTCACCTTTTTATTTGCCTTTTTTTTTTTTACTCTTTTTGCTTGTTTTCTTTCTTTTTAATAGTATTTTTTAATCACGCTTTTTGGATTTTTAACTTGTTCGTTGTAACTTTTAAATTAATTTTGTTTTTGTTATTTCTTCTATTTATTTTCCATTTATATATTTTCCCATTTTATTTTTAAATAATGTTTATTCATGTCGTTCTATTTTTTAAATATATTTTATACTTTTTGTCTTTCTTCCGGTCTTGCATTTTTCTGTTGTTTTGCTCATTCTGTTATTTATTTTTATCTTTTTTTCATTATTAAACATATTTCATTTTTCATTCTTTTTTTCTGGCTACTTTTGCATTAAATCTTTCATTTCTATTATTTTCATTTTGACACTTTCCTAATCAGCTAATTGCTCAATTTTATTTCTTTCTTTCGTTTGTGCCCGTTTTCTTTCTTGTTATTATGTTTGCATAATTTTTTTTTCCATTTATGCATTTATTTTTTTCGTTTTTCATTTTTCATTTGTTCTTAGTAATTTCCTTTTAAATTACTTCTGCTCCCGTTACTTTTTCCTTTGTTGCTCATTGCTGACCATTTTTATTTGCTCTTTCTTCTATTAATTCCTCCTTCTAATTTTTTATTCATTGTAATTAAAGTTGTTAATCTGTTTATTTTATACTTTTTGTCTGTCTTTCTTAATTTATGTATCAGTTATTTGTTCCTCATGTTGTTTATTTTTGTTTTTCGTCCATTTTTTCATTCTTTAATTTTTATATTTATGTGTTTTATATGTTTAATTTATTTGAGAGGAAATGTCCGGTGAGGGCATTTCTCTGGGTGAAAATGCCACGTTGATGCCAGGGGGGCAGAGGAGAATGGGCAGACTGGTTCGAGCTGATAGAAAGGGAACAGAAACTCATCTAACCAGTCATCAAACCTTGAAGCAGATGGGCTACAACAGCAGAAGCTCACACCGGGTGAGACTCTGGTCAGCTAAGAACAGGGAACTCTCAGCGTGAAAGTAAGGTGGATTTTATTTGCTCACCCAGGACGTCGGCGGTAGCCATGATCTCGCAGGTGTACATGGCGGCCATGAGGCGCTGCGGTTTGGCCTGGAAGGCGAATCGGCACGCCTCCTTGACGGCAGCGATGAGCTGCCCTGAGATCGGCCCGTAACAGTCGGCGGCGTCTCTGCGCTTGCCCTGCGTCTCGCTCTCTCCTTCGGGCCCAGGGGGTTCCTGCTGAGGAACCGAGTCCACCACCTGAGCCGGCACCTTCATGTTCCAGGCCTCCACGCAGAAGCAGACGCCCATGAGCGGCTCTTCGCACATAGGACCAGCGAGCGTGGCCAGCTGGAAGCCGCTGACCACGCTGTTGTCAAACTCCCTGAGCGCCGCGGCTTCGCCTTTATCCGCGTCCGAGCCCAAGCACTGCCACACGGACGGCCTGCGGTACCCGTCCACGCTGTTCAGCAGGATGTTCGGCCCGTAGCGGCGCGGCCCGAACGCCCAGATCCGGTCCACCGCGTCCCTCCACCGGCGGCCCTGAAGGAGTTTCTCGAGCTCGCCTTTGAACTCGCGGATCTCCTCCAGCGTCTTGGGGCTCATCTCCAGAGCTTTCCCTTCTCGAGCCAGCAGGCTGAAGTGCTCCATGACCCGGATCAGCTCTCCGCTCCTCTCCAGCAGCTTCGTCGCCTCCTCGGGAAGCGGCACGGCCCGGACGCCGACGGTGGCCAGCTTGTTGGGCGTGGTCAGGCTCACTAGCCCGCCGGAGTCCACCTGCACCCCCTCCGGGAGTTTGGTCTGATCCTCTCTGGCCTGTCGGATCACGGCGAGCTTCTGCTGCCGCCCGAGCTCCTCGTTCACCATGTCGACTTTGGGAGGTCGGATCACCGTCTCGCGGAAGGGGATGATGGGCTCCGAGGCGCTGATCTCGATTTTGGCAAACCTGCAAAAGACGAGCAGCGAGAAACTTCAGAAAAGCAGAAGCCGGCGTTGTTCCAGAAAGCAGGGACTTGTTTATTTTACGAAGCAGCCGGGAGGAAGCGACAGAACGCCGGCCAACTGGCTCTCGCGGGGAGCAGTGCGATAATTTACAGCCCAGCGTTCGGCCTGAAAATATTCAAACATCCATCCATCTTCATCCACAAACATGAATTACAAACACAAACACAGCCGTGAGCCGCTGCACTAAATAATCTGGTTACAGCCAACGCCGGCGTCGTTACTGCAGCGCCGGGGGTCTGAGGGACGACTAGCGCCTCTGCAGCGCCAAAACCAATAATAATGTCACATGGTTATGATCGAAGATAAAAAAAACAGTTAATCTTTGCTTCTTAAGCATCGTGTTTAGTTCAGGTCAGGTCAGGACGGAGCGATTTCAAAATCTGAAGCCTTTAAAGGTAGAAAAACACAAAATACTTTTATAAAATCGTGGAATTGAGGAACAAAAACAGACTTCGGATATAAAGACAAAAACAGTTAAGTTACAAACTGCACTTTTATCTGTACTAATTAAATACCTGAAACGTTCCTTATTTCTTTTTCCAACTTTGTTTACATCGTTTTTGTTGTTGCTAAAACGTCACAGCAGCAATTTCATTAAATACAAAGGTGCTGTTTTGCTATCATTTGTTCAATTGCAGTTATTTTTATTTTTAAGGAAACCTTGTTAAAAAAACTAAAAAAAAAACTAAATAGTGAAAAAAAACCCCCATAAATAACGAAAATAAAAATATAAAATAAAAACTATAAAACCACAGAATAAGGTAATAATATTTAAAAAATAAAATAAAACATTCAGAGAGAAAGAGGATGTACACAGAAAAAAAAAAGAAAAAAAAAAAAAGAAACATCCTTATAAAACAAAAATGGGAAAAATAAATATATTATATTTAAATAAAATATAATATAGGCTACAATAAATTAAAGAGAATATATTATGGGAGTATAATAAAATAAAGAATATAAAACTACAGAATAAGGGAATAATATACAATAAATAAAATTCAGACAGAGGGAGGAAGCAGACAGAACAAAAAGAAAAACCTGTGTCAAAAATAGTTTAAATACACTAAAATCAATTTTAAGTTGACTTCTATAACTGAAAAATCAAAACATTTCACAAAATGCAAAAAAATTTATTTCATAAATAAGGCCCTACATATTTAAAGAAAATATAATATAGGCTACAATATATTAAAGAGAATATATTATATGAGTATAATAAAATAATGAAAATAAAACTATAGAATAAGGCAATAGTATATAAATAAAACAAATACAGACAGACAAACAAACATGGATGCACACAGGAAAAAAAACCTGTGTCAAAATAGTTTAAATAGACTGAAACCGATTCTAAGCTGACTTCTGTATTGTACACTCCCTCAGTTCTCCAGTTTCCTATCGGAGATTAATAAAGTGCTCCTTATATCCTGTTTGCTTTGTACAGTGCTTATGATGGGGTCTCGCACCTGAGCTCAGGTGGATTTCAGGTAGGGGACGTTCTCAGAAACAGGTATGATGTCACGTCAGCACCAGCTGCTCGGGCTCGTGCCTAACTGGCGCTCTGGCAGCGGAGCAGCAGGCCGTCTGTGATTGCTGTTTTTCCTGGGGAGCTTCCGGTAATCCAGTTAGACGTGCCGCTCGGCCATAGCCGATAATCCCGCGGAGGCCCTGTGCCCGAGCCAGAGACGGAGAGGCGGCTGACAGCATCTTGCCGGATTAGCGCGCCACTTCCTATCCGAGGTCTCGCCTTCGACCTCGTTATTTAAGAGAGTCAGCCAATTTCTCTTTTCAGAACCCTTCCTAATATTTTATTAAATGCTCACTTCTTTTTTCTTGTGCTGCGTTCCTTCTTTGTAAAATGCTTTTCCCTGGTTGATGCCTAGGCCTAAGCGTGCCCCTGACATTATGCCCTTCATGATGCCCAGGCAGACTGCACCACCAGGACTCGACCCTCGATGCCTCTTTCACAGGACTGATGGGACCAAAGCCAGAACAGATAGAGGTACACCTGATTATTTGGGACCAACAACAACCCTACGTCCTGTACTCACACAAAGGCCATGCCCCCACTAAGACTGGCAGTGCCTCCTTAGCCGATAACGATCTCTTAATCCGAGTCTCCTCAGACGTTACGTCCTGCTGCAGACAGTTGGCTCTTGCCCCAGATTCTCCTCGGTCTGTGAAATGCCCGTGAAGTCGGTGACCTCGTTTTCGGCAGGCCCGGAGCCAAGCGACGTGACCCGCACCGACACCAGAGACTCCCCAGGTTATTTTTAAAGCCTCTTTCTGGAGCAGTCAGCGCTTAAGGCTGAGAGCTGTTACAACACTGACCCCTGACCAATGACTGATGGGTGCTCCTGGAAATCGTGGGCCCAACCACCATGGGCCCAACCTCCCCACTGTGGATCGGGGGTAATCAAGGTACGACCCTGATTGCCCCCAAACTGCCATCTCCTGGGAACAAACTCGTCTGGGAACACATTTGAACCAGGGTTCCACAACTTTCCAAAGACTCGGGCAGAAGTTATTTTCCTGATGGAAGGGGTCTTGGCTCAAGAACCTGGGTTTATACACAGGTGCCAGGCAAGTGCTAGAGCCAAGACATGCCACCTGGAGCCAACTACAGCACTTCAGAGTGCCAGCAAACAACATCCGGGCTTAAGGTTGCCAGGAAGCGCCATCCAGAACCGACAGAAGAGCGAGCATCAATAAACAACGTCTACAACGATACAGGGTACGAACTAGAGTGACTCAAACCTGGCAACCAGCCTCGGGCGATGTGCTGCATTTCAGTTCCTGACACTGCCAAGTCCAGTTAAGTTGTCACCTTGCCAAAAGCGCCAATCAAACTAAAGCGGCAGACCACAGAGAGCTGGTTTCAAGTTCTGATCCAAACAGGTTCATATCCCGCCTCTGGCGAGGTGTCGTCCGAACATGTTGTGTAAAACTGGAGAACTCGAAAACTTGAAATCTGGAGAACCTACCAACTCCCAAACTGTGAAATCAGACACCTGGTCATGTCTTCATGTTCTGTTTAGGCCTGAAAACAGGCTTCAAACAAGGGGTTCAGATTTGACTTCATTTTAAACATTACAATAACCCCACCCCTTACCTGAGTAACTCCGCCCATGGCTGATGCCACTTCAGTTGGGCTATGATAACATACTTCGTAAGTCAAATAGCTTGTAAGTAGGTACACTGTTTTAGAAACTTAGTTAAGCAACATCGTAAACGCACAATCCTTTATTTTTGAATGTCTAAATTTCAATTTTTATTGAGTCGTTCATGGTTTGATTCACATATTCGTAGATTCGAATGCGTACGATTCTGAAGAAGAGTCGATTTGGTGATTCGATTCCCTAAGAACTAGGAGTCGACCATAAAACCCTCACAGAACCTGAATCGCCTCACATTTTTATTATCATTTAAAGCTCGAAACGGACCGTTCTGAAAATATTTACACAGAGTGATTTTCGTGGACCCCTGACTCAGATGTGGGGGCACTACAGGATGCACGGGGCATTTAGGGTTCGGCTCAGAGCAGTTTTTCCTTTCCTGCTCAATAAAAGGGGAAGAAATCAATGCAGGCCGAGTGCGAGGTTTGATTCCGCCGCGTAGTTTGTAACGATCCACACGGGAGCGCCGAAGATCATGAGTGACAAGCTGGAGGACCAGTAATTAGAGCGAAACGCCAGGGTTCGAGGACGGCAGTCGATTTTTGAAGCCCCCTCGACCTCGGTAACGAAAGAGCAGCTTAACGCTTTTGCGGTTGAAATCTGCTAACAAGCTGACAGGAAACCAGCTTGTTTTGCGTCTCCGAGTCCGCTGACACGCTTCTAACAAGTTCAGAGATGGTTTTGTCGTCACCTCTGCACTCACGGGTCTGAAGCTTTGATCTTTTAACCTTCAGACAGACTGGATTAAGTTCAGATTATTTTAAACAGGAGTTTAAAACAAACCGTCTAACAGATTTATAATTTAATGACTTATGAATCTGCTCCTTGACCAATCTGAGGCTTTCTCTGCCCAGGATAAGGCTTCTTGGTCATCCTCAGGCTTTTTCTGTCCAACTAAAGGCTTCTTGCTGACCAATTTGGGGCATCTCTAGCCCGTTTTGCTTGCTGCCCAGCCAGAGGCTCTTTTGCTGTCATATATGATGCTTCTTGCTCAAACTCTGGATTTTTTCTGCCCGATGTGGGACTTGATCCAACTGGAAGCTTGTGCTGCCCAAGCTAAAGCTACTTTTGGCCAACCTGACCTCAGGTAGGGCATCTTGCCCAGCATAAGGCTTGTTTTGCCCAACCTTTGTTTATTAGGCTTCTTGTTGCACCATCTAAGGCTTCTACTGCTCCACCAGGGACGCTTTTGCACAACTGGGGCTCCGTCTGCTCAATCTGGGCCTCTCTGGTCTACATGAAGTTTTCTAGGTGCCAACATGAAGCCAGTTTTGAACACTTGGAGGTTTTGCTCAAATTGTGGCTGTTTTGTTCAACCGGCGGCTTTTTGCATCTTCTGGCTACTCTGAGTCATCTTGCCTAACCTCATCTCTTTCTTAAACTGAGGCTAGAAGCTTCTTCTGGCCAATCTTGGACATTTCCTGAACATTCTAAGGCTTTTTGCCCAACTCAAGGATTCTTCTTCCCAAATTATTCCCACATGTTGGCCAATTGGAGGTATTTTGCCCTGACTGTGGCTGTTTTGTCCAACCTGGAGCCTTTTGCAACCAATCTGAGGCATCCTATGTCATCCTTGGGGTATCTTTTGGGTACTCGAAGGCATTTTGCCCAACCTGAGGCTTCTTCTTCCCACATTCTTGTGTAAATCATGGGATTTGTTGTCTAATCTGAGACTTCTTGCTCCACCACCCTACCTGAGACTTCTACTGCCCAACCAGGCACTCTTTTGCACAAACGGGGCTCTATCTGCTCATTCTGGGTCTCTGAAGTCTTCATGCTACCCAACATGAAGCCAGTTTTGGCCACTTGGAGGTGTTTTGTCCAACCTGGGGCTTCTCACATCCAATCTGAGGCATCCTGTGTCAAACTTGATGTTTCCTGAACATTCCGAGGATTTTTGCCCAACCTGAGGCTTCTTCTTCCCAAAATCTTGTGTAAACCATGGGATTTGTTGTCTAACCTGAGACTTCTTGCTCCACCACCCTACCTGGGACATCTACTGCCCACCCAAGGGTTATTTTTCTTGTACAACCTGGAGCTTCTTCTGCCCATTCTGAGGTTTTCTGCCAAACGTCGGGCTTCTTTTGTGCAAACTGCATGAGGTAAGGACGCTGTTCCCGTCTCTGGATGTGCAGTAATATAACGATACGTGGTGCTGCTGATAAAGCTGGCAGCTCTGGTGGAGCTGGCTTTATTCAAGAGGTGGCATGCGGGCATCCTGGCTCTGATTCTCACTTCAAAGAGTATTGATCTGGGAAGCAGCAGCGACGCGCTAGATGAGCCTCACAAAAACGCAATGATGCAGAGAGCGAGAGAGAGGTGGAAATTGATAATGACAGACGCTGATTATCAGCCCACACGCTGCGCCGCTCATCAGAGCCGCCCGGTCTCGGGCTCCCCGGCTTCAAAACGCTGCGAGACGTTTCATAAAGAGCGCTCAGGATTAAAATTAAACCCTCAAATTTGGGAGCGGATTTGAAAACGGGAAATAAAATCTCATCCCTGCCGCCGTCTCCTTTGTGCTGCCAGTGTAATGTGAGATCAGACAGAGGGAGATCCGAATGTAATCACAGCGCTGGCTGATCGGCGTCTCTCTCTCTCTCACACACACACACACACACACACACACAGACACACACACAGAGAGAGCACAGTTCATACACATCATCAGGGCTGCAAATCACATCTGAAATGTACACCAATAATCATCTGCATCACACTCCAAATAGAAAGTGTGTGTGTGTGTGTGTGTGTGTGTGTGTGTGTGTGTGTACACCTCTCCCGGAGGTCGTCGAGACAGCGCTGCAGGTGAACCTCTCCAGCCGTGACCAGTACGTGCTCTCCGCTCTCCTGGATCAGAACCTCCACACACGGGTCGGCCTGGTTCAGCAGACGCATCCCACGGACCAAACGAGGCATCTCTCACCTACACACACACACACACACACACACACACACACACACACACACACACACACACACACACGTATTCATTCATGTATTTAGTGCGCTCTATAGTAAACTCAGTTCATGTACTGACCGGACATGGGGTGCACAAACTTCTTCCTAAGTCGGTGTGTGTGAGAGATCGCAGCACTCTGTTTCATGACAGGCACAGATGGACAAACCGGCAGAGTGTCACAGCCAGAGTGGCTCACTGGTGTGTTTGCGCTAGCACTGAGTGTGAAGCGTAAGCGTGTAAGAGTGTGTTTGAGTGTGTACATGCAAACACGCACTGGGGTGTTTGGGCTCGATGGCCACTCTGACGATGGGCGTGGCTTCGAAGTTGAGCGGCGTGAAGGGGGGGCAGGCGGCCGAGGTCGAGATGGTGGCCGATTTTAGGATGAAGTCCTCCATCCCTCCGATTCCTGCACGAGCAACGAGAGAGAGAAAGACATCAGCAAACAGCTTCTGTATGAGGAGAATCAGAGTCAAAGAATCAAGAGGCAGTGAATCAGCAAATCAAAAACAGCAAGGTAAAAAAAAAATTGAGAGTCAATGGATCAGTGATCTGAGGCAAATGACTGAGGGTGTAAATCACAATTCAGTGAATCACAATCAAAGAATCGAGAGTTAATATAGCAATGAATCAGACCATCAACTCAAGAGTCAGTGAATCAGTAAATATTTGAATTGAAGGAATGAGTCACTGAATCAACAAATCCAAACCAGAGAGTCAAAACAGCAAGTCACTGATTTAGAATCAGTCAGAGAAACAAGAGCCAAAGAATCAAAAGGCAGTGAATCAGTAACAGGTTAAGAAATTGGACTCAGTAAGTCAGAAGCAAAGTCAAAGAAAAAGACAGTGAATCAGAATCGTCACATATCATTGAATGAGTCACTGAGTGAATCAGTTAAAGAATCGAGAGTCAGTGAATCAAAATAAGCTTTAAAAAAAAATATATAAATAAATTAAAAAAAATTAAAAAAAGAGAAGAGGCCATATAAAGACCACCCCTTTTCATACTGTGATTGACATGAAGAGGCCACACCCCTTCACTGTTTTCAGATTAGTGAAAGTCTGTAAATGTGCAGCGTGATTACAAGTTACTACTCGAGTGATAAAATTCACACACGTGGCTGCCAAATTAAAGCCGTGAAGAGAGAAACTTGACCACGTTTGATTTCGGGCAACGCAGCATTTATTGGCATGTGGAGCTGAGAAAACCGATTTCAGCACAACAAACGTGCCAGCGTGCCAGGGAGGGAAGAGCAGCTCGAAACTCTGTCATAAAATACTTTGTTACGGCTGTTTGTAGGGTCTGGTTCTACTCCGTAAGCTTGTTTGTTGTCCTGAAAAACCCAGACGTTTTTCCTTCAATACTTTCCGTCTCAATGGCCACAGACGGGATTCTAAAAATAGAACGTGGACCAAAAAAACAAAAACATTTCCTCTTCTGAATGATGGCTAATCGGCAAAGTAAACAGAGAGCGTGGGACTGAGAAAAAAAACAGAGAGCGTATAATACCAGAAAACTGGTTAAGGTGCAAGATTCAAGTGTAAATTAAAGGTCTTGTAAGGAAAACTGCTGAATATTAAAAGGTCCAATACAGGAAACGTGAATATTAAAGGTAAAGTACAGAAAACTGGTGTATAATAAAAGTATAGTGCAGAAAACTGGTACGTATTAAAAGTCTAATGCAGAAAGCCGGTGTACAGACAGCCCTGGAACAGACACTGAGGTCCACCAGCACCGTTCTAAAGATATTGGGGTCGTTATGGAATGTGAAAGGGGTCACTAACCACAGGGGTTGAGGGTTTCAGTATTTGATGGCGCAGCCCCGCAGTGACTGTTTCACACTAATGACATCATGCTGTACAGATCTCGTGCGATAGGTCAGTGTTTAATGCTAGCAAGCTCACGCCCGTGCAGGTTAGCGCCGCACGCGGTAAACGTTAAGCCTTTTTTATTAGCGACTTTTACGACCTCCAGGTGCCAGACTCAGGAACAGGATTAAACTCGGCCTGGGAAGTGACTTTAATAAAAACACAGAACTGAGTCACCACCAGATCCTGCAGTGCAGAAAAGCTGCTGTACATTAAAGGTAAAGTTTAGAAAAACAGTCCACATTAAAGGTAGAATGATGCCAGATTATTCTGTACTACAGTCGCCAGTTTTTCGATACACCTTTAATATACACCAGTTTTCTGCACTTTATCTTCAATATACCGTATTTTCCGGGCTATAAAGCGCACCGGATTATAAGACGCAATATCAACGATCGGCTGCTAACAGATCTATTTTCATACATAAAGCGCACCGGGTTATAAGACGCATTAAATGAAACAAAACTCTTAAGTTCCGTCGGAAGCTCAGTTTGGTCTTTACCTGGCGCAGGGCATCTTCTTGCTTCCTCCACTTCCGTACCATTGATTCGTTAATGATGAATTCTCTCACAGCTGCTCTATGTCCATGTTGTACTGCGTGACTGATAGCGCTGCGTTTGAAATCCGCTTAGAAAATAAATGAATGAATGAATGCACGTACCGTAATGCTGAAGCACATACCGTATTAATCCGCAATGCTGCGCACTACGGTGGCCGTGAGCTTTGTAACTTACCAAGACCATGCTAAAACATTGACAGATTTATGAGCGCCGTGTACCATCTGCAATCGGTTCTAGGTCAGAAAGCTCAACCAGAATTAATTCATACATTAGACGCACCGCATTTAAAGACGCACTGTCGATTTTTGAGAAAATTAAAGGATTTTAAGTGCGCCTTATGGTCCGAAAAAAACGGTATACCAGTTTTCTCTACTATGCCAGTTTTCTGTACTAGTCCTTTAATATACACCAGTTTCCTCTATTAAACCTTTAATATACCCCAGTTTTCTGAACTTCGTCTTTAATATAAACCATTTTCTGTATTTTCTACCTTTAATATACAAGGCAACTCGAACCCTAACAAAAACCGGAGCCAGTGCTCACACCGCATTATGATTCCTACATAAATCCAGGCAGGCTTCAGCACACACATGCTTCTTATTTCCACCCTGCAGTTCCACAACTGGAGTGAAGCAGAAAGATAATAAGAGCAAACGGGCAGAGGGAAGAGAATGGCGTGCCAGGCTGCACACGCCACGCGGTCGCGGTAATAAAGCGAAACGTCCAAACCAAACCCGGTGCGGTGGCGTTTGCCCGCGGATCTGCCCCGTGTTCATGCGGCGAACACGTTTAGCAGAAGCCTGTGAAACACTGAGGCTCTTTCAGCAGCTCAGGCTGAAACGTGAGAAGGTAATTACTCCGAGGTGACTGGGTCTCTCGGGCATTCCTCAACAAAGACATAAAGGGGTGGGGAGGGGGAGGGGGAGGAGGGGGGTGACCCTGAAAAAATATCCTGAGGAGAGAAACGCTGTGCTGACGTACGGCAGAACCGCAGGGAGCCTGCTTAAGATGTGGCTGCTGCTGCACTCCAGACGCTCAGAGTAAAATTATAAACAGTGAGATGAAGATTAAATGGAAACTGATCTGGGGTTAATAAAAAGAGGAGGGTAATTCATCTCTAATTATGAATGAGATGATAGATATTTATCGATTAGGAGCTCCCTTAGTAATGTATCTGTAAAGCCAAGGTTAAATAATAGTAGCAACTAGAAAGGGAAATGTTCCTGAGCAAACTATAATTTGGCTCATCAAACTCGGAGCATAATTGCTGAGTGGTTTCTAGGCTGCTGTTAAGTGGTTGGTAATTGTTTGCTAGGATTTTGCTAAGTGGTTTCTGCATGGTGCTAGGCTGTTGCTACCTGGTTGCTATGCGGTTACTAGGCTGTTCTTAAGTGGTTGCTAAGTGGTTGCTAGGCTGTTGCTAAGTGGTTACTAAGTGGTTGCCAGGCTGTTGTTAGAGGTGTTTGCTATATGGTTGCCAAGAGGTTGATAGGCTGTTGCTACCTGGTTGCTATGGGATTACTAGGCTGTTGTTAAGTGGTTGTTACTTTGTAACCATGTGGTTGCAAGGATGTTGTTAAATGGTTGCTAAGTGATCGCTTTATGGTTACTAAGTGGTTGCTAGGCTGTTGTTTGCTATATGGTGGCTAAGAGGTTGATAGGCTGTTACTACCTGGTTGCTATGGGGTTACTAGGCTGTCGTTAAGTGGTTAATAGGCTGTTGCTATGTGGTTACTAAGTGGTTACCAGGCTATTGCTAAGAGGTTATTAAGTGGTTGCTAGCCTGTTGTTAGGTGTTTGCTAGGTGGTTGCTAGGCTGTTGTTATATGGTGCTAAACTGTTGCTAATAGCATGCTGTTTGGTTGCTAGGCTGGTTGCTACATGATAACTTAGTGATTGCTAGGCTGTTGCAAGGCGGTTGTTTAGTGGTTGCTAAATGGTCACTACATGGTTACTAAGTGGTTGCTA
Organism: Ancistrus triradiatus; assembly: GCA_025084515.1. NCBI lineage: Eukaryota > Metazoa > Chordata > Actinopteri > Siluriformes > Loricariidae > Ancistrus > Ancistrus triradiatus. The sequence continues at coordinate 274,538 of JAJAGP010000012.1, read as the reverse complement.
GACTGCTGATATGTTGTTGCTAGGCTATTGCTGAGAGGTTACTAAGTATTTGCTAGGCTGTTGCTATATCGTTGCTAAGAGGTTGCTAGGATTTTTCTAAGTGGTTTATGCATGGTTTTAGACTGTTGCTACCTGGTTGCAAGGTTGTTGCCAAATGGTTACTAGGCTGTTTTTAAGTGGTTGCTAAGTGTTTGCTGAGCGATTGCTAGCCTGTTGTAATTGGTTGCTAAGTGGTTCATATTGAATGAAGCCCCACCCCTTTTCACCACCCGTTCTGCAAAATCAGGATGCAGGATTGAAAAAAAGGTAACGATTTACTCTAATAAGAAACAAAAAATATTTCATTTTCCCGTCAAAGGTCAAAGATCAGCTCCTCAATCAGACAGCTTAATTCCGTACGTGGTTTTCCGAGGTCGTTTAGACGAGTGAATAAAGAGAGAGAGAGAGAAAAGAAAGAATGAAAAATAAAGTTAAAATCGATTTTACTGACTGCAGGCGGTAGAAATCTGCTGGAACCGCACACAGCTGGCTGAGGCTCAGGTTATATAAAGAGCGTTTTTCCTTCAGTGAGCCCCTGGCAGCTGCTGCAGCGCTCAGCTGTGTGTGTGTGTGTGTGTGTGTAAGTTGGCACTGCCAAGCCTAAACATAAAACACAAGACCCCCAAACCAGTCTCTCCTGACTAAGCGGTTCCTTCATGTACGGAAGCGTAACCCGTTCCACATTAATAATAATAACAACACGTTTAAGATGAAGTATGATGTCATCACGCCGTCAGAGTCACACGTTCATCCAGTTAAGAGTCGCTTCAGCATGAACGCCGACGTTTTGCCGAACCCCGAAGGCTCTCCAGTGCAGATTACTGGTGTGAGATTAGCAGCGACTGAATCGGATTCCCAGATGCGTACTGAAGCGTTAACAATGCAATTATTTCCGTATAACGCGTCCTGATTACGCCACACAGCACACAGTAGCAAAATCCGGATCAGGACTAAATCACCAGCACAAACTAGGAACGTGTTTTACAATCCAGGCTCGTTTGTAACTCTAGAGTTTTGTTCCTTCTTTTTTATTCAGAAGAAACCAGAACCAGTCCAAAGACTAAATAAAATAAATAAATAAATAAAATAAATCATACATGTGGAGAACATACCAAACTCTGCCAGGCTCAAACCAGAGTACCAACACTAGCTGTTACATCACCATGATGCCCTCTTATTACAGCGCTCCTACAGATAATAATAAACTAAAACAAAATGTAATCACATATAATAAGTACACAAAAATAAACATTATAATTAATGGAAAAAAAATGTATGTCAGTTTAAAATATATTAAAAAAGTTATGTAATAATAATAAAATTAATAAAAATAAAACCTTTTAATAACTTACGTTTTAATAGTAAAACAAACTAAATACAAATGCAAAGAAATTGCAAAAAAAAAATATAAAAACTGTATATTTAAATAGATAAAATAATTAAACATGATAAATTAATAAAATAATAAAAATATATATAAATATGTTACTGCAGTATATTTAAAATAGATTAAAAAAGTTATAGTTAAGTACAAATAGAAAAAAAACTTTAGATTTAAAAATATAACTAAAATAGATAATTAAATCCTTTGTAAATGTATAATGACTTATTGCATGACAAATATCTTAAGTAATAATTATAATAATTATTATAATAATATAAAATTACAGCAAACTACTTGAGTTGGACTTTTATACGACTTCATCTGAGATGCAAAGTTTTGCTTATGATGAACAACAGGACTGAAAGAAGCCCAAAAAAAAAAAAAAAAAGAAACAAAAATTGTACAAAATGATTTTATAACGTGACAGTTTATGTAATTAAATTAGCATTTGAATCATTTTCTTCATTAGATTGGATGTCTGGTGTTGACTGTATTTGTTTCTTGTTACTTTTGCTGCTTTATAAAACTGATATTATTCTCATGTAGAACAATGCATTATGTTTTATGTCATATTACTTATATTTATTTTGTATAAATCAACACAGAAAGCACCTCATGAAGCCTTAAATAAAAAAAATGAATATAGGAAATAACTTGGAGGCACAACACGTCCTATATGGGGCGCAGAGGTACCAACAGAGAGACAGTAACTGTATATATCAACTTAGGACAGAATTTAGGAGCTGTATAAGAATAAGATTAGAGTTTACAGATAATAACTGGTGATTTTTGAAGATGGAGCGAGTCAGCAGAAGGTTTGAGGAGTGGAAGACAAGGATGAGAGTCCGTAGCGTTCAGACTCTAATAAGCAATCCTCATGAGGACCAACAATCAGGAAACCATTATAACGAGATGAAAGAGATGAAGGTTGAGCTGCGCTGGCTGTGGAACAGCTGGCCAACGCTAACAAACCAGAAGCTTTCAGATGTTCGGAGCGGGTTTGCAAACCGGTACAAAACGATGGAGCTTTGTGAACATTCACGTCTTTATTGAAGGCGCTGATTAATCGTTAGAGTGCTGAGAAAAGTAGGTAAACCCCCCTCAATGGGAACGTCTTTCGCAGACTGAGTTTTGGAGCTCAGAAGAAGTTTTCTAGAGATGCATAAAGCTGAAAAAAGATCAGCATAAAGGCAGGAAAGGAAAAAAAATGTGCTTTACTGCATTATGGAAGGCGATCATGGAGAAAACCAGTCCAAAGACAGTCTAGTCTGGTTTGGATGTTCCACGATGATGATCCGTGGAAAAGTGCTATATCTGGAGGAAACCAGACACTGGGAACCAAAAACATCATCCTCTGTCTCAACTGGGAAGCGCAGTGGAAGAGCATCACGGAAAAGCAGAGGATGATACGGAACAGCTTCAGCACCTGAAGCTGCACTGAAGCTGGAAAAGGAAAGCACTGACATGGACTTTACACCCAAAATTTAAAGTATAGAAAACTAACAGTCCAAAGAAGACGAAAATCTGGATGCTCCACTACGATGTTCAGGGTACAGAAGGGACAAAAGCTGAATATTTTGGTCAAACCATTAACGTTTAGTCATCAAGCAGCCACTCTTATCTAGAGCGACTTGCATCTGATATAGTCTTACCACAATCCAAGCAGTTGGGGGTTAAGGGCCTTCCTAAAGGGCCCAGCAGGGGCAGCCTGGCAGTGCAGGGACTTCTGAACCCTGGATCTTCTGATCCATAGTCCAGTATTTTAATCATAGACAATTTTTAAGCCAAAAAGACACTGAGACAAAGCCTCCTCTGAAGCGAAGTGGAGAAACCGCATGGTTTGGAGCATTTGGTTGCAAATGTACAGCAAGCCTTAAGAAAACTATTAAAATGGAAGGGATATGGGAAGCCATAAGGAACAAAAACAGTCCAAAACGGTCCAAAGCTTGCAGAAAAACATATGAAGATTATACAGTGCTTCTAAGATAATGTCCTGTGGTGAGACAAAAAAAGATCAAAACCTCAGCTATAATCTCAACGGTGAAGCACGGTGGAGGAGCATCAGGGCTAGAAGCTGCTGGACAGCCAGCACTCAAAGGAAAATAGAGAAGAATGCTACGATTAAAAATGGAGCAAATGAAACCCGTCAATAAAGTGCAAAGATAAAATTACTACAGCCTTAAGAAAAACTAAGAAAAATGTGAAGCCATATGGGACAAACATGGTTCAAAGACCAGTCGAGTACTTATAGAGTTCAGAGTGCTTCTAGGATAACATTCTGCAGACAGATGGCACAAAAGCTGGACACTGTTTGAATGACCTTTAGAGAAAAAAACAAGATCAAAACCTCAGCTACAGTCTCAGCTGTGAAGCACGGTGGAGGAGCATCGGGGTCAAAAGCTGCTGGACAGCTTGTACTCAAAGTAATGACAACGAATTGAAAACTGAATTTAAAAAAGCTGAGAAATGAACATAATGAACCAAATGACATTAAGAAAATCTACAAGTGGAAAGGGTTAATGCAAAGCCAAAAGGGACAAAAACAGTCCAAAAAGCAGTAGCAGTCATTTTTTTGGTTTTGGAGATCATTTGGATGTTTTTGAGTGCTTGTGGAATGAAGCTTGAACCGCTTCCATCCGCCCGACGTATCCCAAACAAAACAGATTACAAGTGGCCCACAGCGTCCCTAGTGGCGTGGCTCAGTAAACATAGTCTTACCCACTGCACGATCGGATTAATTCACATTCCTGAAAACAAGGAAATATTGTATATCATGCTCCTGTGTTTATTCACGACCGGAGATGTTCATCGTTATGAAAGAAGCAGCAGGAACGAAGAACGCATGAGTCACCTGGAGCATCGCCGGCGGATTCACGCTGTTTTCCAGCAACTTCAGACACAAACAGAAAACTAAACTAAAAATGTGCTTCGTGACAATAATAGAAAGCGTCCAGTCAGAGAGATCGGCGTCTGATAAAAATGAGAAGTTGCTACTGAGTCACCGAAGAGGAGCCTGCCCACACACACACACACACACACACACACACACACACACACACACACACACACAGCTGACTACAAGAAAAGAACGAGGTTTAAATATTTAAACCTTCTCCCATTAAACAGATTCAGGTTTTTGGGTCACGTTAGTCATCGCCTCGCAGAACAAACATTAAATAAAGCCGAGGCTTACAGAGGACGTCTGTCTACAAACCAATCACAGATTTATAAACAATTACAGCGCCGCAAGGTTCCTGGAAACTCCAGAGGTGCCGAGTTATCCTGCAAAAGTACCAGGAACGCTTCCAAAAAACACGGCAGCACGACTTTCTTTTAACGACCGGATTTACCAATCACGTTCCTCAGTCAAGAAAATCGAAGAACTTTAAACACGGTCACATGCAGCTATCGTCACGAAACCTGAGAAAAACGAAGGCAGACGTAGGCTCACGCAAAAGTTTGGGCGCCTCGGTGGCGTTTTTGTTTTGTTTTACTGGAAGAGACGGCACGCGGCAGGGGCGCGGGAAGAAACGTCAGCGTGATGCGCGCATTTTAACGCAAACATTTCACGGATCAGGTGATGTGGCACAAAAAACGTGGTCGTACACAAAACCTCAGATGTCTGTCCCACTAAGACTGGGTTTAAAAACAAGCTCTGCACATTTTGGTAAAAGTATCAAGATCTTTCAATAAACAGACACAAACATTCATACAGGGCCAATTTAGAGTCACCAATTAACCAAAGGCACATCTTTTCGCCTCAAAACTCTACACAACAGACACAGTTTCACAAAAAATGGACAAGAAGAACAAAATGTCCTCAATTAATCTCACTGCTCACAGAAAAATGCTACCGCTGATAAGAGGTACATCCGATTTTGGATGGATGGATGGATGGATGGATGGATGGAAGGAAGAAGCAGGGAGTTTTCAGCATTTCATTGATTTAGGAGGTCTATTACTACACCAAGTTAAAGCCTTTACTCAAACATCATGTATTATTAACGATTAGTAATCTTACTAGTGTTTTACAAACATCGTAACGAACCTGAACATTTTATAAGCGAGTAAAACTGTGGCTCTGAGGAGGAGAGGGAACAACAGAAGACGAAATAAAACAGCAAAAAAAAGTGAAATAATCTCAGCGGAGCGGCAGAACGAAAATACAGGAGCTGCTTCATGAGGCAAAGAAACTACATGAATCGGTCAGTGAGGTTTTGTAGCCGGGCAAATGAATAACGTTGCATTTTCGCAGTCCGAATAATCACCTTGTGTGTGGAAGATACTATCGGACAGAATAACTCACAGGGAAAACAAGTTTGGTGTAACGGCCTTTAGTTTCGATTTGAAGCAGAAACCTGCCAACAAATCAGGTCTTTGCAAAGCAGCCACTTCTGAACGTTTCTCAGTTCTGAAATACACGCTCACATCATAAATACAACCGGAAATGCGTTGCGATGTCACATAAAAGACAGTTTCTCATGTGTGTGTGGTGGAAAGAGAGAGCGAGACAGAGAGGTAAAATATAATTGATTGCAAAAAGTAAAAAATAGGAAATCAATACAGTGAAAACTCAGATTTCTAACTTAATTGGTTCTGGAAGTTCTTTTTGAATTCGGATTTCTTCGCAGTCTAAGTTTAATTAATTTCAGACACACCCCGACTCTGGGTCAAGGCTGGGTCATTACCCATGTTCGAAGTCTGAATTTTTGTTCAAAATTTGGAGGTTAAAAAAATAAATAAATAAAAATTTGTACGGATTCAAATTTGATGTCTGAATTGTTCAAATAAAGAACAATGCTGACGATGTTGCACACGTTCTGTTAATTGCACCATCTCATGCAATTGCGTTTTTGAACACCAGATAGCGCTCAAATCAGAGGGTGGAATCACGCATCATGCTCCAACATGCATTTAAAATTCCTAAATTCATTATTCAAGAAAAGTATTTTGAATTGGTATTCTTCAGAAATAAAAGGGAATGCTTTAAATCAGTTATTTAAGAAATGGTGAAGCTACAGTAGAACACTGTTTACACTGTCATTTGTTTTAATCACAGGGGACTAAAGGTTTTTTTGGTTTGTTTAATATCGTTCACCTCCTGGTGCTGGTCACGTGATGCCAGCCAGCGATGCCCCATTACATCACGCATTATAATCTGTCCCACTTATCATAATCCAGCTCCATCATCACACCCGCTTCATCAGCATACGGTAAAACACGATCTTTATTCAGTTATCCCTGAGAGACAGGGCAGCTGTTCAACCTACGATCTTTATAAGCCTGTGAAATCCGATTCGATCCGCTTTCTCCAAACATCCAGAAGCTCTTCTGCAGACACTTAAAAGTAACGCTTAAAAAAATCCCTCCAACCACGACTTGAAGGATTGGGCTTCTGAGAAGTGTTCTCAGTGCCAGATTCTCCTTTAAATAATAAGATATTTATTATCGGCAGGACGTGCGGCGGTAATAGCGCTAATACAAACTAACGCCGCTGGCCCAGATGAAGCGGAAGAGAGACTCTTAAGAAAAAAAGATGCAGGGAAAGTCCCGCTGCCGGAAAGTCCCTTGGACAGATTGCCGAGGCAGAAATTCAGAAGGGGTGGGAGTGCATGGGGGGGAGGGGGGGGGGTGTTAGGGTTCAGACTTTCGCCCCTCGGCCAAGAAACACACTGCATATTATGTTACGTTACTTTAGGTCTGGTCAGAACAGCTCTCCTCCATCGTTCAGATCCACACTGAATGAAGACAGAGCAGGGCCATGTGGAAGCAACAGGGCCAGCAGGAAGAGGAAGAGGGGGACTTTGGAAAAGGCGAGGGGCAACGACAATGGACGCATTATGCCAAACTGGTTGTGACTAATTGGTTTTAATTAATGTCACCCAAGATATTTCATGTTTCTTTCTTTTCGACTTAATTTCATTTGTTAATAAACATCCATTCCTGCATTTCAGGCCTGAAACACATTCCAAAAAAAGTTGGAACAGGGGCAATTTGGGTACAGAAGCACCACCTACACAAGGTCTTTGTCAAGCAAAGATGATGATCAGTGGATCTTCAGTTTATCAACAAATGTGTAAGTAAATGATTGAAATGTTTAAAAACAAAGAAAGATTTTAAGGTATTTATATATTTCTCCCTCTACAGAGCATAACATCATTAAACCATTCAAGGAATCTGTAGGAAGTTCCTAAAAAGCCTAACCTGAAGAGGGGTGATCTCCGCTCCCTCAGATGGCACTGCATCAAGAACCATCATTCATCTATAGCTGATAGAACCACATGGGCACGGGATTCCTTTATCAAACCTTTATCAAGTTCTACAATACAGAGTTACATTCACACATACCACTTAAAACGTTACTGTGCTAAAAAGAAGCCTTATGTTATAACCATGTCCAGAAGCGGCGTCGACTTCTCTGGGCTCAGAGGATCTGGGATGAACCATCACACAGTGGGAACGGGGATTGTGCCCAAACCATCAGTGTAACAGATCTTTTTTAGGATCATCCAGACTCTTATCAGTCCAAAAGCCAGGCTCTGTCATGGTATGGGGTCGGGTCAGGGCCCTTGGTAAAGCTCATTTCCACTTCAGAAAAGTACACAGATTTCAGAGCAACATAAGCTGTGAAATATGGAAATCCTTCCAGTCTTTCTTGGAGGAACTTTTAAACATTTCAATCATTTTCTTACACATTTGGTGATAAACTGGAGATCCTCTGATCATCTTCATTCCTCAAAGACTCAGGCGCTCCTTTTCTGGATGCTGCTTTTGGACCAAATCATGATTATAATCACTTGTTTGAAATGACATTATTATATCGTTTTTTTACCTCATTACTAGTCCTAAACATTTTCTGATCTGTGGGTTGTTGGCTTTTAGGCTAAAAGGGTACAGCAGGTACGAGCGGCGTGAGTTTCCGTACGGTTTGTGAGGTATGATTCAGGAGTTAAAGCTGGGCTCGTGTCATCATTAACCATGCTGGACTCGGACAGCGAGACCGATTACTGTTTATTCCCTGGTATAAAAAGAGTTCCAAGGGCGATTCAGAAAGCGCCTGCAGACGCCTGCTCCACCGCGCGTTCCCACGCTGCCAGGTTCAGACGGACCTGTAATAAACGCAGGGCCGTGACGGACCGGCCATGACTCATCGAGGTACGAGGCGGTTCAGATTCAGATGAAGTACCAGCTCATGTTTACTGAAGCTCGGTTGATATTGTTTGGCCTGAAAACGGATCAAAAAAAGAAAACACGAGAAAACACGAGCGGCCGCCTGGCACGCTGTCCACAAGGAACGACGAGCCCTGCCATCTGCGGGTCATGATGGTTTACTTTCCGGGAACAGAAAATGAGCCATGTGACTCTGCAGGCTGGCACTGAGGCACAGGGAAAATAAGAACCTACATTAGATGATTTACACGACATGAAGCCTTTCCCAAAAATAAGTTTATGGATGAATGTAACAGATTTAAAAACGCTTGTCTGCTAAACCAGAACCCCTGCAGTTGAGACTGGCATTAGAGGATGCAGCTTGATTGGTTACAGTGGGATGGGAACTGCAATCTGATTGGCTAGGGTGGCACAAGGGTGGGAACTGTGGTCCAACTGGTTAGGTTGGCACAGCTGTTAAGCGGCCCTGTGGCTGGGAATGGGTAGACTGGGACAAGGGATGGGAAATGCAATCTGATTGTTTATGGTGGCATTAAGGGTGGAAATCAGGGTTAGGCTGGCACAGCTGTCAAAGTAGTAATGAGGTTGGGAACTGGACCTTGACTGGTTAGACTGGCACAGGTGATGGGAACTGTAGTGGTCGAGCTCGTTAGGCTGGCATGAAGAATGGAAGACGATGGGCTCAACTAGTTACAGACGCATTATGGGAGCGAACCGCCGTCCAGTTGGTGAGAAGAAACCTGGTTTGATTGGTTAGACTAGCATTTGTTGGCAAATGAGCTTGGTGTTCACCTATAGAAACTGTAGTCCAATTGGAGAAGTTGGCACAGCTGTTAAGCAGCACTGAGGCTGGGCCTGGTTGGGCCTGGTTAGACTGGCACAGAGGATGGGAACTGCAATCTGATTGGTTATGGTTGCATTAAGGGTGGGAATCAGGGTTAGGTTGGCACAGTGGTAAAAGTAGTAATGACTGGTTAGACTGGCATAGGCGATGGGAACTGTGGTCTGATTGATCATTGGGAAGAATCCAGAAACTGCGTATTGACTGGTTAGAATGGTTAGACTGGCACTGGCTCGGAAACTGTAGTGGTTGAGGTCATTAGGCTGGCACTGAGGATGGAAGATGATGGGTCTGATTGGTTTCTGAGGCATCGTCAGTGATTTGGGACGGGAATTGGATTGGATTGGAAATAATGGGAATGGGTATGGATGTGTGCGTCGCAACTGGCTAGACTGGCACTGGGGATGGGAACGTACGCTGGCACTGGTAAACAGGGGTTTGGTCTGATTGGTATGGGGTTTTACAGGTGGAAACTCATGCATGATGAACTACTAGCGTTGCCTATAATGATACGAAGGGTAACGTTGGCATGACCTCGTCTAAGAAATGAGATCTGCCAAACTGAGAAGAAACAACGGGCATAGGTTTATTTGCCAGTGCCAAGGAAATCAAATGAAACCGTTGCCATTACATCCAGACATCGTCACTGCGGGGGGCACGAGGGAGGGGGGAAAAAAAAAAAGAAAAAAAAAAAAGAAGCACAGATCAAAACAAAGAAAGGCACGAGGACGGAGGGGTTCCAGGCCGCCGGGGGGCCACCATACCCGCCTTGTTTCGGCTGGCACAACTCCCAGAATGCCATTGTGGCTGTATCGAACGGCTGCAGCTGCACTTCTGCCCATTAACGCCCCCCGGGCTATTAGAGCAAAGCCAGAGGGACAGCTCTGCTTATTAGCCGCCCCACCGGGTTCGAGAGGCACGCTTCCACTCACACAGGCCCGCCAACAAAGGTGCTAAATTTAGCTTGGCGCTGAAGGGGGCGAAGACAAGTGGCCAAAGCAGACCTAACAGAAAAGCCACGACCGGAGCTTTGTCACTCGCAATAACGAAGGACGGAACGCGACACCGCTACCTTAATGAAAGATTAGGAGAAAAACCCTAATTAGGTTCCTAACCCTTCTTAAGAAAACCAGTCCTGGACTGCCGTACAATCAGGGGTGTATCTGTAGGCCAAAAGTATTTGGACACTCCTCATTTGAGGTGAATTAAATAAATAATTGGTACAAGAAATCTTCTTAATACTGCTCTACTTACTATAGGAAGCTACAAGTCAGCTCAAACTTCTAGGAGCAACAACAGCTCGGCCACAGTGAGGAAAGTGCTCAGTGTCGATGGGTGGGGTTCATCACAAGCTTCTCGGACATTCCGATTAAATCAACCATGTTTAATATTATCGTAAATCTTAAGTCTTTCTTCCTTTTATCTCTCCATTTTCTCTTTAGCATTCATTGCTTGTTTTTTGGCAGCACCACTGGGATGAATTGGAACGCAAACTAGGAACCAGCTGTGGCTCAAGAAGGATCAACAACTTTGATTTTTGACATTTTGAAAAGGGAGGTGAGCTTCTGCGTCCTGGCACACGGCTGAAAATAAAACTCCACAACTGCTTAATGAAACCAGTGAGAGAGAAACTGGTACGATCTGACTACATGTAAAGCAAACACACACGCTGAACAAACGTTACACAACATTACACAAACATGACTAAAAGCTACAGAAGCTAAGCCCAAAGTCATCCAAACAAGCCTCAACAGTGCTGGGCTTAGCAGGCCATTTATACTCTTGACCCCAAACATCTGTGTGTGTGTGTGTGTGTGTTGCTTCCTGGCTTCCTGATTTCCACCATGACTGATCTGGTGAAAACAATCTGACTCAGGAGCACGTCTGTCCGGCAGACTGATTCCACCCTGGGAAATGTTTCATGGGGCCAATTTCCGCTAAACCTGGCAACCTGGATACATCTTTATTAAAAGACGTCTGGAAGTTAAACTAGTAAGGATCTGAGAAAGAAGTAAAGCGAACGATTTGAAACGCGTGTGTGTGAGAGAAAACGTCTGCAGAGCGTGTGTGTGTGTGTGTGTGTCTGTGTGAGAGAGAGAGAACGTCTGCAGAGCGTGTGTGCAGAATCGCCGCGCTCAGCAATCTGGCCCATTTAATAGCATTCGCATCTGCGCCGGGTTTCCACCGTCTTCTGACTCGCGCACTCGCTTCCCACAAAGGCCCGGTCATAAAACGCGCCGCACGGCTCCACTCAGGTCCTGTAGGCCGTGAACAGGTAAACACTCGGGACGATCCGGATGATGAGAAGCTTAACGAAGTGTCTCCTGGTAATCGGGAGCCAAAATGGTTTTAGCGTTCTCTCGCACACAGCGTTCCCAGCCAAACGTGAGCCTGTTTAGGGTTTGCTCTGAATGTATAATCTAGATCTGTAAAACATACAGACCAACCTAAAAGAGGAAAAAATCTAAACAACCCCTTTGCGCCATCTGTTGGTCAACCAGCATTGCAGATCTCACGGGGAAAAACCAAGGGAAACAAAGACCTGGAGTCGTTCCAGCCAACTTGGCAACCCAACTTACAGTACAGGTTTTACTACTACAACGAGCGCAGAGTTCACCTGGACGGTCAATGGAGTGGAACGAGGTTGCCAAGTTGGATCGTTCTCCTAAAGAGAAACCCAGGTGAGGTTTAAGTGCGCTGGGACATCCTGTAAAATAATCCTTTAAAAAAAAGAAAAGCAGGTCCCAGAGCCGCCACAGACCGAATCTGCCACAGATGGCCAGCTGTTAAGCGCTCGTTTTGACAACAGAGCTCTCGACGCCGTCCGTCAGAACCCTGAGGACGTGAAGACGGAGCCGATCGATATGGAGAGCGCAGAAGAGGAGCTGGCGACCGCTCGGGTAAAAGTGTGTCAAGGTCGGTTTGGTAAGCGATGACTCACCGACTCCCACCCGCGTTAAGGGTACTGTAACATCAAAACAGTGAACAAACAGACCACCGGGGAACCGGCTCGACCCATTACCACGTGTCGCTGATTCATCTAAACACACACACTGGCAGAGAGGAAAGTAAAAACCTCTGGGCATCAGGAAAGAGTCTCGCCGCCTGATCCATCAAAATCCACCCACGCGGTTCACACGATGTACATCTGTATACATCGACCGGCCAACACAAGACCACCGGCGGACTGTACGTATGGAAGTTTTTGTAGGTGGGATAAAGATGAAGGAGGCCTATTGTACAGGCCTGCAACACATTCTAAAAAATGTTGGAACGGGGGCAATTTAGGGCTAGTAATGAGATATTAAAACTAAATTATAATGATGAGGATCTCCAGTTTATCACCAAATCTTTCTAAACAATGTTCCTCAGATAAAGACTGGAAGAGATTTATACATTTCTCCCTCTACGCTGCATAATACCATTAAACCATTCAGAATCTGGAGAAATTTCCTAAACTGAGGAGGGGTGATCTCCGCTCCCTCAGTCGGCACTGCATCAAGAACCGTCATTCATCAATAGCTGATAGAACCACATGGGCAAGGGATTCCTTTATCAAACCTTTATCAAGCTCTACAATACAGTTACATTCACACATACCACTTAAATCGTTACTGTGCTAAAAACCATGCCTCAATGCAGAGGCCAACTGCAAAGCGTGCCCTCTGGTGTTCAAAAAATGCATACACAGAACACACGCGATAGCTCCACGATACGCACCGTCGCAGTCTTGCATCATGTCACAATGTATCGCTGCACCTGTAGTCGTGGAGCTTTTTCTTCACTGGCCAATCGTGTCCCACTGCTAGACAGCTAAAGGAGGGCAGCACGACTACGACTCGAAATGCACCGCCAAAATGCAGCCCAGTGGCTTCCTCAAAGAGAGGCGTTTGTCCTGGAGTGGCCAAGTCCGAGTCCTGACGGAAATCTGAGCGAAAGTCCGTGGCTTGATTTGAGGAGAGCAGAACAGGCATGCAACTCATCGTGAAATCTGAGGAAAAGTATTTAACAATCCAGGAGCAAAGCTGGTCGAGACCAATCCACACACCCCGACGCTGTAATTAAAGCAGAAGGTCGAGCTACGAAGTACTTCTACATTATTCTAGCTCCTCATTCCTTCTTCATTTCAACGGACGCTTACTCTGAATGTTTTAGGGCAAAATGTGGAAACAAAGATTTGAATTTCGGGTTAGAGTGCAAGGTTTTAAATTGAACAACGCCCTCGTTTGTTCCGCAAGCACAACAGGAGTGAAGAAAAATTGCTCCGGGGTCAGGAGAAAACCTCAAAGCCAATTAACAAGAACATTTTGGCACTTTTTCAGAAGATCCACTTTGTGTTTGGGTAAGGTCTCAGTCGACTCTTGGTTTGGTTGAGTATACGTGTGTGTGTGTGTGTGTGTGTGTGTGTGTGTGTGTGTGTGTGTGTGTGTGTGTGTGCATGCATATGGGAGCATAAAGAGAGGGCAAAGCAGGCCAGCAATTCCGCACCCCCCCACCACACACACACACACACAGTAATGCAAAACAAATGTTTTAACAAAACCCACTGTTGTCCGTCGCTACACTGAGTGCTGCATCTGGTTTGCATTGTGGACGATTGCGAGCCACACACACACACACACACACACACACACACACACACGGAAAGACCGAAGCGGCGCATCAAACACTGAGCACAAGTCCTCTGCCAAACAGCGGGCTCATACTGTATAATCAGCTTCTGTTTGTTCATCTGCCCCTCTGTACGTCTGAACCCTCTGAGGTCCTGCTGAGGTTCTGGGTAAGATTTGGGGTAAGATCGGGGCGATCTGGGTCCTGAGGGGAGCGGGTCTGGGACAGAACAATATGTACACCAGACACGTCATTAATACTAAAGGTGAGACGCCGAGACACGAAGACGTCTGGTATATGAGAAGAGTGCAGAACAGAAACAGACCGAGCTCAGAGGCAGCTTCAAATCAAACTTAACCTAAATTCGTAATATGACGACTGGGCACAGCAGCAGAAGTTGACCAATAGAGGGTTAGACGTGTCCCGATGATTAATCAAAGATCTGCATCAACTTCATCGACCTGTTAATGATTCAAAGATCCACCGAAAAAATGTCTCATTTAAGTTTATCTATGCAGAAGAGTACTGTAATGAAGCAGGTATGGACCAAAAGTATTTGGACACGACCTACTACCTCTGATAAGTGCTTCATAATAAATAGATAAACATTAGGCGTTTTAGTGGCCCCTTTCTCACGTGTTCGCTCCGCAGGAACTAGTATCACCTGTAGCTCTGGTAGCACCTGGTGCCCCTTGTGGGGTCGGTGGTGCCTGGTGTTGTCAGTTTAGCCACTGACTTGCATTAATAGGGTACGAAATGTGAGCGAGTTCAAAGATTGAGCTTGAACCTTCAATTTAGTTCCGTTTTAATTTGGTTTATTTATTATTAATATGTTTTAAATTATTTATTGATTGTAATTTTTAAAAACATTTTTTTTTTTACATTTATTTATTCTCCGCACTCTTGTGTTTGACCCCATATGCAGTCTGTGGCTCAAAACTGTCTCACTTAGGGCCCCTAAAAATCTACGTCTAACCCTTAGAGGCCCCAGTGTTCTCTCAGATTAAAGAAACAGACAGAAGAGTGAAGTATCGCAGTATATTGTTACCCCGATACATCATCCCAGTCCCGAGGAAGCAGGACTACAAAGAACAAAGAAACCTCCTCTGTGGAAGGAAGATTTGTCTTTTAACCACATGAGGGAGTGAAAAGGGGGAGGAGGGGGGGTGTCAAACCCAAACTCGATCATGCAGACCCCCTCAGAGACACAACCCAAAACACAAGACACACAGACACACACACACACACACACAGAGCCTGATCATCAGACCGAGTTCCTCGACTCTCCAAGGGCTGACAAAGAAGTGGGAACGAAAATAAAGATGAAAAGAGAGAGAGAAGCTCCGCATCACTTTCCAAATTTCAGCCTCGTCCAGCTGCTCAAACAGCAAACCCACTTCATCACGTCACGCTTTGAACTCGCACTCGACGCAAATAAAGTGCTCACGACTCCCTCTGTCAACCGCGGAATAATGGGATTCCTCCACTTACACACCAGATCTGATGCAGCTCTGCTCTATAAATAAACTGTTTCATACGCGCAGTCACTTTCTGAAGTTTTCTTTGGAGGCGCAGCTTTATTTATAGAAGACAAGGGTACGTATTTAAAGATTTACTCATCAGCTGGGATCGGGGGGGATGGGTTCGAGCTGGCTCAGATTAAACCTCGTTAGCTGTGTGATCCAGGTCTCGACTGTCCCGCTGTTAGAACGGGGCATCCATCGATCAAAGTGTACAGGCTGTTCTTAAATGTTTATCTGAACCAAACCTCAGACATTAAATTCTGGAGCATTTGTTTGGACCGGGCCACGACTGCTTCCAGACGGCCCTCGACTGTCTGACCCCGAACCCTCGACTGTCTGAACCCCGGACCCTGGACTGTCCAGCTGATTTGAACAGAGTCACCACCGACAGGCTGAACCCGAACACTCGACTATCTAAACTCTCTCTCCCTCTGTCTCTCTCCCTCTGTCTCTCTCAGTCTGTCTGTCTGTCTGTTCGTGTTTTGCTCTGAAATCCTGCATTACCATCTGACTGACACGATCAGCCCTCAATATACAACCACATCCAGAACTGCTCACTGTCCAACATCATTAATAAAATAAAGCTCACCCACGCCTCATCAGGGCCAGATCAGATCGAACCACACACACACTCACCCTTAGCCAGCATTAGATAATAACGTCAACACATTAAGGCGCCTCTCGTTCATAATTTATGAGATAATCCCACAGAATAAACACAGCACTGCGCTTCGGTCAATACCGAACGATTCCGAAGCAGAAAGCTGCTCATCTTCAGGACGCCAGGCCAGCCACGACATGGGGCTCATTTTATAAAATCTCTGTAAAATGTTCAGAAATGTGTCATATTTAAGCTCAACAGAAAAACTTCCTCACTTTCCACGCCCTAACTGGCAGCACTTGGAGCAACCCGGGCACAGGCACACACTCACTCAAGCTGGGACGCTCCAGGCGACACCAGCTGACTTTCCATGTGTTTGAAACGCGGGGAGGAAACTCTCAGACAGGGAGAACATGCAAAAACCACACAGCACGACAGCGGCCGGGCCAGGGCTGAGCTCTAAAGCAACCCAAAAGACTTATTAGTTAACAGTAAAGCTTTAAACCGAAATGCCCCTGATATATTACAGGTAAATTCCCAGGTAACACTACAGGTTCAGGAATGCAGGTCCAAAGCCAATTAAGCAATTCGGGTATAACGAGTACAATCAATCGTTACTCTACATTAATCAGACAGAGAGCAGCAAGAAGAAACTCCACAGATCATAAAAAGCCCCTTTAACTGCCCCGAGGGTGAAACCTGGACATGAATCATAAGATCTGATTCTGTCTGATCTGCAGCCAGAGATCCAACTTTTAACTGAGCTGCAGGAGCAAGGAGGATGATGCACGCCATCAGAATTCATCTCACACACACACACACACACACACACACACACACACACACACACACACACACACACACACACACACACACGCTTTGCTTTTTTAGGTAGTTCCAGAGTTCAGGACGAGTCCATAAGAGGATACAGTAGTGCTGAGCTGCTTCTGTCTAAACGTGCTTTAAAACTTCTCCTGTTCGTTGCAGTTTGAGTTCGGTGCTGACAGAGCAGGTACAAACACCGATATAAGGAATCATGTTTGGAGAGAAACAGAGTCAAATTCTATTAAGGGTGTACTCACACTAGGCAATTCGAACCGCGCCCGAGCGCGTTTGGTACCCGAGCGTGGTTCGTTTGGCTAGTGTGAGTGCTCCCAATTGCGAAGGGGCGCGATTCGCACTCGGGCCTGCTTGAAATAGGTGGGCCGGAGCGCGGTTCGCTGGACTCCAGCACGCTTTCGTCATCACATACGCGCTCACACAGCACAGCGCTAGGGCTGCAACAACGAATCGATAAAATCGATAATAATCGATTATTAAAAGTGTCGACAACGAATTTCATTATCGATTCTTTGTGTCGCATGATTTATGTTTCCCTTGCCTTATCATATCCGCTTACGTTACTTGCGGCACGTCATCAACACTGGAAAAAAAACACGAGCGATTGAACGGAGTGAGGCGGAGCCGGCACGGACGCGGAATCTTCAAAACAAGTTGGCGTTAAGAATTAAATAAATTCTACAAAATGAAACATGACCGACGCAGAGAAGAAAGTTCGGCTTAAGACCTCAAAAGTGTGGGAGCACTTCACGCTTCACACAACAAAAAATGTGTAACATGCAAGCTTTGCAAAAGTGATTTGACCCGGCACGGGAGCACCCCGGTGCTGATACAGCCTTCAAAACGGAAACATGGAGTCACCGATGAGGATGAAGGGAGCTCAACAACAGCGTAAGTCACCACAATATCCCGAGTTTGTTCCGTTTTGAAGTGAGGAAACGTATCGGCGCACTCACACTATGCAAACGGGCACAGCACGGTTGATGCTGTTTTTCTGCTTGTTAGCTGGAAAATGACAGTTATGGAGTTAGGAGGCAGATATCCTACATTGGCCAGGCTAGGCAACTCCTATTTATGCATTCCTGCTACTTCAACACTGTCTGAGCGTCTATTTTCTGCGGCAGGAAATATAGTCTCTAAAAAGAGAGCCAGCTTTAGCCAGGAGCATGTTGACATGCTAACATTTTTGGCTTGCATTGCAAAGTTTCTAAAGAAAGAGTGTGAATGAGTTTGTATGTAGTGTTTGCATCAGAGATGCACTTATTTTTCTTTATTGTTTAATTTGTTATTTTAATTTATTAATAAATTTAATTTATTATTATTCATTTATTGTAAGCACTTATTTGCTCTGTTATTTAATGATATATTTCTGAATAAAGACATGGAAAGGTTTTTTTTTTAAACCCGATTCATCGATTAATCGATAATTAAAATAATCGTTAGTTGCAGCCCTACACAGCGCACTTCATTATTGTACATGTGTGATCGGGTAATAACATACTTCTGTGCCTTTCTTTGGTTTCGTTTTGTTTGCGCTGACACACAGCCCTAACACGTCTTATAATAAATGCATTGATTATGCAGTCACTGTGTTCCGGCTTTATACTTATACATAGACTCTATCCTTATACGTATACATGGCTTTTTCTTTCACTTTGTGCTCGCTGACACACAAAGTGTATTGATTATGTAGCTCACTGTGTTCTGTGACTGTATGTTTATACATGGCTTTTTTATTTCTCTTTGTGCGCGTTGTCACACAGCCCTAATAAGCCTTATTATAAGTGGCATTGATTATGCGACGCGCTGTATTTCGGCTTATCGTGCTGTACAGCGGACTTCCTGATTGTATTTAATGTGTGACTTTTTGTTTCTCTTTGTTCGCGCTAACACCCAGCCCTAATAAGCCTTATAATAAGTGTATTGATAATGCAGCGCTCTGTGTTCCGGCTTCTCGTGCTGTCCAGCGGACGTTATGCTTGTACTTACTATGTGACTTTTTGTTTCTCTTTGTTCCCGCTGACACAGCCCTAATAAGCCTTATAATAAATGTACTGATGATGTGACGCACTTATTTTCGGCATCTGGTGCTTACGGAGGCAGCTGCACAGCGTGCACAAAACGAAAGCAAAGAACGGCATAAACGCATGTGATTACCCGATCACACGTACAACCATGAAGTGTGCAGTGTGAGCGCGTATGGTGATGACGAAAGCGCTGTGTGAACGTAGTGAGTGCGCGGGCCAGAGTGCGTTTGGTTCAGGCAACCGTGCTCAGTGTGAGTGCACCCTTAGTCTAAAACAATATCAGCTGGGCGTCGAAATTCTTCAACAATAAAAACAAAAAGAATACAAACAATAACAAGCCTTCGTAAGCAACCTACAACAAAAATAAATTTTCATAAGTCTCTTACAATGCAAACAAGTCTTCATGAGTCTGATACAACAAAAATCAGCCTCTGTAAGTCTTCTACAATAAAAATCAATCTTCATAAGCGTCCTATAACTTCATCAAATCTTCATAAGTCTTCAACAATGGGTTCGTAAGTCTGCTACAACAACAACAACTAATTTGCCTCAGTGCCCAACAACAATAAGACCTCGTAAGTCTTCTACAATGAAAACAAAAATTTATCGTAAGCCTCCAACAAAAAGCATGATCTTTGTATGTCTTTTACAACAACAGTTAATCTTCGTAAGTCTCCTATAACAAAATAAGTAATTGTAAGTGTGCTACTAAAAATATAGGTCTGCATAAGCCTCCTACAACAAGCAGTTTTGGTAGATTCACTAAATTAAATTAAATTAAATTAAATTAAAACACAACCAACCTGCATATGTTTCCTACAAAAACAAGACAAGACTTTGTAAGTCCCCTATAACAAAAATTAATTTTCATAGGTCTTCTACAATAACATGACTTTGTAAGTCTCCTACGATAATAGTAAGTCTGCGTAAGTCTCCCATATCAACAATCAGGCTTCGTAAATCTCTTATAACAAAAATAACAATGAATCTTAAGTCTTCTACAATAACTAGTATTCGTAAGTCTCCTACAGGAATTACAACAAAAGTCTTTGTAAGTCTGCTATAATGACAAAAACTCTTTCTAAGTCCTATTATTATCATTAGGTTTCACTAAAGCTCTCTGCTTCGGTTTGAGTTCCACCGCATGACGCTGCACATACCGAACCCTCTCTCTCTCTCTCTCTCTCCTCTCGTGTTAATCCTTAATGTTCGTCTCTAAGTGATGTCCCCCTGTGGATTCTGTAAGCGGCCGCATGGCTCGGTTTATTTTAAAGGCTTGGTTCTAAGGGCTGAGGGAGTGGCACACGGCCCGATAAACCCGGTGATGTCACAGAAACGCTGCCTTACCCAGAACGTTGCCCGCCGGCACCTCGTCGAGTTCCTCCAGCTCTCGACCCATCAGCAGGTAGAGCCGGTCCAGGGTGCAGCAGGACATGTGGGGCACCGCGGGGGTCGAGTCGGGCACCGAACACTCATCGTTAATCTGAGAGACAGAGCGAGGGGAGGGGCGTGGATAATCAGATCTGATCTGAGGTCAGTGCTACAAAACAGCAGGATTTTGATTCTAAATCGCATTTTCTGAGCTAGGGCACTTAAACTTTCGCCTGACCCCACCCCCCTGCCCCCCGCCCCTAGAGCTCCTGCCCCACAGACGTTAAAGCACTCTAATGGACTCCGGAGCAGCCCGAGCCCTAATGGCTGCGAGAGATAAAGACGCTGTGGCTGGACTCCGCGTCTCCTCCTGAAAATGGAATTAGTGCTTCCTCCTGAAGCGCTCATTAGCATTCGGCTCGCCATTAGCGCTTCTCCGCGGGCTACATTAGCATGAATAATTAAAGGTGGAGTGCTCACAGTGCGCAGGGCCTGGGCCGGGTCATATTTGGGTCCCAACACGAACACCCGGCGCCCCCGGCGAGCCACCCCGCTGTAGACCCGAGCAAAGGCCACGAAGTGCTCCTTCTCTTGCTCCTCCTCCGGGACAGCCTTTAGCGCCAGGGCCTCGGTCCGGAGGCACAGAGAGTCGGAGTCTGCAGGTAAGCAAGCGTGCGCACACACGCACACACACACACACACACACACACACACACGCACACGCACGCACACGCACGCACACGCACGCACACGCACACTGTGTATTCAACACAATACTAAAACAATATTCAAACAAAACCCGTCACAATATTCAAAACAATATTCAAACCAAATCAAGTCTCCATGACATTGTGGTGCTTCTGATTGGCAGGTTTAAGCCCCACCCTGACCACTGCCTGTATGGACTTGGTATGTTCTCCCTGCATCTGCGTGGGTTTCCTCCCCGATTCCAAAGGCATTCAATGTATCGTCTCTCAGTCTCCCTCTTCTTTTTGTCTGTCATCCGAATATCTTGGTTGTTGTCTCCATCTTTTTCTTTTCTGTCTTTCTTGGATTATTTCCTCCTCTTTTTTGTTGTTGCCTTTTATTACTTATCTTTCCTTTCATGTTCTCTTTCCAATTTACTTTACTCTTTTTTATTTTCTTAGTTTATCCTTTGTTTCTCATTTTCTCCTGCTTCTTACCCATCTTTATTCTTTCATCATTTCTTCTCCTTTTCCTCCTTTCTTTACCTGCTGACTGTCTTTCGTTCTTCTATTGCTTATTATGTTTTTCTTTTTTTTTGTTCTCTTTTCTCTCATACCTGTCTAGTTTCCTTTCTGTAGTTATATTTTCTTGTTACCCTACTTTTTTGCTCATCTTCCATCCTTCATTTCTTTTTTTTCTGAATTTGTTTTATTTTCTCTCTCTCCATTATATTTTAACAAAAGTTTCTCATCACCCCCTGTGATGGTCTAGCGTCCTGTCCCCTGTGCTGCGTCCTGTCCCCTGTGCTGCGTCCTGTCCCCTGTGCTGCGTCCTGTCCCCTGTGCTGCGTCCTGTCCCCTGTGCTGCGTCCTGTCCCCTGACCCTGATTTGGTTTGAAAAGGAATGAATGAATCTGATAAGTCAGGACAGGACTTCGTGCCATTACCTGGCTCGGCGCCGGTTTCTGTTTCTGGGTTTTCTGCGCTCTGATTGGCTGCTTGTCTCTCTGAGTGTCTCTGTCGGGCCAGTTCTCTACGCTGGGCGATCTCCTCCTGAGTCAGGGGTCTGCAGGGAAAACAACATTACCCATAATGCACCTTAAATACGCAGTAAAATGGAACAGCTTTATTAGGTACTAAAAAGATTCTCTCACACACACACACACACACACACACACCCTGCAGCTAATAAGCAGCTTTAGCTTCCAGGCTGCTGCTCTATTTAAGGCCCATCTTTGTTTGACTGATGTTTTTCTTCTGAGGAGATGACAGACCAACATCAGCTCAGCATCCTAAACAAATCATACAGAGCTCTCTCACAGCTCTCGCAGCTCTCGCAGTACCACGAGGCAGCTAAGAGCTCTCATTCTTTATCTAAATGCGGCTCCAGTTGCTTTCGAGGGTCTCTTCAGCCTCCTGTACAGCTCCAAAAGGTTGAAGAGGAAAATTCAGAAAACAAATCCGAAATAAATAAATAAATAATTTTTTTTTTTTTTTTTTAATATCAGAAAATGTGCTGAGCATCAGATAAGAACAGGACCTGAAGAACACACAGAGGTCAGAGACAGAGGGACAGGGAGGCACAGGTGACAGACATAGAGAGAGAGACAGAGATGGACAAAGAACGAAAAAGACAGACAGAGAGACAAAGATGAAAACAGAGACAGAGGGATAGAAAGACAGACGGGGGAGGGGGGGGGTGGTGAGAGAGAGACAAATGGAAAAAAAAGAGTTGGAGGAAAAGACAGAGTTTGTCACTTTTTTACTTTCTCTTTTTCCATTTCCTATTTTCTTTCTTTCTTTCTTTATATTATTTTTCTTTCTCCTTTTTTCTTTTCTTATGCCTTTGTTTCTGTTGTTCTCCTTTCAATATTTCTTTTTGTTTTTTCTTTCGCTATCTCAATCTTTTTTACTTACCTTCTTATTCTCCTTTATTCTTTCAGGCTTATCATCAGGTTTCACCGTCTTTCCTGTTCTGTTTTACTTTGTCGCCTTTTTACTTTTAGTTTTATCTTATCTTTCACTGTCTCAATCTTGTTTTCTTAACTTCTTACTCACTTCTATTTCTTCTCCATTTTTTCTTTTTCATCGAAATTCTCATTCTGGTTCTTACTACTGTTTCTCTCTTTTTCTTTCTTTCCTTCTTTTTAGTTCCTTTCTGCAGTTATACTTTTCTGCTGCTTTTTGCTCGTCTTCCATCTTTCATTTCACTTAGTTTTATGTTTTCGTTTTACTTTCTTTCTCTCTGTCCACTATTTTTTTTTTTATTAAACAATTTCTTCCTCCACACATTTTATTGTTTTGTATTCTTTTTTTGTCATCACTTTTTGCTTTGTGTGTGTGTGTGTGTGTGTTTCTCTTGTCTGATTGGCTGTTAGTGCTGTTGGATTTTATGAACGGGATGAGGCAGTCGGCAGGCAGAAAACTAGCTGTCTTTAAACACACACACACACACACACACACACACACACACACACACACACACACACACACACACACTGACCCACATTGATTATCACTATGGCAACCATGGGCTGATGCAGTGTGTAGTCTGGCAGGTTCCTACAGAGTTCAGTCAGCCGAATTCAAAGAGATCCGAAAATACATTCCAACATCCAACCGAGAGAGAGAGAGAGACAGAGAGAGAGAGAGAGAGAGAGACAGAGAGAGAGAGAGAGAGAGAGAGAGAGAGAGATGTGTGAGTATAAGAGACAGAGAGAGACAGCAAAAGAGACAGACAGAGACAGAGAGAGAGAGAGATATGCGAGTGTGAGAGAAAGAGACACACAGATGTACGCGAGAGACAGTGCTCTTTCTTTTTGTCCTCTTTCTTTTCTTCTGCTTTTCTAATCAGATGTCCGTCATGTTAAACATGTCACTCCTCCGCTGCTGTTTCTCCCGGGAGCACTAAGAGCTCTTATTATGGAGCTGAACTCTCCAGGAGTAACAGCAGCTCAGCCAGAGAGAGACAGGAGCTCAAAGGAACGAGCCCAGTAACAGAATGTAAAAATCTTCAGCTTTATCTGTTTGTTTCTAAACTTCTCTTTTCTTCCTTTCCTCCTCGTCCTCTCTTTTTGTTTCTTCATCCTTTCTTTCTGTTTATTTACATCTTCCTTCCATCTTTGTTTTTGTCTTAATTTTTCCTCTTCCTTACCTTATTTCCTTAAGTTTTTCTCTCATTTCTGATTCTCTTTCTGTTTTTCTTGCCTTTCATTTTTTTAATCCGTTGTTACTTCTTGTCTGTTTTTCCTTACCAATTTATTTTCCCTCTTTTCTTCCTTCATTTTCTCTCATTCTTATTACATTATTTCCTTCTTCATTCTTTGAGTTTCCTTCTTACCCTCCCTAATGTTCTTCCTTTTTTCCTTTCGGCATTTCTTTCTGTCTTTTCTGCTTTCCTGTTTCTCTCACTTCTGATCCTCTTTCTGTTTTTCTTGCCTTTCTTCTTCTTGTCTCCTTTTCTTTTATATATTTTAACTCTTTCTATTCCATTACATCCTGTCTTCGTTATTTTTGTATTTCCTTCTTACCCTCCCTCGGTTTTGTTTCTCATTTCCTTTTTTGTTCCTTCTTTGTTTGCATCTTTCTTTTGTTCTTTCTTCCTTTCTGAGTCTCTTTCTGTCATAATAACAATTACAATAATACTTTGTTTTTGTCTCTACTAATCTTATGTTTTTCTTACCTTCTTTTCCTTTTTATCCTCATCGACCCTCCTTTATTTTTTGCTGCCTTTTTTGTTCTCATTTCTAGTTGTCTTTCCTTATTTCTTTTAGTTTGTCTGTCACACCTTTCCTATGTATTTTGCATCTTCTGTTTCTCAGTTCAAGCTCTCTCCTTATTTGTTTTGTATTTTGTTCTTCCTTCTCTATATGTTTTTATCTTCCTTTGGTCATATCTTTTATTTCCTGTGGTCTTTTTCTGTCGTTTCTAATTTCTCTGTTTCTTTCTTGTCTTGTCCTTCCTTCTTTCACTCTCCTGATTTTTATCCTTTCTGTTTTTCTTTCCTCGTTTCCTGTTATTTTTCTTCCCTTTTATAAACGAGCTCTATATAGAGACGGTTTGATGAGGTCTGGACCTTAATCCCATCAGGGGTCTGGACCTGGGCTCTGGCTGGACGTTATGAAGCGGCGAGTCTGAAGGTGACTGCTGTTCATTGCTCTGGTGAGCGACAGTGCCCGCGCCCGCGCCCACGCTCCATTACCCAGCACCAACAGTCGGGCGACGGCACAGTGAACAAACACAAACATCTTCTATTATCGCGGCTGGACTCGTTCTCTCTCTAATCGCTCTCTCACGCCCCTGCACTCGCGCCAACGTTAATGGGTTCAGCAGATCAGAGGGGGCGCGGCACCACTCTCTAAAACCCAGCATCACCTAAAAACCTCAAAAAGTTCAGATTCAGAGACTCAAACGGATCAACACCAAAACACTGCGACCCCTAACCAGCCCTACGATAGACTGCTGTCCTGTCCAGGGCACGGCCCGTGTGCCCTGGAGCCTGTGCCAGCTAGGTGGCGCTAAACTCAAACAGGGAAGAACAAACTGAAGATTCAAGAGAGCAAAGGAAAAGTAAGAAAGAAAGAAGAATAGAAGAAACAGATAGGAATTAAAGGGGAAAAAACAAGAGAAAAAAAAATAAAGGAGGAAAAAAAAAAGTAAGACAATGCAAAAGAAAAAAACAAGAATGTTAAAAAGGGCAAAAGAAAATAGAGGTTAAAATGGGTAACAAAGTTCATAATAAAGAATGAAAGAAAGGAACAGGGGTCGAGTGAGAGAATACAGACAAAGGAATAAAAAAAGTTCAAAGAAAGCGAGAGAGAGATAACAAAAACGAAAAAAAAAAACAGGAGAGAAAATACAAAGGAAAGAAGGAACAAAGGGAAGAAAAAGGAAAAGGAAAGAAAGCAAAAAAGGAAAGGCATGTAAAAAAAAATGGGAGAATAACAAAAAGGCAGAAATAATATAGAACATATGGAAGAAAAAAGACAAAGGAAAGAAATCAAGTCAAAGACATTAAGTAAAGTAAAGAAAAAAAAGAACATGTGAGAGACTAAAAATGGGATAGATACAAATATAAAAAAGAAGGTGGTTGAGCACTAAAATAGAAAAGCTAAGAAATAAGGAAAAGAAAGACAAGGAGGAGGAAAAGAAGCAAAAAAGAATGAAAGAAAAGGATGAACACAAATCACAAGGTAGGACAAAAAGGAAAAAGAAAGATAAGCATTTAAAAAGTGAGAGGAAAATAAAAAGAAACTAAATAAAGAACATAAGTCAAAGCAAAGGAAAAACTAAAGAAAAATGAAATAATAGTAAATGAAAGTGAATAAAAAAAGAAAGAAAGAAAGCAATACAGTCAGAATAAACGTGGGGCAGAAACACAAATAAGGAAGAAAGAAAAAGATCAGCGACAATAACAAGAAACGAAGAGAAAAGTAAAAGATGAAAAGAAACGAGAATGAAGAGTTGACTCAACGCTCATTAAGCGCTGGTAAGTTACACAATAACAGCAGTAAAATTGAGAGCGCCCCCTAGTGACCAACTGAGACAGTGATGCAAAAAAATTCAAATGAATAAGTTGTTACACCTTTAGAGACACGAAAAGGACAAAAGGGTGCTAAGAACAAAACGATACACAACACAAACGCAAACACACACACACACACACACACACACACACACACACACACACAGTCGTACAAAACATGTCCAGACGCACACACGCACACACACCTCTGTTTGTTCTGGGGCAAGGCCTTCGGATCCACAGCAAACATTTTGGACACAAAAATGATGACTGGAGCCGAATCTTCACTCACACACTCCAAAAACGCTGTGGACACACAACAGGACCGAGGTTACACAACTGAAACACAACAGTGTGTGTTGTGTGTGTGTGTGTGTGTCACTCAGTCTGACTGTGTTTCTGTCTCAATCTGTCTGTCTTCATTTCACTCCAGCAGTCTGTCTGTCTGTCTTTAGCTCATTCAGTCTGTGTGAGTCTCTGTGCCCTGTCTGTCCGTGCCCGTGCCCCTGCCCGTGCCCGTGCCCCTCTCTCTGTGTATCACCTGCTTTGAGTCGTTGTGTTTGTCCGGGTAAGGAGTCGAATCGCCGCGTTCCCACACTCATCAGATTCTCCACCCTCTCAGAGCTCATCTGCGACGGAGACGGAAGCTTCTCACACACCATGGCTCAGACCAGGAGTTAAACAGAAACACACTCCAACAGATCAGATCAGATCAGATCTCTCCCTCACACACACTCACACACACACACACACTCACACACTCATTATAAACACCGTTTCTCCTCTTACTCTTGTCCCTGTCTCCGCTTCTCTCTTTCATCCAAGCTTTTCTGATCTCTTATTTCTTTCCCCTCCTTTTTGCTTCTTTCTTTTAATTTTCTTTCCACCATCGCTCCCACTTTTCATCCTTTCCTTCTCCTAATGTGCATTCCTGATTTTTTCTTTATTTCTCTTTTATCTTTCTCTTAATTATCTCTCTTTTTGCCGCTTTATTTAATTTTCTGTTATCTACCCTCCTTAATCCTCCTTTTCTAACTCCCCTCCTTTATTTCTTTTATCATTGCTCTCTCTTTTTCTTTTCCTCCCTTTGGTACTCTTCTTGGTGCCTCTTCTAATCATCTGTCTTTACATCCTTTGTTCTTGCTTCTTTCTTTTCTCTATTTTACATCGTTTTATCTCCTTAGCTCGTTTCCCTTGTTTTTTTTCTTCCTTCTACATTTCTTTTATCATTAATATTTTCTTTGTCTTCAATACATTTTCAGGATTTCCTTACTCCTTCTTTTCTCTTCTGTTTATTCATTCTTTTATTGCTCTATCTTTTCCTTCCTTCCTTTCTTTCTTTCTTCTTTTTTGTTTTATTTCATTCATCACTTTTTACCTTTCATTTCTTTCTTTGTTTAAGCCCCCCTTTCTTTGACTCCCCAACTTCATATCTTCCTTCTCATCATTATGTTTTTCTTTCCTTTTTCCATTCTTGTCATGCTTATATGCTTTGAAAAAAAACTTATTTCTTTTTCTCTACTGTAGTTTTTTTTTTTTCTCTTATATCAATACTTTATCAATTATTTATCCTTTTTTTATTTCTTTCTTTCCTTACTTTCCACTCTTCTGTTTTCTTTCTTTCCTACCAGCACATCTGCACTTTTTCTCTAATCTTTACTCGCTTTCTTTTATTTTCATGTAATTTTATTTAAGCTTACTCTGCATTCTTTTTGCCATATTTATTTACGCATCCCTTTAGCATGTTGCATTATCTTTAGAAACTATCAATAAAGTTTGTTTTTCTAACGGCTCTGTGTAAGAAAGGATACAGAGCACGGCCTGAGACACGGGTAGCCACTGACTGCAGATGGCGCTCAAGAGCACTTTGGGGTCAGAGTGGCGGAGGTCACGGGCCATGACCTTCAACCCCAATGAGGTCACCACCTTCTCCACTTTTTCTTTATCTCTGCAAAAGAAATGAAACAATCTGTGGCAAACTGAAACCTTACATCACTGTCAGCTACTTATCTCAGACTGTTTTAGCTACATCAATAAAAGCTTTCATTTTCTTTTATTTAATCAGAATGCAGCTGAAGTTTCTTTACCTCCGTATTACCACGCCGTCGTATAAGCTCCAGAGATTATCCAACACCAGCTGAACAAACAGAGGCTTCTTCCCTTTAGTCTAAAAAAGAAAGACCAGTTTAACCCTATATAAATATATATAAAAACTGCCAGATACCAAAACTTCTACCACAGGACTACCTCGATTATTGTGTTTATTTCGTTCCTTTTTATAAATTCACTGTCCTTCTTTTATTATTTGTTTTGATTAAACTGTAGTCTTTCTTTCTTTTTATTGCTTTCTTTATCTTCTTTCATTCATTCTTCTTTTTCTTTTTGTCATCTTTCTGTTATTTACGTTTCCTTCTTTACACCATTATATTTTCATCTTTTCTTTTAAAATCATATTGTTCTTCTTACTTTCTTTTATCATTTCAGATCCTCCGTACATTCTTCATCTTCCATTCTTATCATTTCCTTTCCTTCTTTTTATTTCTTCCTCTTTACTCGCCTTTGTCTTTCCCACTCTCTATCCTCATTTTCACTTCTTTACTTTGTTATTTCTTATTTTTCACTCTTTTTTTCTTCTTGATGTCTGCATTTCTTTACACTTATTTCCACCCTTGCCGTTCCCCTTCATCCTTTTTTGTCTAATACGGTCTCTTTTCTTCTTTTGTTCTTTATCTTACTGTCTTTTTTTCTAATTCTCTTTCAGTTTTTTTCCTCAATTTCTTTTTTTACTAATTTCCTTTGTCTTTTATACTTTCCTTTCACTGTGTTCTCATTTTTTTCTTTCCTCCTTTCTTTTCGTAACTTCTTTATTTTCATCATTGTTTAAATTTCTTCTTGTTTGGTTCTTTGTTTTCTTCTTTCCCTTATGCTCTTGTCTTTTCTTCCTCCTTCAATTTTATTACTTCCCTTCATTCTTGCTTTTTTTGCTTCCATTCCTCCTTTTAGAATTTTGCCTAATGCGTTTTTTCTTTTTGCCATTCTGAAAATTCTTCTTGTTGGTTTCTTCTTCCCTTCCTAAATATTTTTGCTTCACTGTTTTCTTATCTTTTGTTTTCTTTTTTATGTTGTTTTTTTTGTTGTTTATTTTTTTATTTCTTCTGTTCCAGTTTCATCACAGTTACTAATTACTTATTTATTTATTTCTTTTGTCCCCATAATATTTTTTTAATTCGTTTTTTAAGTCCTGACTGGACTGGATGCTTTTTATTGATCTAACGTATGGATTTGTTTTTGTTTTGTTTTTTAAGAAGCAGCCGTACCTGCGCTCCCTTCATGATTTTCTTGGCTTTGGTGTTGAGGTAGAAATCGCCCCACAGCGTCCTCTGCAGGAGCTCCGCCCGAATCCCCATCCTCTTACTGTAGAGCTCAGCGAACTGCAGCAGGCTGAACGGAACAAACACCAAAATCCAGCTTCCACTCTTTCTTTATGTCATTTCTACCCCATTAAAAACTAACCAAAACACGTTTTTCTTCATTTCTGTTTTTGATTTGTCCTTCTTTACTCATTTTTATTTCTATTTAATTCTCATTTTCTTTGTCATTTCTATTTCATTCGTAAAAAATTCTATCATCACTTTTGTTGTTGTGTCCTTTACTCATCAGTTATTTAGCTTTCATCTTTCTTTCTGTTTCGGTCTTTCCCTCTTTCTTCACCTTTTCTTTTTTTTGTCTTTTCTTTTATTAGAGTCTTTTTCTTGTTGTTTTTCCTTTATTTCCACCCCATCTTACTTCTTCTTACGGTTCTTTTTATTCTTTCTCACTTTTACTTTCACTTTTTTTCCTTTGTCATTTCTCATTCTTAAAAAAAAAAAAAAAAAAAGTTTCTCCAATTTTCTTACCTCTTCATTTTTGTCCTCTTTCTTTTTTTTAGCTTTTTTCTTTGGACTCTCATTTCCTTTCTTTTCTGGTCCCTTTTTCTCTTATATTATTTTTACTTATCTTTTTATCTTGGTTTATTTTGGTATTAACAATTCTATATCATTCTTAAAAACTCACCAGAATAAAAGTTTTTTCCTTCCCTTTTGTTTGATAAATTTGTTTTAGGAAGAATTATAATGAATTAATTAATTACCTTTTTAATATATTGACTATAATTATTTAAACACTTTTAAGGATAAAAATCATATTTTCAAATCAGTTCATCTTTATATAAATTGCAAAACACTCTTTGCTTCTTGTTTTCACTTTATATACCCTAACGCTTCAAGTCCTTTTTATTTTGCTTTTCTTAGTTTTATTATTCCTGAATTGTTTTGTCTTTGTTTTGATTTATGTAACTTTAACAAGCATTTTCATGAAATGATTCATTATCGTCTTTGGTTATTTCTCTTGTAAAAAGCGTTACATTGGTTATTCTTCAATAACTCGTCGCTCCGACTGCTTCTGCAGCAAAGCCTTTATTAGGGTTTCTCTCAGGAGTCTGTATTAAAGTCGGTGTTTATTATCGCACTGTGTGTTTTAGTCTCGATTTAATTCCCTTTTATTTCATTTTATTCTTGTATGAATGTATGCTGTATAAATAAACTTTTTCATAAATATTTATGATTATTTGCTGAGGTAAATCATGTGTGAAAGTGAGCGAGTTTAAGCATCACACCAGACTCTTTATCTCTCACGTCTGACTGAGGCTCTGAAAAAGTCCGGAGTCCTGATTTTGAGGTTCATTTAGAGCGTGTGGTGATAATGAATCTTTAATAAGCTCTTCTTCCTGAAAGCCGATCTGTTACACCCATCCCAAAGAACAATTAGCAAATCACCCATTACCCCTCAGAACCCGAGGCTCACCCGCGTGTACTGCTCAAAATAACTCACGAGATTCGAACTACGACTCGGTAAAACCGCACAGGGAGAGAGAGAGGGAGAGAGAGAGAGACAGAGAGGGAGAGAGGGAGAGAGAGGGAGAGGGAGAGGGCGAGAGGGCGAGAGGGCGAGAGGGAGAGAGAGAGAGAGAGAGAGGGAGAGAGGGAGACAGAGAGATGACGGCATGACTAATTCCACACAGCACTGAGATCCGATAACAGCTCCGGCAACGGGGAAGGAACGCGCAGTGATAAGAACAAAAAGCTGGACAACACCACCATCTACTGGACACCAAAGGAACTGCAACAACAATCACGTACCATTAACCCGAAATGTACTGCACATCCTTTCCTTTGTCGTCTTTTCTTAGCCTTCAATTCCTATTTGCACTTTTTCCGTCACTTCACTGTTATTCTTACATTTTGTCTTTTTATTTTCTGTCTTGCTTTTATGCTCACTTCTATCTCATTCTTAAAAACATACTGAATTCAAGGTTTTCTTAACTCTTTTTCATTTATTTATCTTTCTTTAGGCTTTTCTTAGTTTCTGTTTTCCTCTTCCTTTCCTGCTTCATTTTTGTCTCCTTCCTTTTCTTAGCTTCTATCATTCATTCTTCTTTTTAGGCCCTTATTTATCCTCCCTTCCTTACACCGCCCCATTTCTTAACTTCGCAATTTTAGTCTCCTTTCAGCTTCTTTCATTCATTCTTCTTTTTCTTTAAACCCTCATTTCCTCCCTTTTGTCTTTTTTTCCTTTATTTATCGTCCCTTCTTTACACCTTCCTATTTCCAGCCCTTCTTTTTTATTCCTGCCATTTATTTTTTCTTCTTTACTCATTGTTTTTCTTACATTTTGTCTTTTCCGCTTTCTTGTCTTCCTCATTTTTGTCTCATTTCTTTTCATAGCTTCTTCTGTTCATTCGTATTTTTCTTTAAACCTTTATTTCCTTTCTTTTGTCGTCTTTCTTTTATTTATCGTCCCTTATTTACAACTTCCTGTACTTTTCTTATTCTTACTGTTCTTTTTATTTTATGTCTCACTGTTATGTTAGCTTTTACCTTTAGGCCATTTCTCTCTCGTTCTTGAAACAAACCAAGTTAAGATTTTTTTCACTTGCGTTTTGATTTTTTCTTCTTTAATTGTTGTAATTTATTTCTTTATTTCCGTTTTTATTACTTTTGTCTCCTTTCTTTTCTTAGACTCATCTTTTTCTTAAACTGTTTCTTAAACTCTTTTTCTTCTGGCTGTTCCTTTTATTTTCTGTCTCAACTTTACTTTTTTCCTTATATAATTTCTACCTCATTCTTAAAAGCGTACCAAAATAAGTATTGTGTTCACTTGTGTTTTTGTCCTTCTTTACCCCTTTTATTACTCTTATCTTTCTTCTCTTCTTTCCCTTTTTCCTTTCTTTCCTTCCTTCCTCAACTTTTGTCTCCTTCCTTTCGGTCTTTAGTGTAGGGCTCACACAGCAGCAGTTTCATCTCCTGTCGTAGAATCGTGTAAGTTCTTCTGGAGCGTTCGGACGAATATTTATGCAGGTACCCAGGTTTTTTTGTTTTGTTTTTCCCATGGGCGCTCTCTGTACCTGAAGCCCCAGGAGTCGATGGCGCTGCTGAACACCACGTTGCCCTGATCGGGGCTGAAATACAGGTGCGAGTCGTCCGTCTCCTCCAGACCCGAGCTCCAGTCGTACACCTGATCCCTGTCTGCTTCGGGACGCTCGTCCTGATCCCGGGCCTCCTTCACCGCTCGCTCCTCCAAAACTTTAGAGGTGAACAGGGTTCCTGTAACAGCGTTCACCTGCACAACACGTTTTATTTACTATTCACAGAGCTTCAGTTCGCATCTAAAACATGAGCAGCTTTTATATTTTTGAAGTTATAGAGTCGATAGGTTAAAAATGATTAATGATTCAACTACTAGAAGAGAAAGTCGTAATAATTAGAGGATAAAATAATAATATTTAGAGAATAAAATCATACTACTACAAGAATAAAGGTGTAGTATTTTAAGAATAAAGTCATAATATTGAGAAAAAACCACGAAGAACAAAAGTGTAATATTTCAAGAAAAAGTCGTAATATTTCAAGAATAAAGTCATAATATTTTTAGAAGAAAGTTGTAATATTTCGAAAATAAAATAATATTCTGATAAGAAAACTAATATTTCAAGGAATAAAGTCGTAATATATTGAGAATGTCATCATACTGAGAATAAAATTGTAATATTACAAGAAATAAAATCGTAATATTTTGAGAATAGGGTCGTCTTGAGAGTATTTCTTATTTCTCAGAATATTACGACTTTATTCTTTATTCAAAACCCAACCCAAAAAAATATTTCTGGGTGCAGCCTTGCATTATTATTTTATTATTATTATTATTATTATTATTATTTTTCAGAAATATCTGTATTTCTGTAGTAACCAGCTTGACCAATAGGGGGCAGACCCTGTTCCACACAGCTTAGAGTAAACCTAATACTTTTATGCAGATTAGCAGTTTTTGTTTTAACACTTCCTTAGGGGAACTTAAGTGCTTAGTGATTTATTAACGTGGTTAAATTTTGTTCATGAAGCTTGGGGGTGGGGTTATACAGCATGCTCACCTGTTCGAGGATCTTCTGCAGGTGTGTGTAGGCCTCCTGAGGACTCAGCTTGAGCTCCACGATCAGTCGGTCGATCTTGTTGATGACCAGCACCGGCCGAATGTTCTCCAGCCACGCCTGCCTCAACACCGCCTGGGTCTGCGGAGAAAAATACAAAAAAAAAAAAAAAAAAAACGTAGCATCAGTTTTTGTCTTCCCACCTCCGCCGCCCCAGCCCCAGCCCGGCCGAAATGTTTACTCCAGCCACGCCTGCCCTCAACACCCGCCCCTGGTCTGCGTGAGAAAAATACAAAAAAAACAAAACAAAAAAAAAAACGTCCATCACATTTGTTTTCACCTTGTCCATTCGCCCTCAACTTCTTCCTTTCTTACCGCTATTCCTTACCTTCGTCCGACCCCTCCCTCTGCCAGGCGGTACGATCCCTAGCACTCGAAACCGCGGTCCACAATCACGATGGCTCTCCTCAACATTCTAACGGCCGTGGAACCTCGGAGGAAAAGGTCCACGTTCCCTTAGAGTCGATCAGATTAATGAGGTATTCGTTCCCTCCTGAGTAAAGAGCAAACTCACCCTCATCGGTACGCCTGAAAACAGGTGCAGATTGTACCACACACACAAACACACGTACCAGTCGCATAGTGTAAGGAAATGGCGCTGGACTTCATGGTGATGCCTCTGATCTGCTCATCCTCCCGACTGTCCAGGTACCTGAGCTACAACACACCAGATATTACGTAAACTGAAATGTCCACGTCCGATTCCCTTAGTCCATCATTCATCAGTGTGCATGCAAACTGAATTCCTCAAATGATTCACTGTCACAACGAAGGACCGAGTGGACGTACCTTCCCTGCCAGGCGTGTGGATATGATGCCGTTGCTCGCGACCAAACAATCTGCCAGCGTGGTTTTTCCTGCCAACACAACAAGTGACGTCACAAAAAGCTTTGTTCCATGTTTTTAAGGCTCTGAGGTTTAAACCTGCATTGCACTGAATAAACGATGAGGTTTTATTTAAACGTAAAACCACAAATCGGTCCGAGCATCAACACACTGCTGATGCGATCTGTTATAATTAGCCGTACCATGATCCACATGAGCCAGAATGCAGATGTTTCGAATGTTCGACGTTTTCTTCTGCAGCGAGATGATCTTCTCTAAGTTTGTGTGAACCATTTTGAGAAGAACCTGCACACGAAAACAGAAATAGAACAGTGTGAGAGGGCAATCCTAATCATCTGAAGACTTTAAACCATTAAAAACTGTTAAAACTCTCAGGACTAAATGCAAAGCCCGCATCAGGTCCAGTTACTGTATGGAGGGGTTCTGTCTTCACCAATAAGCTGTTCAAATCCCCCAAAAAATTCATTTATCTACTTAAATAAATGAAATAGAAAGGGAAAAATGCTTCGGTTACATGTCCTGGCTGTCAGTCATTGCGAAAGGGACTTTACTCACACCTGACAGCAGTTTAGCCCCCTTGGTCGTATGTTTTGTTAGTTTTCTAAATGAAAAGCACATTTCAACGAACTACCAACAATTATTAAGCTCTAAAACACCAGTGCATCCTCTATAAGGCTGTCTCTTATTGATATTTGCTTTGAAATGTGCACAAATATGTCACGTCAAGCTTAGGGGAGCCCAAACCTCAGCACCTAAAGCCCTCTGATTACTTAAAACAGAAAATCTACGGGCCTCAGTGCGCAGCTGCCGTTACCATAGTAACACGTTAATGTCGTTAAAATTTTCGTACTTAGTGAGTTTACTGAACTTTTCAGCCCCATGCTAGCAGGCTAACCGTGCTTCCAGTTCTACAGCCGTCCTGAACGTGACGACGCAGATTATTCTGATCCAGCACCGAGAAATCTCAAACAAGCAGCCGGATTCAGGTTCAGAGTAACACAACGATCAAAGCGACACAAACACACACAAAACACCACCACAACAACATGACAGCATGTTCATACTCACGCTGCTCTGCAATCCGGAACACAAGCACTCAGCTGCCTACGTCAAACCCCACGTGCTCTAATTAAAGCCCCAGTACACGTTCTAAGCACATCCTTTCAGATTTAGGAACGAAGCTTAAAAGCTGAAAACGGCGGGACTGTTCATAATGCTTCTATGCTATTGCTGCACTCGTAAATACGGCTCACTCCAAAAACTAGTCGATTCCACGTTTTCAGATAAAGAGCCGAATCTAGAGTATAGGAGTCGATTCCTAAGCATTACGCTTTCTCAGATAGGGAACAAAGAGTCGATACATAGACGTTGGAGTCAATTCCAAAAAGAGTCTATTATCTGTTTCTAGTCGATGAAAAAAATCACTAACTCAGTTCTTTTTCGAAACACGTTTTTCTTACTCAGACTGTGCTGAGCCACTCTAATAAAATATTATGTTCTATTTTATGTTAGGTACCGTACTGAAGCTTGAAAGATTGGGAGTCGATTACTTGTATTTTTTATTCCTTGTATTATTTATTAAATTATTGGTTTTTTTTGTATTTTCATATTGTACTTACTGTAATACTGTACTGAGAGCCGATTCCAAAACGGCTCGCTTATCCATTTCCAAACGTTAAAATAAACGAATCGACTCCTTAACCTGTGAGTCGATTGTCTGCAGTAAACATTTAAAATTGGATATTTTATCACTTTCTTATTCTATCTGATTCTATTCTGCACACATTCATCAGGCTGTGGAAATGAAATGGTACCTTCACTATAATATTCTGTTCTATTTTATGCTACAGAAATAGTCGATTCTCTGAATCTACACTTTCTGTTTATAAAGCTTGGGAGATAGGGAATCGATTCCTTGGATTCATTATTCCACATTAACAGTATAACATATTTTGCACCGCTTAATCCTATGCAGTATTGTATTTTCATATTGTGCTTGTACTATTTTACTGACAGCCGATTCCAAAACGGCTCTTTTACCCACTTCCAAACGTTAAGTTCAACAAATCGACTCCAAACTCGATTCTCATTAGTAAACATTTAATATAGGACGTTACCACGTTCTTATTCTATTCCACTCTATTCCACACAGATCCACCAGGCTGTACAAACGGAAACGCGCCTCCAATAGAATATTATTTTCTATTTCATGTTAGTACTGAAAAGAGTTGATTCTCTGAATCTAAAGCTTTGGAGATTGGGAGTCGATTCCTTGTGGTCACGCGGGGCTGTCGTTAGGACGCGGTGCTCGTTCCCCGGTAACGGTTGGTTGTTATGGTGACCTGTGTGGCGTTGGGTGAACTCGAGGAGCAACGCGGCACAAACATCCATCCACTTAAACCCCCGTAATGTTTTAGTAAATAAGAGTTTATAACTCTTTTTAACATGAAGCGCGCCTGCATCTGTAACATCTGCACGTGCGGGTAAGTTTAACGGTTCTCCGTACAGTCTGTGGATTTTAAATGTAAACATCAGGAGCCAGAATGAGGGCAAGTTTTAAATGAGGGCAAGTTCTAAATTTGGGTTTAATGAAGGTTAAATATTAAATTTCACAAATATTAATTAATATTATATCTTAGATACTTTGGAAAGCATTTCATTTACGCATTTTAATGATATTGCGGTGAAGTCGAGCCTTAAAGCAATGCTTGACCATGACCAAGAGAAGCAGGAATAAAACATTTGGGGAAAAAAAAAATTATAATTTGTACCTGTATTCACTTGGTTACTTATTATAAGTTTTCACTAATAGTAATAATTACTAGTAAAATAAGTATTGATGTATTTATTATTAATTAATATTATTCATTATATTAAATTACATGAATAAATAAAGTATTATTAATTAATATAAAAAATCAATATTGATTAATTATTATTTTTAAAAATAGTTAATTGTTTTATTTATGTTTTTTGCTTATTATTACTTTTTTAGTACTAGTAATAATTAGTATTAAAATAAGTATTGATTTATTTATTACGAATCATATAACTATATATTAAATTACGTGAATAAATAAAATATTATTATTAATATATTTTTAAATTATATATTAATTAGTTTTTAATCAAAAAATAATAAATAAATGTTTTAATTAATATTTTTTCCTATATTATTATTTTTGTCCTAATAATAATTAGTAGTAAAATAAGTATTGATGTATTTATTATTAATTATATTAAATTAACATAAATCAATAAAATATCGTTAATCAATATGAAATAAAAAAAGATATGTATTATTTAAAACATAATTAATATTTTTAATTAATATTTATTATTATTAATTTTATTAAGAGTTTATCACACACTTCAGGTTCATTATTTGTACATAAAAAGCAGATCAAGTCCTTACTTCCTTAATTTAACACTAAATAAACTTTAAACTAGTGTTACCTTCTTTACTTCATAGGTTGTCAATTCACATTCACAAAATATTACCATAACAATAAGTGTTACATCACGTAACCCACAGGTTAGATCCATGTTTGTTTAAGTAATAATGAGTAATAAATGCGTAATAAACAATGACATTGTTCGCTCCTACTGTACGTTTATTGGTATTAAATGATGTAAACAAGTTTTGTTTTGTTTTGTTTTTATCTGACCCGTCCGTCTCCAGCCGTCACCGGTGTGCTGGGCAGGCCACGGCGCTCTACAGGAAGGGCGGAGACATTTGTGCAGTGACTGAATACACTGAGAAATATCCAGCTTACCAGAGCTGGCAGAAACCCGAGAGCCTAAAACCCAAAGCGGATGAAAAGAGCGAGCGAGGGCGCATGGAGGCGACGACCACCTTCAGGTAAAGAACTCATGTTGATAAAACCCCATATTATATTCGTAATTATAATTAGATGATATATCGTAGATAATATATTATACATTAACATTTTATTATATAATATATAATAAAATAATAAGATTAAACTTTTACTGAGGAATGGATAAAATATAATAGGATATAATAATAATAATACACCTTTAGCTGTAGTAATAAAGATCCTGAGCCTAAACTCTTTGTTTTTATCTGTATTTTTATTTCAGGTCTGATTTTGTTCCGTATGAAGTCACCAGGCGTCCTGAGAAACAGATCATCGAATATCAGCAGAACCCGGGTCAGATCGATTCGGCCACAACCTACAAGCAGGACTTTGGACCTTACAAAGTGCAGCCGATGGCACGAATGCGCCCAAAAGAGAGGGTACGAAGTGCCACAGGGAAACTGGATACGGTGCCAACATACAAAGGTAAAGTGTTTAATATACAGAATAAATAATATTATTATTATTATTATTATTATTATTATTATTATTATTATATTGCCAGTACTACTATTATTATTATTTTCATCATTATTTATTTATTTATATATTTATGTGTTTATTAATAATAATTCTTATGTTCATTACTATTATTATTATTATTTATATATTCTTCTTCTTCTTCTCATTATTATGAATATTACTTTTATTATTATTATTAGTAGTAGTAGTAGTAGTAGTAGTAGTAGTAGTATTAATGTTTTTGTTTATTTTAATTATTATTATTATTTTAATTACTATTGTTATTATTTATATATTCTTCTTCTTCTTCTTCTTCTTCTTCTTCTTCTTATTATTATTATTATTATTATTATTATTATTATTATAATACATTTTTTGTGTTTATTTAAATTATTATTATTATTATTTTAATTGCTATTATTATTTATATACTCTTCTTCTTCTTCTTCTTATTATTATTATTATTATTATTAATATTATTATTATTTATGTATTTATTTTAATAATAATAATTATTGTTATTTTAATTAATATTATTATTTTAATTTATCTAGTTTTCATAGTTATTAATATTTATATATTCTTCTTCTTCTTCTTCTTCTTATTATTATTATTATTATTATTAAATAAAATTTTACTTATAGTTTCTTGCAAAAGTTTTGGTACCCCTGGGGAAATGGTTTTGTTGGTTTTCTAAATGAAATGAAGTTACACAGTGCTTTACAACTTTAAAACTAAAAATATCAGATTTAATCAGATATGAGAGTTTTGAGTTTTTGGCGCCTCCTCTGGTTTGGCTGAGGCTTTGCTATAAGTGATGGATGGTTACGGGGAGCGGCTGTAATGGGAATAAAATGAAAATTTGTTTTGGGCCGAACCCAGCTGCGAGATTCACTCTCAATAAGCCATTTTAATTTTTTAGAGGATTTCCCTCAGTGGGAACTGAGCAAGCGAGATTGTCCCAAAGCAAAGACCTCGTACCTTCCTCCAGCCGAGAAGTTTGGTAACGCCACGACCTTTCAGGATGATTTTGTGCCGCGGGGTCTGGTTCTTCGTAAGAGCTTCAGACCTCCTAATGCACCCACGCTGTGCCATGTTCCTTTCGATGGTGTGACCAGTAACCAGCTGAGCTACGTCCCTCACCCAGTGGAAGCACGTTTGGTCAAAGCTCCTCAGGAGTATAGGCCCAGCGACCAGCCCTTACAGGACTTCACCACACACCGACGCGACTACCAAGGTCTGCCAGGGTCCATGCCCAAGAGCTGCAAACCTGAACACATCAGGACGTCTTCAGACGCTCCGCTCCAGAGCAGCACCGAGTTCGGCGATCGCTTCCAGCCATGGTCCGTCTCCCCTCGACATCTGCACAAGACGGCCGAGTACGTGACCCCTGCGGAGCCAATGGACCTGACCACGACGAGCCACACCACCTTCATCAAACACCACGTGCAGCCCTTCAGCCCCACTAAGCCTTTCTCCAAATCAGCTCGCGCCTCGGCTCCGTTCCAAGCCAGCAGCACCATGAAGGAGGATTTCAAACTCTGGAGAGGTCAGCGCCAGGGTCCGATTCACAAACCCCCTGAAATCCACAGAGCCAGCGGCAAAATGGAGGACCTGAGCACCTTCAAAGCCCATTACATCCAGCACCAACTGCAGCCCAGAGCCAGCTGCAAGCCCATCACCGCCCCGCTGAGGAGCAGCGCCCCCCTGGAGGAAGAGACCAGCTACCGCACCGAATTCACACCCAAAAAGACCAGCGTGTGTCCGGTCAGCTACGAATCACTGCCAGGGTTCGTCTTCGAGAGTGTTGATGACACAGGCCACAGGTCAGTGCCAAATTATATTTATTGTTTTCTTCTATTTTATTATTATTATTATTATTATTATTGCTATTGTTTTTGTTGTTATTACTTTTTTTAATT
Source organism: Ancistrus triradiatus (assembly GCA_025084515.1). Classification (NCBI taxonomy): domain Eukaryota; kingdom Metazoa; phylum Chordata; class Actinopteri; order Siluriformes; family Loricariidae; genus Ancistrus; species Ancistrus triradiatus. Next base: position 233,288 of record JAJAGP010000012.1, on the reverse strand, counting down.
ATATATTTTTTAGGGGTTTTTTTTATTAGTGTTATTATTTTATTAGTTGTATTATTATTATTATTATTATTATTATTATTATTATTTGTAATGTACTGGATGTCTCTCTGTTTAATTATCCCTCCGCCTTTCGTTCCAGGTTCTACCGTCCGCTGGCTGCAGGTTCTGAGGTTCAGCTTCCAGATGCCGTGGCTGTAATGGCTTAATGTTCTGAGCATCCTGATGTAACAGATCACAGTAAAACAGATACACCGATCTCTCTCTCTGTCTTTATTCTTCATTAGTGTTTAGATTTCATTATGAAAATCAGGACGAGGACGCTGTAACGTACTTAAAGAGACTGGGAATGAGAGAATGGGGCACCTAGACACAATTATAGACCTGTTACTGGAAGAACACTGATCTGCAAACCCAGAATATAAACTGCAGCCAGTCAATCAATAACATGAACAAACTGGACTCAAAATATGATCAGTGAAGAAAATCCTAAACACTGACATGCATGTGGAAAGGAACAGATTTTAATACAACATATATATTGTAATTTTTGTATTTTTTATTATTATTATTATTATTATTAATATATTGGTATTTTTATTAGTGTTCATAATATTTTTGCATTGATGTTAGAGAACTCGAACCATCATTTCTTACAAACGTGACCTTTACAGCAAATGAAAATCAAGACAAATCATGCAGAAAAAAGTCATTTCCTCAAAAACATTGTTTTTAAATGTTAATGTGCAGGTTTAATAGGAAAACATGTACAGTACAAACCAAAAATCCTCTTTTCCAGAACATTTTGCAAACTGCAAATCAAGCTCAGTAAGAGACCTTTCTTGCGGGAGTGCGTTTATTTATGACGTCACGGCATAGCTCCAGGCAGCTTATAAGAGGTCATACGCTCGTAGGCGTGATTAAATCGGCATGCTTATAAATCCAGGAGGATGTGTGCATCAGGTCCACAAGTGCTAAATGTTTTTCTGTCGTCTTAAATACGTAAAGACTAAAGTATGAAAATAAAATCCAGAATCTCTCCACTCAATGTACAATATTGCACTTTTAAAAAATAACACACAGTATGTACAAGGACTATATTACAACGCAGCTCGCTCGCACACACACACACACACACACACACACACACGTTTGCATATCTCAGCCTTCACACTGAACATTAATTACAGTTTATCGGAACAGAATTCTACGTAACGACTTCATAACGCACACGTAAGCACAGAATAAAGGTCTTCTGAGCAGATTGGGTCCACATTTGTAATACCTAGGGTTGATAAAGGGTTTATTTTAGGCTCACTGATGAATAAGCATCCTGTGTTAAATCAGGAATGGAGCTTTAAAACAGTGTCATAATAAGTGTTTATTTATTTGAACTGTCCGGCGTAATCCCTATCACTGCCTTCAGGGCGCGCAAGAGAGCATGCACGTTGAATGGTATGTGCCTCCTCCCTTTCCTAAGGCGCTTTGGTGCTTATGTGACACCTGACCTGGCCTGAAGGCACCACCGGGACTCGAACCCAGGCCTCCACAGTGATGGGAACCAGGTAGGGGTGTACCCACAGGATCTAACACGTATGAACTCTCGCTATCTGAATGTTCATTTATAGGAGCGAGCCCCGATAACGAGGTTTATCTCTGGATTTTGCGTTATGAAGTCGTTATACGTTATTTATGGTACATCCCGTGCCCCTGTTTCTGTATTTACACCCCAGCGCCTGGCTCCTCCTTCACACCTGTGAATGGTCCGATATTCTCTCGCTACAGGAAACACACACTTCTTATAAATTAATACACACACAGTCCAGAATCAGGAACCGCGGCTCGAACCCGGAGAAGGGCGTCACGACGCTCAGGAGTCGGGTCAGACGGAGTCCGAGTTCTCCGAGCAGGACTGGCAGCATCGCTGTATGTACGGCTCGACCTGGCACAGTCTGAGCTGCGCCACCACCGAACAGTAATGAGTCGTGTCTTTACACTCACCTACAGACACACACACACACACACACACACACACACACACACACATGCAACATTTAGTTCATAATATTAATCCATTTCCTTAATTAAAATCGGATTTTTAAGGACAGAAACCACACCTCTTTGATTAAACTTTGAATTTCAGGTGCAGAGGCCACACCTCCTTTATTAAACATGAATTTTAGATTCAGAAGCCACACCTCTTTTATTAAACATGGATTTTTAGGTACATAAGCCACACCTCCTTTATTGAACTTGGATTTTTTTTTTAGGTACAGATTCCACACCTCTTTTTTTAAACATGGATTTTGAGCTACATAGGACACGTCTCCTGTATTAAACTTTGAATTTTAGGTGCAGAGGCCACACCTCCTTTATTAAACTTGGATATTTATTTTATTAAACTTTGATTTTTAGGTGCAGATCAGAACCTCTGTCCTAATGGCTAGTGAGCAGCATTGAGGCCACGCCCTTTTGCTGCGGCACGCTGCCAGGTTTCGAGCTAAACGGTTTCTCCTAATGACGACGTAGCGAGCCTCTGAAGTCACTGATTACAAATCCAGACTGCAGCGAAGCTCCTCCCAGAGCTCATGCCCAGAAAGCCGTGCTCGTTACAGCGCCCAATAAACATGACGAGGTGTCATGTGCTTTCAGCGGCCCGTTCGTCTGCACACCTCCAAAACCGAAACGAGCTAATGAGGCCCCGGAGGGAACGGCAGGAAAGCTCAGGGAAAGGAAACGATGAGAGACGGCTGCTGGCACGAGCCGATGCCACGCTGGAAGCTCCTGAACCCGGCGCCCAGGGCATTCAGGGAAAACAGAGCAACGCATTGGAGGCTCTGTTCAGTTTGATTACTAAAACAGCCTACATTTCCCAGCGGCCTTTGCCCCCCTTCGTTTCACACCAGCCCTGATTTAGAAAGGTGCCAAAACTGAAACTGGAAACCGACTCTGTGCCAGTGTGTGTGTGTGTGTGTGTGTGTGTGTGTGTGAGAGAGACGTACTGCCGCAGGGGGCGATGTTGCAGTGTTGCCAGGTGACGGGACGGCGTTGCCAGGCGCAGTGCAGATCGGGCATGGCCTTGTCATTGTGCCGATGGACGCACTCGACCCTGCGTGACTGGAACCCGCTCCCACAGGTCGCCGTGCACAATCGCCACGGCGACGCCCTCCAGTGAACGTCACACCTGTCTGACGTGCAGTTCCTCAGCGCAGCCGGTCTGGTCACGGAGACAGTGTGTGAGGTGTAATACATACAGCGTGTGTGTGTGTGTGTGTGTGTGTGTGTGTGCGCGCACCTTTCTCCCGGATTACACACCGACCCGGAGTTGTTCAGATTCCTGCACATCACTGTCCGGCTCTGAGTGGCAACCCCGGGACCAAGACAGCGTCCCGAACACTGCACAGACAAAACAGTATCGGTTAACAGGGTTGCCAGATATCGGACATCCAAGCCACAACATTTAGGTTGCCACATATAACACCTGATATGATAGTATGTTATGGGGTTGACATTTAAAAAATTTCCAAACGCCTGTTCAGATCAGGTGAAATCCGGACACTTGGCAACCCTAGTGTTTTCAGCTGTACCTGTCCCCAGGTTCCGGTGACCCATTCGGCACAGGCGTCTGAAACACACGGCTCTCTGTGATCAGGGCGTCTCGCTCCCTCGCACGCCGCCTCTGGAAGGACCCGGACGCTCCCGCTGGCATCCAGGCGCTGGCACGAGACCCGGCGCTGCCGAAAACCTCGCCCGCACGACGTGGAGCACTTGGACCAAACGGTGGAGACCCAGCTGAGAGAAGAGGGCACGGGTTACATGGGCTAGACGAGAGGTTTTTTTACCATTGCTCTCCCTCCGACCGGCTTATTTTCTTCCCACAGTGCCCCCTGGTGCCATCACCTGCTCAGGTATACAGTGCCCACATACCCAACCAGTCATTGCCCAGTTCTGACATTCGTGTGCCCAGTGCAGACAGGGGGTGCCGCACTGCCTGTTGTAACCACAGTATGTCTTCTAAATAATTTTGTAAAACTGAATCAATATTTTATTTTTCACACCATTATCTTAAATTGTATAGTTTTATATTCTCTATTTTATTATACTCTTCACAATACTGTACTCTCTTTAAATTATTATAGTCTATTTATTTTATTCATTATATTTTCTTTAAATTGTAGTTTTACATTTTTAGATTGAGCTTCTCTTTATTTAATCTATGACTATACATTTATTAATTTGATAACTTGTTTACTTCATACTCATAAACTTAGGCTGTAAGCAGGTCGGGTTCCATTTTGATTCTTGGTCCTAATAAGGTTTCTTCCTTATAAAAGTTTAGGAAGTTTTTCCTTGCCACTGTCGGCCTAGGCTAGGGCTGTGCTCCGTTATGAGAAGCTGTACAGAAATAAATTTGACATAAATTATTTTAGGGGACGTTATTAATTGTCTTTGTCTGTGTTTCATAAAAGCAGTAACTCTTTCGAAGGTTTAGGGACTCACAACACCCAGACCTGGGATAAAATCACTGTGCAGCACGACCTCGAGAGATTCATTTCGGCTTGTAAAATGTTTTATACTATTTATTTCACAGTCCGCACTTCTCTGTATTAAAGCTGCTTGAGAGACGTGCTCTGGACTGGATAATCTCCGATTACAACATTCGTCCTCGAGGCGCTTTTAGAAATTCGTTCTTCATGGGTTTTCTTCACAGCAAAAGGCTCAAAAAGCAATCAGGCGTCAGACGTGTAAAGTCTCACATGAAGACCGAGTGATTATTTACCTTACGCACCAGCGAGAGGCGCACTCTCACTCTCTCTCATGTTTGAGGAAATGAGAATGTGAGGAACAAAGACGTTCTTTGTGCTCGGGTCTCTTTTGTCGATGGCTTTCGCAGATTTGGATGATTCATGCTCTAAGCCCTGGAGAGCGAGCACACGGTGAGAATCAGGTGATGGGTTTGGCACGCAAGAACGCAGAGCGCTGCAGCCAGACGAACCGGCAGCCTTCTGCTCTTTTAGCCCTTATTTATAAGACAGTCTGAGGAGAAGATGTTACGCTCTAACGTAGGATTAAATCAAAATATCGTCCTATCGGATAGAAATCCCACAGCAGGCCATCTGATGGTCATCATTACTGCTTAAAGTAGATTTGGTGGACTCGAGTCACACATTTATGGACTTGAGACTCGACTCGACTCGACTTGATGTTCATGTTGTTCATGTCGACTTGATGTTCATGTACCACGTGATTAGCCAAAGACGCAATAATTACCCACATCAGTACAAAACCCCAATAACACACTACAATATACCAAATACCGCATAATTACAATCACAATACCCATAACCACTTTAAAACATGCAAATCTACCCCATACCTAACCCCAAACAGACAATACCAACTATATTTGTGAGCTTTATCTCACTAAAGTCTCCCACAATACAGTGGTATGAAAAAGTTTGGGTACCCCTGATCATTTTCATAATTTTCCTTTATAAACCATTGGTTGTTCAGATCAGCAATTTCAGTTAAATATATCATACAGCAGACCAACACAGTGATCTTTATTAGGCAGGTGTGTACATTTTGTAAGCTCATTGACCCTTGACCTACATAAACAGGTTAATCCAATTATGAGAAGGGGTTAAGGTGGCCAAATGCAAGTTTTTTCTCCTCCTTGCATCTTCTCTGAAGAGTGGCAACATGGGAGCCTCAACAGAACTCTCAAATGACCTGAAAACAAAAATTGTTCAACATCATGGTTTAGGGGAAGGACACAAAAAGCTCTCTCAGAGATTTCAGCTGTCAGTTTCCACTGTGAGGAACATAGTGAGGAAATGGAAGACCACAGGCACAGTTCTTGTTGAGGCCCGGAGTGGCAGGCCAAGAAAAATGTCAGATAGGCTGAGGCGAAGGATGGTGAGAACAGTCACAGTCAAAGACCTACAACATCCTCTTGCTGCAGAGGCTGTCACTGTGCATCGTTCAGCTATTCAGCGCACTTTGCACAAGGAGAGGCTGTCTAAATAATTATTGCACAATTTCTGTAAATCCTATAAACTTCATTTCACTTCTCAAAGATCACTGTGTTCATCTGCTATATGATAGATTGAACTGAAATTGCTGATCCGGACAACCAATGATTTATAAAGGAAAATCACGAAAATGATCAGGGGTACCCAAACATTTTCATACCACTGTATCAAGACCGTGGTGCAGTACCGCTGTTCAGGGAGAAAACACCAAACTCCAGGACCAGGGTTCTTATACATGTTTAGGACCAACATGACCAGTGTGCCCCTTAATTTAAGGGATTTTAAAGTGGGTATGTGTGTGGGTACCTGGGTGGGCAGTCGTGGGCATTACAGGGGCGCGTGAGAGACGCCGGTTTGGGAAGATGCCTGCAGGACGACGGGGGCATCTGGTCCCCCCTGGCAGTGATGCAGTGAACCCTCCTGCTCTGCGATCCTCTGTTCCCGCAAGTGGCGCTGCACGGGCTCCAATCGGCCAAGTGCCATTCGGGCTCTGAACACACACACACACACACACACACACACACACACACACACACACACACACACACACACACACACACACACACACACTAATAAGGCGTCTAAAACCGCTGGATAATTGTGTGGGAGGGAGTTAAATCTTTTCACACCGACCCTCTGCAAGGACGTCGATCCAGGCGGAGACGAGCTGATCGTTGACGCGAGCTTGACACCCGAGGCGCCCCTCGAACCCGCCGCCGAGGCTCTTAAGCTCCAGAACTCGACCCGCAGCAAGGATTCGGTGCTGCAGATCTGCTACCTGCTGCAGCGTCTGGTTTTCAAACGTCCACTTAACGGCCGTCTTATGATTCGGGACGATGGGGCATCCTGGGGGTACAAAGGAGAAGGTTTTGAAAAAAAAACAACATGTTGGCACTCAGGTGGCACCAATACAGGCTAATATGTTAATCTGCCATGCCCCAGTGATTTGGGTTTCAGCCTTGGTGTTGATTTCCAGCCTGGCATGACTGCCTGTGTCTGAAAGACAACAGCGACCCCTGCCCGACCTTGGGATAGACTGGCGCCTGTGCCCACCCAACACGTAGCAGGATCGTGTTACCGATTCTCAGGACGTCTCCGGGTCGTATGGTGATGGCGGATCCAGAGCGAGAGGCCATGACCACCCTCTTCCTGTTCACCTCCTTCAGTGAGGAGTTCTTCTGATCAGATACGACAATGCTGGGACCTGCAACCCCAAAAATACCCCATAAATACCCCATAATTACCAACAAATATCTCCAAAAAACCTTGTGATTTTTCCCAAAAAGCTGATAATTACCACCAAATACCCCTAACTACACCCATATACCCACAAAATACCCCATAATTACCACCAAATACCCCAAAATAACTATATTTATACCCAAATACCCCTAACTATACCTCAATACCCCAACATGCCAACAATTTACCCCAAATTCCTTATAATTGCCACCAAATATAACATATTTACCACAACCACTCAACGTATAATTAACCTGTTTCACATGCTTATCTCAAATATCGGCCACAATGCTCCATAATTACCCACAAATACCCCGTCAGTACCCCATAATTTCCCCAAATACGTCATAATTATTCCACATACCCCAAAACAGCTCACCCACGTCAAACACCCAAACATATCCCATACTTACCCCCAACTACTCCTAAACTATCCTTAATATAGCCTATAATTACCCTATACCCTATACCAAATACTTAATAGTTACCCCAGTAATACTTTAACATACCCCAAAACACCGAATAATTGCACCAAAAATACAATCACCTTTAAACACCCAAACATACCCCAAACTACCCTACACACCCCTTAAATACCCTAAAGTAACCCCAATAATACTTAACATACCCAAAAACACCAAATAATTGCACCCAAAATACTCACAATCACCTTCAAACACCCAAAACCTACCCCAAACTACCATATACACCCCATAAATACACCAAACTTACACCAAACACCTTCAAATACCACAGTTACCCTCAAATACCTCATAATTACTCTAATAACATTTAACATACCCCAAAACACCAAAGGATTGCACCCCACATACTCACAATCACCTTAAAACACCCAAAACTATCCCACACCTACCACAAACTAATATATATACCCAATAAATAAACCATAATTACACCAAACACCTTCAAATACCCACACATACCCATAATTACCCCTAAATAAAAAACATTACTACCCTAACATAGACCAAAATACCACATAATTACCACTGAAATACTCACAATCACCTTCAAACGGCGAACATACCCCATGCACCCCACAAATAAACCATAATTACACCAATCACCTCAAATGCCCACATACACCCCATAGTTACCCCAAATACCCCAAGACACCAAATAATTACCCCACAATACTCACAATAACCTTCAAGCACCCAAACAAGCCCATACCTACCCCAAACTAACCTAACCACCCAACAAATACATCCGAATTACACCAAACACCTTGAAATACAAATACCTCAAAATTACCCCAGAATACCCCAATAATACCATAACATACAACTAAATACCACATAATTACCCCTAAACTACTCACAATCACCTTCAAATAGCCAAATTTACCACATAGCTACCTCCAGACTATCCTGAGCACCCCAATAATACACCAGAATTACACCAAACACCTTCAAATATGAACAAATTACCCCTAAATACTCCAATAACACCCTAACATACCCCACACTCACCCTAAACATACCCAATATACACAATAATTACCCCATACATTACCCCAAACATGTTCTTTTTGTATTTTTTATGAACATTTTCTTATAAGTATCATGTAAATCAGCACGATGAGTGATTTGGCCGGAGACTCGCCGGCGACGTGGATGCTGGTGGAGGCGGTGGCTTTGCCGATGGCATTGGAGGCCAGGCAGCCGTAGGTCCCGTCGTCCTGCAGCCCGAGGTTTGGGATCAGCAGGGAGCCGTTTGGAAGATGAAGAGCCCTGGAGCTCAGCGCTCCCTCCAATCGGTGCCAGGTTACAGCAGGCTGAGGGACACCTGCAACCAAACAGCCCAGCTCTCCGGTCAGATAAGATTTTATTTTCTTCAAAAGGAAAATCAACGCTGATGTTAAGTAATCCAGTTTATGAGAAACACTGCAGTAACACTGATAACTACGATATATAATATCCACCTGGACTGGAACTCAGGGCCCAGATTCACGAAAGCTTTCTTAAGAAAAAACTTGCAAAGGTTCTTAAGACAAACACTAAGAAGTTCGCAAGAATGTTCTTAAATGCAGTTCTTGAAAAAACCTGAGGTTCTCATGTTATGTTAAGGAAATCTTCGTTGGTTTTTACGTAGGCGACGTTTGATTTCACAGCTTACGATATACAGCTTGAGACATTTTTAATTTGGCTTATATAACGTTATTAACGTTTTTTAGTTTAATCGGCTCAGAGGAAAAACATTGAACAAAGGACTAAAAAATAGCAAAGAAGAAAGAGGTGACTTAGTAAGATAGAGCCAACAGGAAAAAAATCTCTTAAATTTTGACGCTTTTCGGTTTCGGTGACACAGAGAAGGTGGGTAGCTGGTGGTGGGTCGGACAGATCGGGACCCGGACACAAATTATCCGTACAAATGGGCGTAATGGATGCAGATCGGCCCTCTGCGGTCGCCCCCCCGGAACACTCCTGCCTGAGCTAATGACTAGCACATGGGCTGCTTTTACAGACGTTACCGATTAGCGCTGACATATCGCCGTGCCCTTGCACACCACGAATACAGAGCGGCTTTTACAGATCGTTGGAAAGAACCACTCGCTGACAAATGGACGCCCACGGATCGCCTGGTACGGTGCCGGCGCCTGGGCACGTCACATCATGTCAGGTTTAGGTTTGTCCCTGAGGTGTTTTCATTCTCAAATGTATAAAACAAACCATAAATTGTCTTTAGTTTGAGACTGTTAGCCACTAGGAGGCGCTGTCGTAACAATATCACGATAATAAACTGTTTCCCAATCCTGACACAAACCTACTACGTTTAACACAGCAGATTTTACTGACCTGTGACAGGGCACTCCATGGTGACATTGGCTCCTACACGAGTACTAACTCTGCCACCTACTGCCACCTTCAGGTTGGAACCGTGTAGATCCGATACGTGGGTCCGAGTGGCGGCAATGGCAGGGGGTTCTGCCCAAAACAGCAGGTCAGATAATCAGATCAGATAATCAGCGTATAGGGACTGTGGTGGCCTAGCGGTTAAGGTACTGGACTATGGACCAAAAGGTCCAGGGTTCAAAGCCCACCTCTGCCAAGCTGCCACTGTTGGGTCCTTGAGCAAGGCCCTTAACCCAAAAATTGCTTGGATTGTAAGACTGTATCAACTGTAAGTCGCTCTGGAAAAGGGCGTCTGCTAAATGTTGTAAATGTAAATGTAAAACGTATAGCAAATTTTCCTAACCTATTTTCCTTGAAGCCCCTTTTTTCTTTTCCTCCGGGATTCATTTCATAGCCTTTTTTTTAATAGCATTTTTTCCTTTTCTATTTTCCTCAAAGCCCCCCACAAGTTACAGCATTAGAATTAGAGCTCTTTTTCTCGTTTCTCTCAGTTTCCTTTTATACATTTTTTCCCTTTTATTTTCGGTTCCTTTTATAGCTTTTTTTCATTTTCTCTTGGGGTCATTTTATAGATTTTTTAATTTTTTATGTTTTCCTTTCATGGCTTTATTAATTTTGTCTTGGGTTCCTTTTATAGCCTTTTAAAATTTTCTCTTGGGTTTCTTCCTTTATTGATTTTTTTCCATTTCTCTTTGGTTCCTTTTATAACTTATTTTTCATTTTCTCTTGCGACCCCTTTATAACTTTTTTCCTTTTCTCTTGAGCTCGTTTTGTAGGTTTTTTTTGTTTTCTCTTGGGTATCTTTTTTAGTTTTTTTCCTTTTCTATGTTTTCCTTTTATAGCTTTTTTCTTTTTATCTTGGGTTCCTTTTATGGCTTTTCTACCCATTTCTCTTTGGTTCCTTTTATAACTTATTTTTCCATTTATTTTGGTTCCTGTTATAACTTTTTTTCCTTTTCTCTTCTGTTCATTTTATAGCTTCTTTCCCACTTCCCTTGAGTTTATTTTATAGCTTTTGTTCTTTTTCTTTTGGGTTTGTTTTAAAGTTTTTTCCTTTTCCATGTTTTCCTTTTATACCTTTTTTCCCTTTTCTCTTGGGTTCCTTTTATAGTTTTTTTTAATTTTCTCTTATGTTCCTTTTTCAGCTTTTTTCTTTTTACAGTTTTTAAAAATATAATTTTGAAAATATCTGTTTTAAGTTATATTATATACAGATTATTTCCAGTGAGTGTGTTACTTTAATTGTATTCATTTCCAAATTCTATTTGGACAAAGACACCTAAGATGAGACAAAGCCTCGCGCACCCCTTGATGTTTGGCGCCCCCCTGAGGTAAGCGTGGGTGTATAGGATCCTGTCCCAGCCTGATCGTGTGTGAGACTCACCGGCCAACAGGACCCGGGTCGTTTCTGAGTCGGATCCCATTTCGTTCCTAGCCGTGCACCTGTAGATCCCGACGTCTTTGGCTCCGGGGTCTGAGACGTGCAGCTCTCCAGCGCTGTCCCACAAAGCCCTGGAGAGGACACAAGAGACACCCGGTCATCCCCAGAATTAGGCTCGGCCGATTGGGTTACGGGGAGATTTCCATCGGCGCGGAATGCACATTAAAGGATTAGTCCATGAGACCGACTGAAGCGGGGTTAGATCAACATCACGTAAGCACGAAGAAATCGGATCGTCCCCGAGCATCAGATTGTTTCTTATTAATGAAAACAAATTGAGATCTATAGAACCAAGTACTAAAATCTTTCATTTCCTCCACATCAATCACGGCATGTCCCCTCGGACCCCCCGTCTCTGCTTCCTCACGTTCACCTGACCTTCATCGAGGAGCCACAGGATACAGAGGTCATGACTAAAGGTCCAGACCATGACTTAACTGACACCCTGCGTGAGGAACCAACTGCCTCGCCAGAGGATCCCGAGTCCAAGCGTTACTTGGAACGAGACCTGGTTCGAGTCGGGTCTCATCGCGTGACGGAGACCAGGGGTGCCCCCATGTCACAAACGCACTTTGGGGTGCTTTATATTTGATTCATATAATGTAGTACAGTCTCATTATTTAAAACCCCCACAGAAGCAATCACTGAGAAAGAAAGAAAGAAAGAAAGAAAGAAAGGAAGAAAGGAAGAAAGGAAGAGAGAGAGATTTCAAAAGGCCATCTGCATCCACTAAACCACTACAGAGTACACGAAAATGTTTGTGAACCCTTCAGGATGGTTGGCGATAACCAAAGGTGAAATACTAGGGCATAGTGGGTGCCAAAATTTTGCCATATCGTTACTGTATGTTGGGATGGGGACAATTTAGGGCTAATAATGAGGTAAAAATGAAATAATGATGTCATTTCAAACAGGTGATTATCCATGATTTGGTAAAAAAAAAGCATTATCCAGGTTTGAGGAGAAAAGATGATCAGAGGATCTGCAGTTTATCACCAAATGTTTAAAACAATGTTCCTCAAAAAAAGACTTTAAGGGAATTAAATATTTCAGGTCTAACTCTGTTGATAAATGCATGGACGTCCCTGATAAAGATGTCGTCTTGAAGCTCTAAAATCTCAGTGTACTTTTCTGCATTGTTGCTGCATCACAGAAGTGGAAATGAGCTTTACCAAGGGCCCTGACCCGACCCCATAGCATGACAGAGCCTGGCTTTTGGACTTGTTCCTCATAACAGTCTGGATGGTCCTAAAAAGCTCTGTGATACTGATGGGTCTGAGCACAATCCCCGTTCCCACTGTGTGATGGTCCATCCCAGATCCTCCGAGCCCAGGGAAGTCGACGCCCCTTCTGGACATGGTTATAACATAAGGCTTCGTATGATATATCCTATGATCTCCTGATCATCTTTACTCCTCAAAGACTTGGGCTTTCCAGGATACAATCACATCATTAGTCATTAGCTTTTATGTCATTACTAGCACTAAATTGCCCTCGTACCAACTTTTTAGGAACGAGTTGCAGGCCAGAAATGCAGGAATGGATTGGGAAGTAGCTGCTGCATCAGGATCTCAAACCTTTTTGATCACAAAGAAGAGTTTCGGTTACAGACATAAAATCGTGACCAAAATGAACGTTTTTGCTGCAGTCGCTTTGAATGTTATGCTTCGAGGAAGAACAGGCCATCTGAATCGGCTGTGGTAACTCGCTGTGACTGCGGCAGGGTGAAGCAGAACAATAATCCGTCCCTCCTGCAGTGATCTGATTTAAATATCACTCTACAGAGACGGAGCTGGGTAAAATCCACCGGGACGTTTACAAGGAGCTCCGTTTACTTTGGCTGTTAAAGGGTGAAGAATCCAGGAGACAGAAAGAAAACAGGCCAGTACTGAGAGAGAGGAGGAGGAGGGACGTGACGTAAACAGAGCCAATACAGGATCAAAAAGTGGATTCAAAATGAAAGTAAAGAAAACTGGGGGATGTTCAGACCCAAAAATAGATTATTAAAGAAGTGAAACACGCATCATGACAAAGCAAAAAAAAAAAAAAAAGAAAACAATAGAAAAAGTTCTTGAATATACAGCATCCACAAGACAGGAGAACAAGAGAAGATACCCCTTTATTTATTGCTCTTAAAATTGAGTGTTTTTGTTATTTTGCTATATAAAAGGTGCGGAAGAAAAATCAAGCAAAAGCGAGAATGTTAAAAATGAATTTGAATAAACAACCAGTTCCAGGGACAAAATAAAGCAACATGAACAACATTTTGACAAAGGTCAAAATTATTTTAAAAAGTACTAGTGACAAAAGCAGTGCTTAAAAATTTGCCCGGCCGATTTTTTAAAATAAAATTAAAATATCAGGCAAATATCAAGTGCGAAGAAAAATTATGTTTTAAAAAGGTGTTGAAGATATTTGGTATCAGCATACCCAAAAGGCCTGGGGAAAACTTTTTATTTTTAAAAATGTTTTAATTATTTTATTAAAATGTATTATATTTTGTTAATAATCTGTTTATATTTTTAACTATTAGAAAATATAAAGGTGTTCATAGGAAATAAAAATCAAACTAAAACATAAATCAGGAATTTAAAAACATGTGTTAGTAACAAATCAATTCAAAAAGAGCTTCTGGAAAAATTTAAAAAGAGCAGAAACAAATTCAGGATTTTTTATCAAAAATCAGATGAAACAGAGCTTAAAATGAAATCACAAACAACACGGGAGAATCTGGCCATTCAACTAGTGAATTAAACAAAATCAGCTTTTCAAAAAGTGCTATAAATACTGTCAATTTAAAGACGGTGAGGACAAAGCTGGGTAAAAAGAGGAAAACATCAGGCATCAAAATAAATCAGACAGTACAGGACATAAAATTGCATGTTGTTTTTTCATTGGTTTTGTCCATTTTATAAAGTTTTTATGAGCTATATTTTTGTAAGCTAAATCTTAGAATAGGAAATTTTGTTCTTTATTACATACAGTAGTTTGGGTCTTTATTTCGAATACTTCTTAATTTGGTTTATTTTTTTGTGCAGCAAAAAAAAAATTGTTGACACGATGTTTTTTTAAATAGTCTATATAAATAAAGTTGACTTTTCTTGTCAAGCAAGATCAGCTTTTGAAAAAAGTGCTGTACATTATATTTACAAAAAAAAAACAGAAACGAAATCATTCTGAATAGTATTAGAGGAGTATTAAACAATACAAGACAAAATAAGAGAAATCATGCAATTCAAAAATTAACAGATTAAATTAAATACTAAAAATAAAAGAGTCAAAATCTGGAATAGTGAGGAGACAAAAAAAAGACAACCCAGGCATTTAAATTAGATCTTAAATTAGGACTTGAAAAAGAAAAGGATCAAACCTGGAATATTAATGTACTTTTTTAATGTAATTAAGTAGCAGTTATTATAACACGCCTGTGACGTGCAGCAAACAAACGTAGATATAACATATTTCTTCACATCTTTATTTACCGTATTTTCCGGACCATAAAGCGCACCAGGTTATAAGACGCAATATCAATGATCGGCTGCTAACGGATCTATTTTCATACATAAAGCGCACCGGGTTATAAGACGCATTAAATGAAACGAAACTCTTAAGTTCCCTCAGAAGCTCAGTTTGGTCTTTACCTGGCAGGGGTCGTCTTGCTTCCTCCACTTCCGTAAATTGATTCGTTAATGTTGAATTCTCCGCAGATGCTCTATGTCCATGTTGTACTGCGGACTGATAAAAAGCGCTGTGTTTGAAATCCGCTTCGAAAGTAAATGAATGACGCACGTACCATAATGCTGAAGCACATACCGTATTACTCTGCGATGCTGCGACTATGGTTGCGTAAGCTTCGTAAACCTACCAAGGCCGTGCTAAAACATTTGACAGATTTATGGGCGCCGTGTACCATCTACAATCGGTTCTAGGTCAGGAAGCACAACCAGAATTAATTCATACATTAGACGCACCGCATTTTAAGGTGCACTGTCGATTTTTGAGAAAGTTAAAGGATTTTAAGTGCGCCTTATGGTCCGAAAAAAACGGTATATATGCAAATTTGAAACTTCAGAACTTCTTTGATCTGATCTGACTTGTCCTACCTGTCCCGCGGTGGCTGTCCATCTTTGGTCCAGGACACACTTGGCACTGGGTTGCCATGAGTAGAGCAGACAATGGTGAGGCTCCGGGTGGCGTTGGTTATGTACGCATTATTTCCAACGTTGATCCTCAGGTCCCTCTGGAAGCTCATCTCGGAGCCGTGCTGTTTTTGGCGACGGATGCTTGCTTTGCTCTTTAGACTCTTCTCTTCAGAGTGTTCGGAGGAGTTTGGGGTTTCGTCTGGACGTTTGTTCTCTGGAGACGAGGCCAGATCCTCCATCAGCTTGGTGATCAGCTGGGATGCCAGGTCCTCGGTCAAATCCCCACTTTCGGCGAGCTGGCTGATATTCCTGATCAGCTCCTCGATCTGATCCAGCTCCATTGTGAAAGCCCCCGAAGATCCTGAAATCACAGACTCACTAGTCGTACTTGACGCCAGAAGGTAATTTCCTAAATCGATAGGTTCCGTAGGCTGGCCCTCATCCAGGTAGAGCTCATTCTTCTGGAACCATCTCGGTTCGTGTTTGTGGACCTTCCTGACCAGTGGAGGGTCGTCCTGATCCTGACACCTGGCCCTACCGAACCGCTGTTTGGTGAGGACTGTCTTGGAGCTGGTGTTGCTTGTCTCCTTGCTGATCTTCCTCCCATCAGGATGCACCACGAGCTTGTTATCGTGACCTATCAGATTCAAGATGAAGACGTCCGAATCCTGGTCGGCCCAGCACCGATACCGCCCAATGTCTGCAACATCCAGGCTGTGGATCCTCAGCGCTCCAGGTTTGGTGACGCTCAGATGTTTGGAGGTCTGGAGCTCGACCCCGTCCTTCTCCCAGCGGATCTGTGCTTTAGGAAAGTGCCGCACCGGACACCTGATGATGACGGACGTCTTTGGGAGAAGATAAGCTCGCCCTCCGATGGTGAAGCTCAGCCGCTTCTCCTGCCTCGTCTGGATGTAGATACGTTTCAGGCCCAGAACTTCAGGACATCTTTTCTTAGAGGGTTTGTGTTCTGTAAAAGCAGAAGATAAAACCACCAGCTAGAGGACGAATCCAAAAACGCATTACAAACACGGCACAGCAAGCTCCGAAAAATGCCAAGAACATTCTTCAAACCCCACAAACTCATAGCTCAGAATGTTTGCCGTCCAAAAACTGATTTAAAGCCGAGTGAAAAAACACAAAAGAATCACTTAAAAAAAAAAATCTGGCACTGGTATAAAACAGAGACTGTCAAGTTCTAACCACAGATATATAACTACAGAAAGTGTCAATATAATTGTAGACAATGTTGTACAAAGTCAAGAGAAACATTTTTGGTTTTATTTATTTAGGGTTTTTTTATATTTTATGTTTTGTTTTTGTATTTGATTTTTAGTCAGTTTAGACAAAATACTTTTTTTTCCATTTTTATAGTTCAAGTAAAACATAAAATATTAAAATACAAAAACAAATGCTGCAAAAGTTAACTGTCCATGTTTAAGCACTTGTTTCTCTTTTTGCAATGTTTCAATAATTTTTGTTTTATTACTGTGATTTTGCTTTTGATGTTGAGACAAATCATGTGACACAAATTATTTACATTATTTAAGTTTTTATCAAACATATAAGAAGTTTATGAGGGTTGCTCATAAATCAAATGTTATTAAAATCTTCTGTTAGGTAAAAAGAGGCATCTCACTGATGCAGGGACTCATCCTGCAGCTCCTGATCAGAGGCGGAGGCTGGAGGCCGAGACACATGGACCTGTCCAGAGTCACCAGCTGACCAGACGCTGTCTGTCTCCTGCACACGGGCTCTCGACGCTGAACCCCCTTCCCACAGGTCACAGAGCACTGCGTATACATGGGTGCACACACACACAGAACAAAAACACAAAAAGCACCAGTAAACAGAGGTATAAAGCTTGTTTCATAGCAGCAGCATCTGAGTCGGCTCTTATTTTGTTTAAAAGACGCTCTGCCGGAGTGCTGACAGCTGCTGTGAATTTCTACCGAGTGATACTGAAGCCATCGTCATTGAAATTTTGTCTCTCCTTTGGTCTCTCACTTTGGTTTGTGTCCCGCCTTCGTTATGTTTCATAGGTGCCAACTCCACATAGGTCGATGCCAGTCTCTGGTTGTGTCCGGCTCCATCTGTAAGCCTCATGCCCATCTCTGTTAGTGGTGTCCTAATGACAGATTGAGATTTCGGACGTTCTTTCCATCTCATTCATATCTGTGTTCTGCCATGCCAGGGGTTTCCAGCTTCAGAGGTCCAGATGGTCCAGCTATCAGGGTCCGTGGTCATGCCAGTGCACCGCAGGACATGTGGAAGCACCCAGGGCTCTTGGGAGTTTAGAAAGTCCCTTACGTAACGTTACAGGAATGTTTAAGCTTACATTATAAAAAGGACTAGTGGAACGCCAAGCTCAGGGGTTGGCTGGAGTTGGCACGTTCACACACTCAGCACATACACACACACACATACCTTGGACCACTCCCCGCCCACCAGATGTGGCTGTAAGCACTGTGTGTTGACACACGGACGGTGTGTATCGGGTTTTGCTCCGTCACACTCCTGGTCCTGCAGACGGTGGTAGCTCCCTGTTACCAAGCGCTGCCTGCAGTAAACCTTCCGCCACTGCGTTCCTCTCCCACATGAGCTGGAGCACTGCAACACACACACACACACACACACACACACACTCAGGAATGCACTCCAGCTTTTTATTAGGTGCTAGTGTCAATATTAAATAATTCTTCCTCAGACAAATCCCATCTGCTGGACCCTTTTAAAAAACATTTAAACTTTCTGAAGAGTTCTACTTCTAAAAGCGCTTATAACACAAAACACTATGATTATGGTACACATTTACTACAAATAACACAAAGTACAAATCCATTTTTCTCCTAAAGGGCTGATGGCTGAGCCGTTTTTCCCTTTTGGGCTTAGTTCCAAAAAATTATGACAAGGGCAAATTTAGGGCTAGTAATGAGGTAAAAAACAAATAATGATGAGATTTCAAACAGATGATTATAATCATGATTTGGTACAAAAGTAGTATCAACAAAAACCTAAGTCTCTGAGGAGTAAAGATGATCAGAGGATCTCCAGTTTATCAACAAATGTTTAAAAACAATGTTCCTCAAAGAAAGACTGGAAGGGATTTATATATTTCAGGTCAAACTTTGTTGAAAAATGCTAGACGTCCCTGATAAAGATGTCGACTTCAAGGCTAAAATCTCAGTGAACTTTTCTGAAGTAGAAATGAGCTTTACCAAGGGCCCTGACCTGACCCCATACAATGACAGAGCCTGGCTTTTGGACTTGTTCTTCATAACAGTCCGGATGATCCTAAAAAAGATCTGTTACACTGATGGGTCTGAGCACAATCCCCATTCCCACTGTATGATGGTCCATCTCAGATCCTCCGAGCCCAGAGAAGCCGACGCCGCTTCTGGACATGGTTATAACATAAGGCTTCTTTTTTAGCACAGTAACGTTTTAAGTGGTATCTGTGAATGTAACTCTGTATTGTAGAGCTTGATAAAGGTTTGATAAAGGAATCCCTTGCCCATGTGGTTCTATCAGCTATTGATGAATGCCGGTTCTTGATGCAGTGCCGCCTTAGGGAGCAGAGATCACCCCTCTTCAGTGTGTGTGTGTGTGTAACCTCACCGCCTGCCACGTTTCCGTCTCCCAGCTCGGCTCACACTCCACCTGGTTGCAGGCCTGAACCTCTGCAGGTCGGGACCCTCTGCACTCAGAACTCAGTGCGGGCTCGGTGTGATTCGGTCCGGTGGATCTTACACACACCACGGTGCGAGTCTGGAGCCCAACACCACACGACACTGAACACGGGTTCCACACGCCAACCTCCCACCTGAGAGAGAGAGACAGACAGAGACAGAGAGAGAGAGATACACACACACACACAGACGGAAAGAAAGAAATATTGATTTGACAGACTGTTTATAAAACCACAAGCTGCAGTGCAGATGGTTGATTTGCATGAACACACACACACACACACACTCACACACTCACACACACACACACACACACACACACACACACACACACACACAGCTCCCACATTCCCACAATTCAGCATGGTTTATTAATGTAACACGGAACTTGATTCTGAGATGAGAATAAAAAACCTTTCACAAAAAAAATAATACAAATTTCATAAAAATTTAATCTGAATCTTCTGACCCTTGATCTGGATCTACCAACATTTATCTGGATTTATTAAGATATGATCAGGATCTTTGAACATTTGATCAGGATCTCTTCCGGATCTGCTGACATCTGCTGAGACATTTGATATAATTCAAGAGATTAGATCTGAATTTATCCAGATTTGATCAAAAATCTATTTAGATTTCTTCTGAATCTATCAAGAATTTGTCTAAATTAATTGAAATTTGATCTAAATCTGTTGAGATTTGATCCATATTTATTTAGATCTGATTTGAATCTACTGAGATTTCAACTGCAATGATTGAGGTTCAATTGAGGTGTCTATTAAGATTCAATCCATATTTATTGAGATATGATCTAAATCTACTACAACTGGGACTGTTTTATAAAGATTTGATCTGGATTTCTTGAGATTCTATCTGAATCTGAGATACGACCTAAATCTATTGAGACTAGATCTGTTTTGTAGATTTGATCTGAATTCATTCAGATTCCATCTGAACTCAATGAAATTTGATCCACTATTGAAATTTGACCTGAATTTATTAAGATTTGAGCAGAATTTTTTCAGATTTAATTTGAATTTACTGACTTATTTTCTGTTGAGATGCTATTGTGATCTGCTGGAGGTTTATTTCTGTCCGTTAGGAACTGATCTTGCTCTACAAAATACTTAGACTGAACAACACTGGATCTACCAAAAATTTGTCTGGATATGCTGCCACTTAATCTGGAGCTGTTCAACTGTTATATGGATCTACTGTTTTTTTCTCTGAATCTGTTGTGAACCAGTCTAGATCTATTCAAATTAAAATGGAATCCAATGAGAGTTGATCTGGATCTATTACTATTTCTAATGGATCTGTTCTGGTTTGATCCAGATCCTTATTCATCTGATTTGGATCTGCAAAGATTTGATTAGAACTCATCTAGATCTATTCAAATTTAAACTGAATCCACAGAGAGTTGATCTGGCTCTACTGGGTCTGATTATCAGACGATTTAGTCTGAATATACTGCCACCTGGTCTGGATCTATTAATATTTCAAATGGACCTGTTTAATGTTTAAACTGGATATGTTCAGAATCTAGATCTATTAAATTGAATCCATTGAGAGTTGTTCTTGATCTATTAATATTTCAAATGGATCTGCTCAGGTTAGATCTTGATCTGTTTTCATCTGATTTGGATTTGCAAAAATCTGATCCGTATCTGTTGAGACGTTATCTGAAACTGCTGGGGTTTAACTGGATCTGTTCAGAACCAGTCTAGATCTAATAAATGCAATCCACTAAGAACTGATCTGGGTCTGTTGAAATGCAGTCTGGACCTGCTAAATCTGGATCTATTGGGCTTTTTTCTGCTTAGAACGAGTCTCAATCTATTGATATTTAAACTGAATCCACTGAGAGCTGATGTGGATCTATTGGGATTTACTCTGGATCTGCTGCCACGTGATCTGGATATATTAATATTTAAACCGGATCTGTTGATTCTGTTAAATTTCTTGTTGCCATATGATCTATTACAGTGCCCATTAAAAGGACAGAATCTTTTTTTTTTTCAAATTTTCTAATATTTTGAAATATTTGCACAGATTTAAACACTGCAGGGTGTAATAGTGATTAATTGATGACATCACTGATCAGGGGTAACTGGTTATTTCGTTGGTATTCGGGTCGGGATCTCCATGCCAGGCATGAGATCATTTTTACTTCTGATCCGTCGAAAGTTTGTTGTGAGGTTAAGCACAGAGGAGGAAGGGCGGAAATGCCGGATTATTGGAAGCACCTGTTTTTAGTTTATCTAATCTTACTCACTAACTGGAGCTACATGACGGCAATCTGGAGCCGGTACTGGTTACATGACCTTCAGAACGCCCGGACCGGACTGTCCATTTTATTTTCTGGAATTGTAAAGTTTTTATTATAGTCCATAAAAATGACAATTCCTAAACGATTTAGCAATGCGACCTCTGGCTTAGGATTGTGCGCTAGCAGTGCTGCGGTTTCCCGTGGCTCACGCCGATCCGCACGGCATTAAAGCAGCACGTTTCTTCGGGAACCTCCACGAATCCTCATCAGGTTCTCATTAGTCGTCCAAGCAGCACGTGCATTTCAGCGTCTCGGTCCGAGGCACGGAGACGTCCTGCCAAGGTTCCCGCCGCGTAACCCGAGCTCTCTCATTGGCTCTTGGCTCGGTCCCGCTTGGTCCGGTCCAGATTATAATCCTCAATCTTCGTCCCGATCCAGATGTTCGTCTTAAGATTTCTTTTTCCATCTTCATAAATTAGGTGAATTTGCAAAACGTGGCAACACGTCACGAGCTGAGTTTTTCCATCCGTTGAGCGAACGGGCCTGTTTTGCATTGAATCCATCTTACACAGGTTTACAAAAACGTTTTGGCATCCTCACTCCCTTAATACCTTTGCGTAATTAATAAATAAATGATTTCTTTTTAAAAAGTTATTATTCATCCAGAAAACCGATTAAAGCTATTGAATGCAACATGAAAATAATGTCTGAAAACAAGATTCAACGAGCTCGGTTTCCTACATGGTCACAAACCAGCTCATTAGCATAACCCCGCCAGTCACCTCAGTAACCCCAAATCTTACAAACTGTTTCTGCACAAATCACTCGAGCCCCGGCCTTAGAGGACGTAAGAACTGAGTGGATAAATTATTTATTTTTTGAGCATCTTTTTACGCTACATCCTTTATTTTGACATCTGCAAGTTATATTTCTAGCGAGCGCTATTTCTATTCGATTCATTTGTCGTTCAGCTTTGATTTTTATCAATTCTGATTCTGATTTCCTCTAAATCATGTTTACGTTAAGTGTTTTCCTTATAATAAGTTTAACTTGGAAGAGAAAAATAAAATGACTAAATTGATAAAAATAATTCCTTTCCTTTTGGATCACAGGTTCATTATTTCAGCAGTACAGATTACTTATGATCAGTAGGAACTGAGAGAAGTTTGGTTTTAGTACATTATACCACTTTAAGCTTTGTTCACGTTAAGCGTTTTAGACTCTCCTGGCTAATTTGTGCTCAGACCAGCCCAGCACACTTCTGAAGTTCATCATCTTGCTTTAGATGCATTGGATGTTTTATAACAGATCAACTTTTACATTTCACATATTACATTTCACCTTCCCGTTTTCTCTCTCAAACCTTTGAGAGCTTATTGTCAAGCGTCCTTCTTCCTCTAATGCTCTAGCGTAACAAAACAAAACTGCAGAGAGGTGCCCCCTTAATTTAACAGGGTTTTTTTGTTTTGTTTTGTTTTTTTTAAATATGGTAACGCTTCACGATTTTGCGTGTCATCCCTGCGCAGGGGCCATGCTAATCTACTCTGTATCGTTCCAATTTTAGTATATGTGCTGCCGTAGCAAGCACAATTTAACGTATTTTTGCACTAATGGCGGCATAAAATGCGTTTGTAGGAACTGATAAGTAAGATAAAGAGAGATGGATTTTATCTCAGTAATCACATTTCTCAGCGTGTGTACCAGTTGGATCAAGGTTGCCAGTTCCGCTTATTGTAAAAACTTGGCTTTATTTGGATATTTTACCATCTAGCTGTGGGGGTTCTCTCGTGGGATCTGGCAACCCCAGAATTAAACTCTATTTAACCAGATTGAATACCTGGCAGGACAGGGCTGAGGGTTGCACATGCGCATCATGGCAGGGGGCCTGAGGGCCTCATCACAGAGCCAGTCCTCCACCAGGTCCCGTCCTTTGGCAGTCACGCACCGAATAACTGCCGTCTGCCTGCCTGAGAGAGGATCGCCAAAGCTGGAGATCAGGGCGAATATCAAAAAAAAAAATCTATGTATTATTTAAGATGCGACTCACCTAAAGCACAGGGGGCCGAGCAGCTGGTAAAGCCCCTGTACTCCCACACGTAGCCGTCCTGCTGCACGGACTTATTCTTGTTCTCCTCCAGGGGGCGCCGTGGAGAATCAAAACAAGGCTGGAGAATGCAGGGTCTCTGGAGGACGGGTTTCTCCTCACCACACTCCTCATCTGGGAGATCCACCTCAGCCTGGGTGAAGGAGAGGAACACCCTGCACTTCACACCACGCTTCTGTATGCCAACACCGCAGGATACACTGCAGGGCGACCATGGACCAGGGATGAACCTAAACACACACACACACACACACACACACACACACACGCACGCACTTTAAAGGTATGAAGAAAGACATCTACATCTAACAATTAAACATTTAAACAACATCAAGACCTAAACATCTAAACATCTACAGAAACAAGTTTAGAGGAACTGTTTGAGACAAGATAAGATCTGATGCTCTCCGATAGAAACTCGTAGGCTGGTCAGGTCTGCAAAGCAAAACCCTGAAGGTACGGAAGGAGAAGAAAACAACTGTGGGGCACGGTGGTGGATCTGTTATGAGCCGGGACTGTGACAAACTTACCGGGACGAAGTTTTTTGCCCCCACACACAGTCAGGAGGATGCCAAGAGAGGCAAAATTCCCATGGATCACTCCGAAATGGAAAGTATTTGGGCAAAGCCTTTCTTGTTATCTAACCACAAACATAAGCACTTGGACTTTTAAACGCTTGAACTTTGACTGGAATTGAGCAACAAGCACTCCAAAAGAAGCATGACTACACAAAAAAAAACCCGATGAAGGGTGTGTGATGTTTTGGGGCTGTTTTCCGTCCCCATTAGGGTCCATGGCAACGTGGCCTCAACATCTGTCTGCCTCTGCCGCTGGACAAAACAGGGATGACCCAAATCATGTCCAGAGCAACACCAAAACTTTCTTCCACAGCCATCTCAGTCCCTTGATCTAAGGAGTGTAGGAAACCTGTAGGGGGAGCTAAAGAGCAGAAGGACCTAAGACTAAGGAGAGATTCTGTGAAGAGGAACGGTCTCAAATTCCCTGCTCTGGAACTCCAACCCCAGAAGACAATAACCGTGGACAAGACTGTATTTACAGACCATCTCTAAACAGCGATGAGCTCCAGTCTCTGCGCACAGCTGCCTGTAATTAATCACGTTTGCACCGAGGCTGATGAAAGATGGTCATGGCCCGTGTTCTCCAGCAGAGACGAATCCTTCAAGTCCTTATTATGTTTCGGGCTTCACGTCCAATCAGCACAAAACTCTTCTCAATCAGCTGAAGACAAACCGCGGAATTTCAAAACGGTATAACATGGAGCTCTAAGTACTCGCAGCGTCCATCAGAAAGAAACCCGATCCGAAAATAATAATGGGGTTATGGCAGTCATAATACTAAGCTCCGGCTCAGGCCAGAAAACTTCATGGTATTAAGGGATGCTCCGAGGACGGGTAATGACCCCGAATGATTCTGCCATGCAGCATTACGGAGGAGTGGAAAATGGATTTCGGCGAGAGGAGCAGCTGAAGACCAGACCTGCTCTGACTGGATGTAATGTGAATCTGTACAGGAGAAGCAGACGGACCATCTGAAAATCAGCTAAGATCAGGCAAAAAGAAAAAAGGAAGAGGTGGTGGAACGGTTCGTCCACGGTTACCATGACAAGAGAAGACAAACGGAGTATGGAGCAAATTCTGCTTGAACTTTCCCCAATCAGAAGGTAACAGTGGAGATGAAAAACATTACAATAAAGGAGATGCTATTCCCCCAATCAAAGATATTTCCTGTTGTTTTTAATTAACATCCATTCCTGCATTTCAGGCCTCCAACACGTTCCAAAAAAAGTTGGGATGGAGGCAATTTAGGTTTCAAACAGGTGATAATAATCATGATTTGGTCCAAAAGCAGTATCCATGAAAGAGTCTTTGAGGAGTAAAGATGGGCAGAGGATCTCCAGTTTATCAACAAATGTTTAAAAACAATGTTCCTCAAAGAAAGACTGGAAGGGATTTATATACCTCAGATCGAACTTTTTCTGAAAAATGCTGGACGTCCCTGATAAAGATGTCGTCTTGAAGGCAGCTTATGTTGCTCTAAAATCTCAGTGTACTTTTCTGCATTAATGCTACATCGCAGAAGTGGAAATGAGCTTTACCAAGGGCCCTGACCCGACCCCATACCATGCCAGAGCCTAGCTTTTGGACTTGTTCCTCAGAACAGTCTGGATGGGCCTATTCGTTTTTGGTTCCAAAAAAAACATTGGAAGCGCATTCCAGATCCTCCGAGCCCAGAGAAGCCGACGCCTCTTCTGGACATGGTTATAACATAAGCCTTCTTTTTAGCCCAGTAATGTTTTAAGTGGCATTTGTGAATGTAACTCTGTATTGTAGAGCTTGATAAAGGTTTGATAAAGGAAGCCCTTGCCCATGTAGTTCTATCAGCTATTGATGAAGGACGGTTCTTGATGCAGTGCCGTCTGAGGGAGCGGAGATCACCCCTCTCCAGTTTAGGCTTTTTAGGAAATTCCTCCAGATTCCTTTAATCGTTTAATGAGTTTGATCTTACAAACTTTCTTTCTCTCTTAAGTGAGTCCAGTCCTTCAGCTCCAGCTCTTGGGATACTGGGGTTGTTGGGGATCTGGGGCCTGCATGATGGATCACGTGGTTCCAAAGTGGACATTCCAAGGCCAGACCTTCCCAGTTAGCTACTGTAGGTTTATCTGGCCTTTTTTGAGGTAGGTCTTGAGGCAGAATAGGGATCTCTGGAGTTGGGAGTGTGTTGATATAGGGCGTCTAAGTGAAAAAAAATGATGCTGGTTTTCTCTAAAGACAAAGCAAACAAAGTCGACCCCAAAACCAGTCCCAGCCTCAGTCCCAGACGTCTAAAAATATTTCTAGATCAAAACACACAACGCATAAAGAAGACGAGTCCTCATGAAATATCCTCCGTACACAACGACCTGGAGTCACATGGCCATCGTCCAGCCAGGAATTCCACCCTCTCTCTGATGGTCCCGATTACCGGATCCCCTCTGACCTCCCCAGACCTCCCTAAATCATGCGAGCAGAGCGCCGGAGCAGAAACAGGATGGGAAGCCTGCAGCTGAATGATCTACTAGGCTGTAATTCAGGAGCACTGATCAGGAGATCCAATCCATCTTCAGCATACACACACACACACACTTAAACAGGCAAAGCCTTAAACACCTTCACCCCACATGCTTCTGTTTTACGAGGCTCGATGATGGACGCTGATGCAGACCGCAGGACGTTGGAATCCGTCACACCAAGGCTTTTTTTGGAGCTGTTTTCGCTCCCTCACGAGGTAGCGCTAACAATAGCGTCGCGCGTACGCCTTCCAACCAAGAGGGAACTGGATACGGGTTTTTAAACCTTCTAATAATGAAAGTGAGTCATCCAGCAAGGATAACCTAATAAAACGCTCAGAGAAAACACGAGGAACTCTCAGACAGACTCAAACCGATTCCTTTTCTGCTTCTGGTTAGCACTCACAGCTCCAGAGATTCCTGTTCTGCCTCAAATCCTACCTCAAACAAGGCCAGATAAACGTACAGTAGCTAACTGGGAAGGTCTGGCCTTGCAAACCAGGACCTGATGGAACCTTAGATCTTCTGAATTAAGAAAACAAACCAACAAACAGACTTAAACACAAACTCACGTCGGTTCCTCCGTAGCCACTCGGGTCTCCTCCAGTTCTTGGGCTTGTTTGAGCCAGGGGAGTTTGGCTTCCACAGGAGCACTCTCTAAAACAAGGACAAGCATCGATTAGGACATCCTGCAGTCATGTCTGAGCACTGGCCT
Source organism: Ancistrus triradiatus (assembly GCA_025084515.1). Lineage (NCBI taxonomy): Eukaryota > Metazoa > Chordata > Actinopteri > Siluriformes > Loricariidae > Ancistrus > Ancistrus triradiatus. The sequence continues at coordinate 205,711 of JAJAGP010000012.1, read as the reverse complement.
GCTTTAAATGTTAGGACGGATATAACAAGCTGTGTTTAATTCCCTGTTCTGCTCAGAGCTGCTCAGTGTCACTGAATAATTCCATACTGAGGCACAATTTTAGTGTGATCTCAGAGAAAGTGACAAAAATCACACCCTAACAGCTACAGACCTCCGAAATGTAACTTCAGCAAAAGTGTAGGCACCCACAGACCATCCCCTTAATGTTTATATCAAGTTCAAGTTTTATACAATGGAGAAATAAATCATCGCCTCAGAGCAGCTTCACTAATGTCTATGTCCATAAGTCTCAACTGTGCAAGTTTAGAGTAACAGCGGCAAGGAGAAACTCCCTATGGGACGAAACCCTGTGAAGACTCAAAAAGAGACCCAACGTGCTTCAGAAGCCTCAATTATATTTTTAAGAATTAAATGAAATGAAATAAACATAAACTTATAATGATAATTTAAATGTAAATGATAATTTAAATGTACCAAAGCTAAACAGAAAAATAAAAAACAGAATATAACAAATAAAATAAAGAATATAATAAATTAGGAAATATAATCAATAAAATAAAGCATTTCATAAATAAAAGAATATAATAAATACAATACAGATTATAATAAAAGTATATATAATAAATAAAATATCAATTATATATTACATAAGTAATAAATGTATAATATAAAAATAATAATATAAAAAAATAATATACAATATCACAGAGAATATAGTAAATTAGAGAATAAAATAAAAAAAATAATAAATTAGAGACTGTAATAAATAAAATACAGAACATAAAATAGAGAACATAATAAATGAAATACAGAACATATATATAATAAATAAATTACATATACCATACATTTAAAATAATAGGTTAAATGCACAAGAAATAAAATAGAGAAAACAATAAAACAGTATATAATAAATAAAAAGATAATATGATATTATGGAGACTATAATACATTGGAAAATATAATAAATAAAATGGATAATAAAAGAAATGTAATATATAATACATTAGAAAATATAATAAATAATAGAGAATATAATACGTTATAGTACATAAGAAAATAGTACATATATATAAATAAAATAAGTAACATAATAAAATAGTGTATACATTAAATTAACAAACTAATATAATAAAGTACTATACATAGTAAATAAAATAGAGAATGTTGGCGAGTCTTGGCATTATTTAGTCCAGTATAAATTCAGTCACTGTAGGTTCTCATGCCATCCAGCATGTACCAGTTTTGTTGGCATGGCATCCTCAGTCAGCAGGAGTGGGGTGGTGGGGGGGTGTATGGCCCTCTGATGTGGTCTGGTGAAGATACGAGGACTGGAGCTGGTCCTGTATAAGGTCTCAGAGCTTCACTGATTTGGGAATTGTCATCAAAATGTGCAGAAACGTGTCAGATTTAACTTTTTTCTATTCCATTTTTTCTATTCAACCATCAACGAACCTCAAACAACCCTCAGTATAAACAAACCACACCATTCAGCATCCCAAAACCCCAGCTCATAAACCTCCTCATAACTCAAATCAAATAAGCACAGGAGCAAGTGAAGTGTCCACAGCTGGCTGCAGCTGCAGTGCAAACCGCCGTTTAACACCGAGGCCTGAGGTCTGAGGCTTTGGCTTCCCAGTGCGAGATTCTGGTGATTTTTTTGGGGCTTTGGTGAACAGGGAGTCGTTCAGACGGGAGCAGAGGGTCTGGATTAAATAATTCAGCACAGTGAGTGAGTGAGTGAGTCAGACCTGGGTGTAGCGTGAAAGCGAGTGATTTGAGGTAAATGAAAAAATGTATGCGAAGCGTCCAAAAGTATATTCCACGACCTCCCGTCCAAGTCCATCATATTTTCCTTCAATTAGTTCGTCTGCAATGTGGATCAAATCGAAGCCTAAATTAAGCAATAACATGGGCTGTGTGAAGACGTGTCAGTAATTGTGTGTTCGTTACCGGACCCTGAGAGGCACCCATACCTGTGGCCGTGTCTGAAATGCTCCTGCAGTCACTAAAATGCAGCTTAACAAACACGTACAGTCAGTCCCAGTAACGGATAAAACTCCAGGTTTTAAATTCAAGAGAGAATTAGAGAATATAATAAATTAAACAGAGAATAAAATAAATAAAATCTGTAATAAATTACAGAATATAATCAATTAAATTGAGAATTAGAGAATTTAATAAATAAAACAGAATTAAATAAATTAAGTCTGCAATAAATAAGAGAATATAATAAATAAAACAAAGAATGTAATAAAACATAGAAACTAATAAATAAACTATAGAACAATAAAAGGGTATGTTTATAATGTGTATACATATATACACTGCCTTGCAAAAGTTGCCCCCTTGAACTTTACAACCTTTTGCCACATTTCAGGCTTTAAACATAAAGATATGAAATTGTAATTTTTTGTGAAGAATCAACAACAAATGGGACACAATCGTGAAGTGGAACGAAATTTATTGGATATTTTAAACTTTTTTTAGAAATAAAAAACTGAAAAGTGTGGCATGCAAAATTATTCGGCCCCCTTGCATTAATACTTTGTAGCGCCACCTTTTTGCTGCGATTACAGCTGCAAGTCGCTTGGGGTATGTGGCTATCAGTTTTGCACATCGAGAGAATGACATTTTTGCCCATTCTTCCTTGCAAAACAGCTGGAGCTCAGTGAGGTTGGATGGAGAGCGTTTGTGAACAGCAGTTTTCAGCTCTTTCCACAGATTCTCGATTGGATTCAGGTCTGGACTTTGACTTGGCCATTCTAACACCTGGATACGTTTATTTGTGAACCATTCCATTGTAGATTTTGCTTTATGTTTTGGATCATTGTCTTGTTGGAAGATAAATCTCCGTCCAGTCTCAGGTCTTTTGCAGACTCCAACAGGTTTTCTTCCAGAATGGTCCTGTATTTGGCTCCATCCATCTTCCCATCAATTTTAACCATCTTCCCTGTCCCTGCTGAAGAAAAGCAGGCCCAAACCATGATGCTGCCACCACCATGTTTGACAGTGGGGATGGTGCGTTCAGGGTGAAGAGCTGTGTTGCTTTTACGCCAAACATAACGTTTTGCATTGTGGCCAGAAATTTCGTCTGAACAGAGCACCTACTTCCACATGTTTGGTGTGTCTCCCAGGTGGCTTGTGGCAAACGTTTTATGGATATCTTTGAGAAATGGCTTTCTCTTGCCACTCTTCCATAAAGGCCAGATTTGTGCAGTGTATGACTGATTGTTGTCCTATGGACAGAGTCTCCCACCTCAGCTGTAGATCTCTGCAGTTCATCCAGAGTGATCATGGGCCTCTTGGCTGCATCTCTGATCAGTCTTCTTCTTGTTTGAGCTGAAGGTTTAGAGGGATGGCCGGGTCCTGGTAGATTTGCAGTGGTCTGATACTCAATCCATTGAAATATGATCGCTTGCACAGTGCTCCTTGAGATGTTTAAAGCTTGGGAAATCTTTTTGTATCCAAATCCGGCTTTAAACTTCTCCACAACAGTATCTCGAACCTGCCTGGTGTGTTCCTTGGTCTTCATGATGCTCTCTGCGCTTTAAACAGAACTCTGAGACTATCACAGAGCATGTGCATTTATACGGAGACTTGATTACACACAGGTGGATTCTATTTATCATCATCAGTCATTTAGGTCAACATTGGATCGTTCAGAGATCCTCACTGAACTTCTGGAGTGAGTTTGCTGCACTGAAAGTATAGGGGCTGAATAATTTTGCACGCCCCACTTTTCAGTTTTTTATTTCTAAAAAAAGTTTAAAATATACAATAAATTTCGTTCCACTTCACGATTGTGTCCCATTTGTTGTTGATTCTTCACAAAAAATTACAATTTAATTTAAAATATATATATACAGTGCCTTGCATATAAAACATATATAAAACATAAATAACATTACACTAATACATATAATAAATATAATACATAAATATAATACATAAAATATATACAAATAAATAAATATAATAAAATATAATACATAAAACACAGAATATAATAAAATAATAATTATAATAAATAAGAGAGACTGTAATAACATAGCAAATATTACAAAACTTATACAATTATATAGTAAAATTATTTTTTCACCTCAATACTATACACACTGGACGTGATTTTTATTTTATTTATATATTTATTTTTTTGCTGCCTGGTTAAATTTTTTTGGCAGAGAAAAAACATACAAAACAAACAAAATATCAGTGGGGTTTCTGAACAGAGGTCGGATAAAATAAAAAAATCATGCTTGGATTGGAAGAGGACTGTAAAACAAATGGAAAAAAACTTCATTTACATTTTAGGGGAGATTAAATAAATAGATGCGGAGAAATATGTATTTTATTGTTTTTGTTTGTTTTGCTTTTTATTTGAACTCTACTGTTGGTTGCTTGCTTCAAACCCCGGAGTTATGCACTATCAGTTCTGTTTCAGAATAAGCAGAACATGTAGCTGCTCTGAGCGCTCCTGACCCGATCCTTTGAGAAGTGAACCTCGTAGACGCCAATTTTACAGATGTGCAAAAGTGTTAAAATCGTCCTGCGCCTCTCCGGGGGCTCGCTGAGGCCCCCCTGGTTGACAAGCACTGAGTTAAAGCACCTGTGAAGCAGCTCGGGGTGAAGCAGCTGCAGGACAAGGAACCGAGAGAGAGTCTCTAAACCTCTAGAACTTCCTCTAAATCCTCTGAAGGGACGTTCGAACCGTGAACCCTAACAGCAACGAGGAGAACAGAGCAGCTCTTTATGGACTCGAGAGCAGTGGAATCAGTCCAGCGCCCCCACCCCCCGCCGCGCACACGGCCCCACTGAGAGAACAGAAAAACACTTACGAAGTTCTTCAGTGGAGCAAGAAATTAATCGTGTTTTACGTTTTATTTCTGTTCTCACTCTTAACTGAATCTTTACGTTTGTTTTTTTTCCTCCTCACCCTGGGTGCCTAACTGGCTTTTTTGCCCACATTTTGCACCACGCCCGGTGTAGCAGCCAGGGTTAGGGTTAATACTCGTGTCTCGTACCTCGCGGGCGGTGGCAGGCGATAGGAACCAAACACTCCTCTTTAATGTGGGGTTTGAGTTCGGAGCTGCAGCCCCCCGTGTGCTGCCCACGGTGATCCACACACAACACCACGCGGTAACGCAAACCCCGCCCACAGGTCACCGTGCACTGCAGGGACACACACACACACACACACACACACACACACACCACACACCACACACCACATGCACACATGCATACACACACACACACACACACACACACACAACACACACAACACAACCACACACCACGCACACATGCAACACACCACACACACACACACACACACACACACACACACACACACACACCCACACACCACGCACACATGCATACCCACACACCACCAACACCCACCACCCACACACACACACCACACACCACCCCCCCCCCCCCCCCCCCCCCCCTCACACCACGCACACATGCATACACACCACAACACACAAACCGACACACACACAAACACACACCACACCACACACCACGCACACATGCATACACACACACCACGCACAGCACACACACATACACACACACCACACACACACCACACACACCCACAACACCACGCACACGCACACATGCATACACAACACACCACACAACACACACGCACACACACACACACACACGACACACACACACCACGCCACACATGCATACACACACACCACCTCACAACCACACACACCACACACACACATTGCATACACACACACCACACACCACCACTCACACACACACACACACACACAGGCACACACCACAACACAAACCACACCACACATGCACAACACACACCAGACACACCCACACACACACCCACCACACCACGCACACACCACACACAACACATCACGACACACACACCACACACACACACACACCACAAACACACCACAACACACACGCCACATTCACACACACACACCACGCGCGACACACACACACACACCACACACCACGCACAACACACACCAAGCACACCACACACAACCGCACGCACAGCCCACACAAGCAGATCATCACACCACACGCAATGGATGGTTAGCTGTATAGGTGGATTGTATTTCTAGATGTATTTGAAATTGGCGTTCGTTATTTCTTTCTTTCTTTCTTTCTTTCTTTCTATCTTTCTGTCTGTTTCTTTCTGTGTTTTGTGTTTTCTTTTGTTCTTTCCCAAGTTTTGTTCTTTCTTTCTTCCTTTCTTTCTTTCTGTCTTTTCTCTTTTTTCTGTGTTTTTCTTTCTTCTGTTCGATTCTGTTTTGCTTTTTTATCATCTTGTCTTCCTCTTACAATGTGTCCCTTACTGCATCTTACTGTCTTTCTTTATTCCTATTTTTCTTTCTGTCTGCCTCTTTTTATATTTTCTGTTCTTTGTTTCTATGTTTCTTCCTGTTTCTTTCTGGCTATTTTTTCTTCCTTTCTGGTATTGCTATTTTCTTTTTCTTGTTTTCCCTATTTTTCTTTTTTTCTGTTTGTGATTCTAAAGTGCCCGTACTGTGTGAGTGTACTGTATCTGCTCTACAATGGATTGGCAACCCTGAATGCATGGATGATTGGAATCATAGATGGATGGATGAACTGTTTTGTGCTGTGTGTGTTGTGTGGTGTGTGTGTGTGTGTGTGTGTGTCTGTGTGTGTCTGTGTGTGTGTGTGTGTGTGTGTGTGTGTGTGTGTGTGTGTGTGTGTGTGTGTGAATGTACCTGAGACCACTCCATGGCCACCCACTCTGGGCACTGGTAGGTATTACAGTCCTGTTGGGTGAGGGGTCGGGGTGAGTGGGTACACTTCCAATCCTCCACCTGTATGATCCGGCCCTGCATGTCCTCCTCCACACACACCACGCTGCGCTGCTGAGTCCCGCCCCCACATGACCTTGAACACGACGTCCAGGGGTTCAGCTCCCACCTGCACACACACGCACACGCGCGCACGCACACACACACACACACACACACACACAGTGCTGGTAATATATACTCCATCCAACTCAATCAGTTCCAGAGCAAAAGCAGCTCTTATGGTAAAACAGGAGAAACGATTAGAGACTAGAGTTCAGTGATTCAGTGTCTCTGTGAAAAAGCATACAATGAATGAATAAATGCATGAATGAATGAATGAATGAATAAATGACTTAAGGAATAAATGAATTCCTGAATGAATTAATGAATTAACAAATTAATGAATAAATAACTGAGTGAATGAATGAATGAATGAATTAAATAATTAATTAATTAATGGGATCAGTTCAGGACTCACCGCGGAAGAGGCTGGAACTGATCGTAGGGCATCACCTCTTTAAAACCGCCACTGCAAAGAAAACAAAACTTTTAAAATCTCAGATCTTTTAAGTGTTATGTTCAACAAGTGTGTGTGTGTGTGTGTGTGTGTGTGTGTGTGTGTGTGTGTGTGTGTGTGTGTGTGGTGAACCAGCCTTTCGGGACAGGGTTCCATGTTGCACTCCTTGAGTTTGGGTTTGGGCTTGGTGTTCTCCGGGTAGCCGTGACAGTGCTGATCTGGAACCGTTCTGTTGTATCGGACGTCCATGCAATCGGCCGAGTTCAGCTGGTAACCTGAGACAGCACAGACAGAACGTAACCTAACGAAAGCAGTAAAGAAATCTTAACATGATTCACCAAGTTTTAATAAAAACTCAAACGTAGTTCTACTACCAGGACGTGCTTAGAACCCGCTACGTACGTCTACGTCAGCTAAAGCTGTAAAGACGTTCTGATTTACCTCCACCACAGGTAACAGAGCAGGGGAAGAACTCGGTCTCTCTCCACTGGTAACGGACCGGCTGGTAGAACAGGAACTGTGTCAGCGTGTCTTTAGAACCTCCATACTTCAGCTAAAGAGGAAATTAAACAAAACAATTCGACAATACAAGCTTCTGTATGATTAGAACAATTACTGTTAATTACTTATTTAAAGAGCAGTGCACCAAGGTAAGGGTGGAGGTTCTAACAGAGGTTTTAGCGGACGTGCTAGTGGAGTTTGTTGTGATGGCTGTAGGGAAGGTACTAGGAAACAATAGAAATGAAGATTCCAGTAAAGCTTACTGTGGACGTTCTGGTAAAAGTTCTAGTACACTTTCTAATGAAGGTTTTAATGGATGTTCAGGTAAATGTTCTAGTGGAGATTCTAATGGACGGCTAGTGAAGGTCCTGATGAAGGACTTAATAAAGGTTTGAGTGAAGGTCCTGATGAAGGTTCTTGTGAAGGTCCTAGTGAAGGTTTTAGTGAAGGTCCTAGTGAAGGTTGTGATGAAGGTTCTAGTGAAGGTCCTAGTGAAGGTTCTGATGAAGGTTCTAGTGAAGGTCCCAGTGAAGGTCCCAGTGAAGTTCCTAGTGAAGGTCCTAGGGAAGGTCCCAGTGAAGGTCCCAGTGAAGGTTCTAGTGAAGGTTCTAGTAAACATTTTAGTAAATGTCCTAGTTGAGGTTTTGTGGAGATACTCCTGAAGGCTATAGCTGGCATTCTATGGAGGTTCTAAGAGACGCTATATTGGAGGTTGTAGTGGAGGTTCTGACCTTGATGATGATGTCAGCGGTTAGCGGTCCATGGCAGCGAATCGTTTGTTTCTCAGCTTCTCTTCCTCTCTGATATTCCACAGAGCTGTTAGCCAGAGTAAAGGAACCCGGAGAAACCAACAGCAGCTCATCTCTTCTACCACTCAGAGTGTGAGCTTCCATCACTAAAACACACACACACACACACACACACACACACACACACACACACACACACACACAAACAAACAACACAAAATGAAGTAAATTTTTTAAGCAATGATAAAATATAAAAGCAAAAATTAAAAAATGAAAACATCAGATTATATAATAAAACAAAATCAACAAAATAATTTAAGATACGATGTGAAAAAGGACAACTAAAATATTATTAAAAAGTCAAATAGTCAATTTAATGTAAATCAATGTAAAAAATAAACAAATAAAAGAAAAGAAAATAATGAAAGAATTAAATGCATTAATATTAAATTTATGTAAAATTTACATTTAATACAAATGTATAAAAAATACAATACCATATAAATATATTAATTTATTTTAATAGAGATCATAAGATAAAGAAAACTACTATAATATAACAACTAAAATATTAATAAAAATAAAAAACTCAATTACAATGTAAAAAAATCTAATTCAATAAATTAAATAATGGAAGAACTAAATACATAAATATTACAATTATATAATATTTACATTAAATAAAAATCTATAAAAAATGTAGACACAAATAACAACAGAAAGTAAATCAATCATTTTAGTAATAATTAATCCTGAAAATATATAATAAAAATATTTTAATAAATAATAAAATAATTGTTTTTTTCCTCGCTGACCTATTTGTTCTTATTTATCTGTTTTATTACAATATGTTCTCTTCTATTTCTGTTTTTATGGGTTTTTATGATTGGGATGGAACAATCTATTTATTGAAATAAATTATAATAGATAAATCAGTTAATTAAAAATACCCTGGTAAGTGCTGATATGGTTTTATAAGTTATTTAATCTGCATTTGCATGCTGAAATATGATTGGCTTTGAACTTTTATGATGTAATAACACTCCAGTTATTACTGTTTACTGTATATTCAGGAACAGAAGAACCTTTAAGGCCTTTAAAGACTTAATCTGGACAACGGTTAATCTGAAAGCATCTCAGGGGATTTTTCCTTGCCGCTGTTGGTTGCAGGTGGTTATATTAGGATCTACCAGAGCTAAATGCATTTAATAAGGATGTCCTGCTCACATTTTCAGTATGGAACTAAATAACGGTTTTATAAAATCGATAAAACACGCTGAAATATTTTCAATGGAGCTGGTTTGTCTCTGTCATGCGGTTCTGTTTTCAATCCGTCCCCACGTTGGGCAGAAAATTCATCACCCGCCGGATTTCTTTGCAAAGACCTTTGTTTTAATCACATTCACGTGCTGCCGGGTGAAGCCGCAGATCTTTCGTCCTCGCCCATAGCTTTCCGCGCTTACACATGTCCTGTTGTGTGTTTGTGGTGGGACGCTCTTCCCAAAACATCTCCGCTTGGAAACCTCCGGTTCCTCTCCGGTTTTCTTACGGGTCACGCGCAATCACACACTGCCATGTTTAATGTCACACACACTCACACACTCGACATCGAGGCCAGTCCAGAAACAAGGTTTGGATTTAATCCGTTCCTAATGGAAATCTCTGTGAGCGCCGTAATCCTAACCGCGCCTCCGTCCGCAGGAAATCTGATTATCCCTCTCTAAATCACTTCGGATAATATTTAGTTTCTGCGGAGTTCATGAACCGGTGCTGCCGTGCGCCGCCTTGCTCACGCCTCTAGCTTCGGCCGCGCTCCGACTCTCCTGGTAGCTGATAAACGATCTGTGAAAACACAGCGTGGACCCGTGCCAACTTTCTCTCTCTCTCTCTCTCTCTCTCTCTCTCTCTCTCTCACACACACACACTGCAGGAGGGGTTCGGGGTTTTAAAGCAGGACTGTGTGTGTGTATTTGTAATATACACACACTATAAAGCGTACATGCATTAAACTGTTTACGTTTCCATCCTGCAGTAAAATCGCTCCGCCTTACGTTCGTTTCCTGCGGGGATTTTCCAGAAACGCCTCAGACCATTGGTTTGATTGGCATTAAACATAGGCATAACCCTAAATAGCCGAGTGTGTGTGTGTGTGTGTGTGTGTGTGTGTGTGTAAGGGTAAAGAAACTTCACTAAAAATACAACACCTCACTTCACCAGAGCAACAAAACTGTATAGGTTTGGTTATTGTGGTTCATTGACTGCTTGATTGATTAATTAGAGGATTTGTTGGTTGGTAATTTGGTCGATTAATAAGTAGACTGGTTGATTGATTAATTTCTGGAGTAACTGGTTGATGGATTGATTAGGGAAGTGATGAACTGGTTGCTGGAACTATTGATTATTTTATTGACAGATCAACTGGATTGGTTGTTGGTGATTAGCTGATTAGTTGGACGATGTTTAGTTTAATTCCTGGTTGATTAAATTGTAAAGTTAGAAAGTAATCGGTTGATTGATTTTTGATTGGTTATTACCAATAATTTATCGGAATGAACCCTGTTAGCTGATTGGTCCAGTAAAAATGTTTGTTTGATTGATTAGTTGATTGATCTGAAGGGCAGACCGATCAGTGAAGGGTCAGAGGATTAAATACTGACTAACTGAAGAAAAATAACCACTGAAAATCAAAAAGCTTAGAAATAAAAAGTTCATTTCAGTTTAAATTTGAGTTGAGAGTAAAATAGACTGCTGTTACATCAATCAAAAATAAAAAAAGAATCAAAATAAACAAAGGACGTCTCTATCTCACCGATGATGTCGGGTCCCTTTGCAGTGAATCTCAGAGCTCGACTTCCAACAGGAACTTCAACCACCGTCTTTAGAGCTAAAAAAAAGAGAAAAAAGCGATGTTACAATAAGAAGTTCTAAAGAAAATGTAAAAGAATTTAACAAGATTTGATTTAGAGCTATACTTTGAAATAGGTATTTAAATACGAGAAGGACATTTTAAATGAGAAGGAAAGAAAAAAAATGTAGCAATACAATTGGTAAAGAAAAACAGATAAATAAGATAAAATGTGAATAGAAGAAATGGGAGAAAAGAGAAAAAAAGTAAAAGAAAGAAACAAGAACGAAAGAAAATTGCATGAAAGAAGAAACAAATATGCGGTACAGAAACTATATAAATAAAGCAAGATTTAAATGAAAAGAGAAAATGTGAAATTTAAAGAAAAGAAAAAAGAGAAACGGAAGCAAAAAAAGAAAAGAAAAGACAAATAAAGGCAAAGCAAATCTTGAAAAAAGAAAAGAAGTTAAAAAGAAGTGAAAAAAAGAGAAGAAAGGAGAAGTACTGTAACAAAACAAATAATTTTATTTTAAAAATACAGGATTGTCACCAAAAGAAAAGGATAGAAAGATTTAAAAAATGCAGATAAAATCCAAAATAATAAAAAACTAAGATAATAAAAGATAAATTAAACACCAAGGGAAAAATAAAAGTCAAGCCGCAGTGATTTTATGTATCTATGTAGAGGGCGTGGTCTGTGCATATTAGTCACTGCAAAGGGGCGTGGCTTTTCTAAATCTGACTCCCATTACCAATAATGAGCCAATAATATCGTGGTAACAATAATGTGATCGTATAAGCCACTCCCCCTCCCAAGCTGAGCTGGTACGTAATAAATCCTCCGATTCCAGAGACCCTGAGGAAGATGCGAGAGGCCTGGAAGCTCTCGCAAAACACTCTCGCGCCTTTCAGAGAGCTCTTTATCCGTCTAAGCTCTGATTTAAATAAGAGCGGCGTTCAGATTTAGTGCTGCAGAATCACAACACCACACGACATCAGGATTTCACACCGAGTCCGAACAGCTCCGAATAAGAACCGAATATTTCTGTAAGCGCTTTAAAAATAATCCAAACGCTGACAGACGTCACGCCACTAACCGAGCTGGGCTAAGAATAGCACCTTCTTATTTTAGTGCAGAGCAAAGAATCAATAAAATCAGTAAAATACACAAACCCTGAGAGCAGCAAAAACAATCAGGAAAATATTTAATAATAAACTGTAACATTTCATTCACATTACATCATTAAAATAGACTTTAAAGGTTGCCAGATCCCAAAAAAATACAGACTGTAGCTGCAGTGACAAAAACAGCCTCTGGACCTGTCAAGAGAAATATGGGGGCGTGGCCTGTGGTTATTAGTCCTGGCAAAGAAGGCGTGGCCTCTGTGTCTGTCTGGCCACATAAAGTGGGCGTGGCTTTGTTGTGAATCAGCCCCAGATGTTGGTGAAGTGGGCGTGGCCTCTGTTACAGTCCGTCCCACTAAATAAGTCAAGGCTGATATGTACTAATTATCTATGAAATGTGCGCGCGCGCGTGTGTGTGTGTGTGTGTGTGTGTGTGTGCAGCTGCCTTCTGTTTCTGGACAGTGTGAACAGTGTGTTTGAGAATGTGTAAGTGTTTGGAGTGCGTCATTGTGCAAGAACATCTGTTCCTGTGAAATGACTAAATGTAAATGCACAAGCCTGGATAGAGTGTGTGTGTGTGTGTGTGTGTGTGTGTCTGTGTGTGTGTGTGTGTGTGTGTGTGTGTGTGTGTGTGTGTGTGAAGAGCAGAAGAAACAAAGGGGAAAAGGCAATAAAACAAAGAAAGTAAATCTACAAGAAGACAAGCAGAAAGAGAAACAAAAGGCACACAAAGGAAAAGAAAGACAAAATCAGAAGAGGACAAGGAACAGAGTGACAAAAGAAAACAAAACAAAAGAAGATACAAATACAAGTAAGAAAAATTAAGAAAATTAAATTAAGAAAAAAGAAAACGAAAGCAAAGAAAACAAAAACAAAGAGACATAAAGAACACAAGAGAAAAAGGTGAGAAGTAAAAAAGAAAGAAAGAAAGAAGGAAAAAAGAAAGAAAGAAAGAAAAAAGGAAAAAAGAAAGAAAGAAAGAAAGAAAGAAAGAAAGCAGAGGGAAGAAATGAGGCCATAAAAGAGAGAAGGAGTGAAACAAAAAAAGAAAATAAAAAAAGAAAATAGAAGGAAGCAAAAATGAAAAGAACACTAAAAGAAAAAAGAGAAGCAAAAAGTACAACAGGTGAGGTTTCTGAGGTGTGCGGGGGCACCTACGTTCCTCAGGTGTGAGGTGGGTGTGGGTTTGGCCCCGGATCAGGCGGCAGGTCGAACCGTCACCCCCACAAACTCCACAGTTATCAGGTTTGGTGTTAGAGCCCAGCTGCCGATCACAGCCCACCTCCTGTAACCAAGGAATCCAGACCAACTAGATATCAGGTTCTACATCAGGTATTAGTTCAGGTTCTAGATTTAGATCAGGTATTAGATCAGATTGTGAATCCGATATTAGATCAGGTTCAAAATTAAGAAGTAGATCGGAGGTTCTAGATCAGACTCTAGATCATATGCTCATCTAGTTATAGATATGATTCTAAATTAGGTTCTAGATCAAACGTTAAATTCAATGTCATGTTTCAAATTATGTATTACGCTCAGATGTAGATCAAGTTCAAGATCAGATGCTGAACTGTGTTCTAGATAACCTTCTACACCAGGTTCTAGATCAGGTTCTACATTAGGTTTTGAATTATGTATTAGGCCAGGTTCTAGATTAGGCTTTAGTTGAGGTTCTAAATCAAATTTTTAAATCAAAATTCTAAATCAGGTTCTAGATCAGTTTCTACACCCGTTTCTGAATCAGGTTCTTAATTATGTATTACTCCAGGTTATAGTTTAGGATCTGGTTCTCAGCCAGATGCTAAACTGGGTTCTAGATCAATTTCTAAAATGGGTTCTAGATTTCTACAACTTTCTACAACAGGCTCTAGATCACATTCACTTGTCCTAATACATCACATTATGTGTTAGGACAGGTTCTAGACTATGATATAGATCAGATTTTTGATCAGGTTCTAGATCAGATGCTAAATCAGGTTGGCAATCAGGTTCTAAATCAGCAGATTCTAAATCAGGTTCTAGATCAAACTCTAAACTGTGTTGAGTTGTCAGGTTCTAAATTAGGTATTAGGCCAGGATCTATATCAGGGTGAAGATCAGATTCTACATTTAGGTTCTATATCAGATGCTAATCTAGCTGTAAATTAGATTCTAGGTCAAATCTTAAATCATATTTTAGAACATGTTCTAAATCAGGTTTTGGATTAGGTTCTAAGTCTAATTAGGTCTTAGACCAGGTTGAAGATCAAGATGAAGATCTGGTTCTAGATGACATGCTAAATCAAGTTGTTTGTCAGGACCTATATCAGTTCTTAAATCAAATTCTAAACTGGGTTCTGAATAAGGTTCTAAGTCAGGTACTAAATTAGGTACTAGGCTTGATTCTTGATTCAGATTTAAATCCAGTTCTAGATCCGGACTCACCTCACATATGCCGTTAATGCACAGGTCCAGAGAATCGGCTTTACAACGGGTCCCGTCCAGAACTTTGGGCGCCAGTTCCACTACTAAGCTCCGCCCCCGAGCCTGGCACCTGAGGGCGCAGGGTGAAACCGGGTCGTAGTTCACCGGAATCCACTCATAGGTCTGACCCTGGTACTTGATGTCATTGTGGGCGGAGCACTGCTGAGCTCGAAAGTCACCTGACTCAGCAGGACAGTCCTGATTGGAGGAATAAGTGAGTGTGGAACTAATTACAAACTCTGCAGGACAGCTGGTACCTCGCTTTTTTTTTTTACAACAAAAGACGACAAAACCAGTGGAAGCCCTTCCTGCAGAAACTGATTAAAAGTTCTGAAGGTGGACAGATGGTTCCTGATGGAGACCCACATCCACAAAACCCCAAAATTTAGTCTAAAATCTTTTCTTGCTCCTCCACCGATGTACGAAATAAAGCAGAACATTTTTACCAGATGCTCGACCACAAGAGCGAAAAAAACAGACGATGACAGACGTTTCTATTTTTGCTCAGCTTTTCTTTTCTGATCTACAGAAGCTTATTTAAATGTTCTAGCAGAACCTTTAAGAAAAAAAAGTCTCTGACATATATATAAAAAGTTACCCAATATCAGCGTCATGTGAATTAATTTTTTTTTTTCTATTTTCAAGAAAAGTTCTAAATCAATTCTGTTCCCATGACTATTCTGTCCCCACCAGTATTTCAAATATTTTATTTTGTCCACATTACTGTTTAAAAAGTCAAAATGTTTTTGTCCTCAAAAAAGTAAAAAAAAACCACTAAACAATAAACCATTTCCATCCATGTATTTTTTAATTGACACATTTCATTTTATAAAATGATGTCTAACACAATTAAGAAAAGACTCACTTTTTTGTCACTGTAACAAAAAGTTGACATTTTTTCCATAAACATTTTCTAATGAATCATTTTGCCCTGTTTTTTTGGATCTTCATAAGTGTAAAATGCCCCCCCCCATATATTATATATATATATATATATATATATATATATATATATATATATATATATATATATATATATATATATATATATATATATATATATATAGATATATATATATATATATTATATATATATGAGACCTTTTTTAAAAAGTTTTGTCTCTCATTAAATGATTCTGCTTTTTGTGCCAATTTACTTTTGTCTCCAATGCTGAAGTTTATCCCTTTTTACTTTTAAAACATTGAATCTTTTTCAATGTTTTTCAAGACCATTTTTATTCCCACTATCTTCTGAAATCCTTCATCATGTCCTTCTCCCTTTTTAAATGTTCCTGTTGTGTCTTTAGAACTTTTTATAACATCTACAGTTCCAGGTTTTTCGACTCACCGTGTTGCTGCAGGTCCGGTACCGGATGCTTCTCCCCTCGCAATTCCTAAAACCAAATACGAGCAGGAGACCAGTTACAAACAATGACCAGACAAAAAATAACCACCTGCTCCGTGATGATGCTCAGCTCTGTGTTAGGTGTTAAATTAAGGTCCACATGAAGGTCCGGACCCAGAACATGACCCACTCCCCATCATGGTGCCATCACCTCCCCAGGTAAATGATTCCCACATACCTGACCATCTACATGATGGAAAAGAGATGCTCCAACTCAGTCTTCAATTCTTGATTTCACGCTAGGCTACAGAATGTCGTGACTCTGTCAGGGTTTGCTTTATAAATAAAAAATTAACTCTGACTCTTCTCATCAACTGTGGAGCCCAAAACAAAGTCCCTGTAGTGGGCAGGAATGTGCACGGTTGTGAAAATGAATATAAAGATTGAGAAACAACAGGGAGCGGTGAAGTGGACGAGGGTAACAAAATGAAAAGTGACCGACATGATCAACGTCAAGTCTTAGGTACGAGCAGAGTAAGGGTTTGATTAATTGCATATGATTTAGCAACGTTTTTAAATGAGCATAGATATGATGGTGAGAGCGGTTGCCAGGTCCACGTTTTGTCACGGGTGCACGGAACAGATCTGGGGATTTGGGAACCAGGAAAACACCCCGAACTTTTCATCAGGTTCTTAAACCATTCTCCAACACGTAAAGTGTGGCATTGCTGAAAGAGGGCACCGCTATGGGGGAATACCATTTCTACGAATGTGTGTACCTGGTCACCAACTATGTTTAACTATGTAAACTGGCATCTACATGCGTGCCCCAACCTGCAGCTTTACCCAGGGCATTAGACTCCCACCAAAGGTAAACGTGCCAAAAAAGGAAAACGTGGTGGCACAGTGAACCAGAAGGTACAGGGTTCAGATCCCACCTCTGCCAAGATGTCACACAACCCACATCTGCTTGGATTTTAAGGTTCCAAGGCTCTGCAGTGGACCGGCATCCCATCCAGGGATCAACTTCTCCTATTCCCAACCAAGAAAGTCCCAGATAGGACTCTGACCCAAACCCCCTATTAAACAAAAAGCAATAAAATAAAATCACACACACAACGCCTGTCCTAATAACCCAAAGACGCTTCTGTTTAATTCAGGGTTCGTGGTTTATGGGGTCCAAGCCCCGAAGCCTCGTGTGTGAAGCATCAAGATTTAGAAGCAAAACAAACATAATTCCTACATAAACAGATTCGTCTGTCGACGCTCCAGCTGGAGAAAAAGGCGAGCTTTGTACAGCGCTAAATCGGGCAGGACCGATTCGATGCCGTTCATGTTTTTACTGGAATATTTTCCACTGGCGTTGGGCACACGGAGACAGCCCGACGCACAAAGGAAGCGGAATAAGTGGAGCTGTAAATGTGAGTAATGATTTTTCGTACAAAATCCATTATAAGCATGGAAATGTCCTGCAACGGCCATGTTTCAGTCAGTGTTGCTCCAAGTTTGCTCATACTTTAAGCAGTTATATGTCCTAATTGTTAACCAAAACCTATTTTGGCTTGCAGTACTTAATTCAATTTAGTAAAAACTGAATGAGACTGAGCTTAACGCTTTAAATCAAAAAGTATGTTTTGCATGTTCTCCCTGTGTCTGCACAGGGTTACTCTGGCTGCACAATTGCTGTTTGTTATTTTAACACCATAAAGACCTGATGTATTTTATTTTTGTATATGGAAACGCTACTTACCCTCCGTTGAGGCATCTGCGTAGAGAATAAGAAGCTCCTCCTCCACAGGTCCGGGAACAATCGCTCCAAGTTCCCCAGGCGTCCCATCCCAGATCCCTCTCCTCATCGGATCGCGTTGTCCTCGAAGACTGAAACACACACACACGGTACACATGAGCTTCCCAGACCCAGTAAACCCTGAAATCTTTCCTTCCATGAGAAAAACACAGAACACTGAACAGAGAAGCAGAGGGAAATCTCGATGGACCCTAAGCAAGCCTGAGGATGAAATCTAGATTGCACAAGGATGTGTGGACTTGGTATCTTCAAAAATGATCTCGAGCCTGGACCGAGCAGAGGGGGGCTGAGCAGGAGTCATAAAAGATTTTGTACAGCAGGAGGTCAAGAGGGACAGAGCGTAAAAATAGGAACTATAATGTATGCAAACATAACATTAATAAGAGCTCCATCCCGGTGAGGATCGTGGTGGCACACAAAATAAGTCACGCACTAGAATCAAGCGGCGTTTGCGAGCCTGCCAACTGCTGTTTTTGGGAGGAAACCAGAGGTAGAGATCAAACAAATTTGGGGAAAGAGACGAGGATTTTCTGGACCTGCTTCTGTAAGGGGCGCGTAAATCATCCCCTCTTGTAATATGATGTTCTTGGATAAAGCTATAGACCACCATTCATCTTTCAACAAGTCTAGAACTTCTTACATCTAACACCATGAAAAACCTCGTCTTACACGCAAATCCTTCGGGTTGTTACTCAATTTTCTCCTATAGATATTTTTCTTCTCCGGGTGCCAAAGCATCTCAAAAATCCAACACACATGTAGGACGTTGTTCTTTTGCAAAGCAACAAGGACCCCTGTTGAGGCTACACAGCTGAAAGTGCTATAAGATCACGTTTCAGTCTGGTTGTCCATCAGAAAACCTACTAACGTATGCATTTTCACTTAGACGTGTTCATTTACGAAGAAGACATCAGGTATGAATGTAATCCAAATTGAGATCACATCCCAGAGAGCCTGGGGTGGTAACGTGCGACGTTAGACAGGACGTAAATGAATTCCTGAGCGCGAACAGAAGCTGAGAAAATGGAGCTAAAAATCATCAGTATTTTTGTAACTGACCAGTCCGAGGTTTATAATTATTTGAGGTCCCTGACTCAAACCCAGCTAAGGCGTCGCTTTAAATAATCAGTGGAAACAAGCCTGTGTTTAAATAAATGTAAAGAATGAAATTAAATACGTGTAACGTCCAGAGCATTAAAGCCAAGACGAGGGTCATATTCGAGCAGGATGACATTAAGTCAAACTGGATGCCCATTTGCAAAAGCCATACAGCACTCTTACCAAAAACCTCCACAAAAGGTGTGGCCCACACACTCCGACTGCCTGGGAGGTACGGAGCAAAGTCAGGGGCCAAACGTCCAAAAGACGCCCGAGAGGGGGAGAACGGTACAGATTTGTGACTCACAAAAAACCCACAACCCTCAGGAGAAGTCATTAAATAACGCTCAGGAGAACGTAGTGAAAATCTGATGGAAATAAAAGAAACGAAACACAGAGAGAAAGAAAGAGAGATTACAGTCACATAAACATAGTTTAATTCGGAGACTTTGAGACTCTACAAAAGAGTGAAAAGATCATCTAGAGAGGCGCAAACCTTTACACACGGGTCGTTTACATTTAGTTTTATAACACATGCATTAAATTTGCAGACATGAGCACAGTATTCTCCGAAGAGATTGAATAACTTCAAATAAAAATGAAAACATTTTGACCAGGGGTTGCATAAAACTATATAAACCGAACACTTTTTGAACTTTACAAGCATGCAAATAAAGCACAGAAAATACAGTCTATATTTGATATGATATTAGTAATAAATTATAATATTTTTACATGTTTAATTCATATTTAACTTAAAATATTATTGCATTAGTATTTATTTTCAGATTATTTTCAGCTTTATAAATCAGTTTCGCTTTATCACGGCTTTTGTTAGGATTTTATTACTTGTTTTTTCTGATTTCTTTGTATCGTTTTACATTTTCCACATGCATCCAGGGCACACTTGTGTTGCGCCCTGTGTTCTTCAGGGGTAGGCACCAGTGCCCCCATTATAAGCCAGGAAAAAGCCGGGTTAAAAGTAAAAAAAAGATGATGTACGGTATTTATTAATATTACTATTATTAAATCTCATTATACTTTATGTATTGGTTTTACATACAAATATCAACCTTTTTTAATTTTCATTAAATTATGTACAATTCAAGATTGGCACAGGTTGAAGTCCTGCTGGTCAGGATGGCACACTGGCACAGAAAGGGTAGGAGAGTGTCATTCTGGGTATGTACATTCTGGGCATTCTAACTCGGAATTCTGGAGATAGGCTGATGATGAAGAGGGCAAACGGGGTGAAAACATGATTTTTTTATTTCTCTCTCCCACGTCCACCAGCAGAAGTCCCAAATTAATCACAACTCCCCCGCACCCAGATGTGTGTGTGGGCTGGTGGTAGAGAGATCAACAGGAGAAAGCAGCAGCACAATGAAAACAATTTAGCATCTGGACAGTCCTGGGATTTGAACCAATAATCCTCAGGGACACGGGACTGTACAGGATCTGTGTTAAACATAAACACAGCAATCTGTTTTTGCCGTACAATAATTAAATAATTACTCACAGTATCAGAACCGTGTGCTCTGTTTATCTGGCGCCGTTTCAAGCACCTCAGGGTTAAGAATAAATACGTATAAACCAAAAATGTCTTACTTTCCTTCCAAAATCCATGTGTTAGGTTAAGTGGAATCTCTAAAGTGTCAGTGAGTGAACTGCGATGGACTGCCGACCTGTCTAGGGTGGTGCCTGATCTGCGCCCGGCCGCCCCTCAGCCTTGGTTTGGATTAAGCAGGCATGGAAATGATTAATTTTAAAAATAATTTTATTTTTTTACATATGTAATTACTTGTAGTACATTTTGAAAAATAATACAAAGATACATAATAAAAAAAATAAATAAATATATTAACATCCATATTATGACCAGGGTTACTTTTATTGAGAAAAACTACAAAGAAAATACTTAACAATGGCCATTTGTTATGATGACTAACGGTAAATTAAAGGTACTTTTTAAGATCATTTTAATATTACTGTATATAATTGTGTCCTCTAGTATCACTTTCATTAACTAAACTGATTTGGCGCTAGTTTTTCCTCTACAAAACGTAGCCTGTGACAAAATATTACTTTTGATTTGAGTTCTGATTTAAAAATGTAAAAAATAAAATATAGGCTCCATAGCCATGGTAAATATACTGCTAAAAAAATAAAGGGAACACTTGCAGTTATATTGTGTTGTTTAAGTGTTCCCTTTATTTTTTGAGCAGTATACATTCCAGCCTATTCCCCCTCCGCTCCTTCTTTTCCTGCTCATTTTCTGCGAATTTCCTTTTCTACATCATCCAAGACACTGATTTCTCTGAGCAGCTGCGACAAACGCGAGAGAATTTGATTAGCGTAGCAGCGTTTGGATCAAAGTTGGACTGCAATCCAGCAAAACGCACTCCGCGTTCATCTGAACGTAATTACCCCTCCGTCGTCGACGTCCCTGCCAAGATCCCCGACTCAAACCAAATGTTTCATAACTCAAATCACACTTCGTCTCCGAGACTAAACGTTACAGTTCTAACGATGCTAACGCGAGGAGAAGATGATAAACTAGCCTAGCGATGACAAGAGCCACCTCCAGTGAGCCCTTGGGCTTATCAGGAGAGGTTTAACAGAAAGTGGACTTTTTATATATATATACTGGTCCTTCTCAAAAAATTAGCATATTGTGATAAAGTTAATTATTTTCCGTAATGTAATGATAAAAATTAAACTTTCATATATTTTAGATTCATTGCACACCAACTGAAGTATTTCAAGTCTTTTATTGTTTTAATACTGATTATTTTTGGCATACAGCTCATGGAAAACCCAAAAAATCTCACAAATTCGCATATCCACATGAAGGGTGCTCAACGAAGCTATTACCTAATCATCTGAATCAAATCACGAATTAACTCTAACACCTACAAAAATTCCTGAGGATTTTTGAACTCCCAGCCTGGTTCATTACCTCAAAACCGCAATCATGGGTAAGACGTAAGACTGCCGACCTGACTGCTGTCCAGAAGGCCATCATTGACACCCTCAAGCAAGAGGGTAAGACACAGAAAGAAATGTCTGAACGAATAGGCTGTTCCCAGAGTGCTGTGTCAAGGCACCTCAGTGGGAAGTCTGTGGGAAGGAAAAAGTGTGGCAGAAAACGCTGCACAAACGAGAAGAGGTGACCGGACCCTGAGAAGGATTGTGGAGAAGAGCCGATTCCAGACCTTGGGGGACCTGCGGAAGCAGTGGACTGAGTCTGGAGTAGAAACATCCAGTGCCACCATGCACAGGCGTGTGCAGGAAATGGGCTACAGGTGCTGCATTCCCCAGGTCAAGCCACTTTTGAACCAGAAACAGTGGCAGAAGCGCCTGACCTGGGCTACAGAGAAGCAGCACTGGACTGTTGCTCAGTGGTCCAAAGTACTTTTTTCGGATGAAAGCAAATTTTGCATGTCATTCGAAAATCAAGGTGCCAGAGTCTGGAGGAAGACTGGGGAGAAGGAAATGCCAAAATGTCTGAAGTCCAGTGTCAAGTACCCACAGTCAGTGATGTTCTGGGGTGCCATGTCAGCTGCTGTGTTGGTCCACTATGTTTTATCAAAGGCAGGGTCAATGCATCTAGCTATCAGGAGATTTTGGAGCACTTCTGCTGAAGAGCTTTATGGAGATGAAGAGTTCATTTTTCAGCACGACCTGGCACCTGCTCACAGTTCCAAAACCACTGGTAAATGGTTTACTGACCATGGTATTACTGTGCTCAATTGGCCTGCCAACTCTCCTGACCTGAACCCGATAGAGAATCTGTGGGATATTGTGAAGAGAAAGTTGAGACGCGCAAGACCCAACACTCTGGATGAGCTTAAGGCCGCTATCGAGCATCCTGGCATCCTGGGCCTCCATAACACCTCAGCAGTGCCACAGGCTGATTGCCTCCATGCCACGCCGCATTGAAGCAGTCATTTCTGCAAAAGGATTCCCGACCAAGTATTGAGTGCATAAATGAACATAATAATCTGAAGGTTGACTTTTTTTGTATTAAAAACACTTTTCTTTTATTGGTCGGATGAAATATGCTAATTTTGGGTTTTCATGAGCTGTATGCCAAAATCATCAGTATTAAAACAATAAAGAATTAACTTTATCACAATATGCTAATTTTTTGAGAACAACCAGTATATATATATATATATATATATATATACACACATATATACCGACGTTCAACATAAAACTTTAAGTAGAAGACATTAATGTATAGTGGACAATATTGTGAAACCTTTAGCAGCTGAGTCACTCAAGCTCCTGTTAAAGAAGAGCAGTCCATATCAAGCCTCAGTAACTTTTGATTCACTTCTCTGGTTTATAAAGTTGATAAACTAATCATTTTAACTAGTTTGTATAGTTAATAGTAGTACTATCTCATCAGAAGTTACACTACGTTACATGGATTATGTCAATTATCTACATGGCAAGGCTTTAGAACATGTTAAATAATTCATATTTATGAATATAATTCAAAATGTGTCTAATAATTAATTATTCATCACTGTCAATTATTTTTAGCAACAAACTTTAAGTGTTAGAAATGTTTTGCATTACAGAATTTTTAATAGTAAAACGTTAGATGCACATTAACTAGTGTGGTGGAAAAGCAGCGAATATACCTCACTTACTTCAGACTGGAAACAAGCTGGCCAGCGAGATGAGAGGAAAGACACAAGACCAGGGTTGTATCGTTAATCATCTAAAGTTTATTGACAAAAGATCATAGTTATATATGGTTCTAAAAGGGAGTAGTCCCCTGCTACGATATATGATTGGTTTAAAAGAGTGATAAGTATAGATAATGTATCCTAAACAAGGGAGGGTGAGTGTGGAGAGGGAATTGTAGAATTGTGCATCCAGGCCCCAAAGGTTGGCCCTGTGATGTCTAGGAGGGAAAGAACATCTGGTACCATCCTTGAGTGACCAGGACACGGGAAAAACAACTCGTATAGGGAAAACATCCTTGACAGATTGATACCTGTGAAGGATGCCACGTACACAGTAATTTCACATTTTCTGTTACACTAGCTATTCCAATCTTTAACTATTACATATATTTTATTTAAAATGATTTTATTGTTTGTGTGTTTGCAACTATTGGTGATTTGTATCTTAGAATAAAATGCTAGAATGATACTGTGGTAGCCTAGCGGATAAGGTACTGGACTATGGACCAGAAGGTCCAGGGTTCAAATCCCACCTCTGCCAAGCCGCCACTGTTGGGTCCTTGAGCAAGGTCGTTAACCCACAATTGCTTGAATTGTAAAATTGTATCAATTGTAAGTCGCTCTGGATAAGAGCGTCTGATAAATGATGTAAATGTAAATGTTAGCTAGCATTGCTAGCGCGCTAGCTAATGCGGCTAATCATACAATTAACCGTTTATTAAGCCTAAATACCAAACTTGGCTACTGGATTGTTGACATTTTTCATTCATAAAACCAACAAATTTTGTGTAAAACGTTTATTTTCATAATGAATCACACTAAATGAGAAAGTTCTAAAAGAAGGGCTGCTAAAATGGCAGCTTCCCCACTGTCACAATAACAGCCTGACATTTCAAAACAAACGTCTGCCAGTTCCACTCATTCTACCTCAGAATCCATGACTTCGTTTTTCGAATATAAATGTGAATTCTAAAAACATGTTTTTGCAAAGTTTTCACGTTTAAGCTTTGTGTTAATGGATTTTATAATTACCTTATGAAGAATTGATCCAGCTTATTATACATCTCGATTCAAAGCCGTTTCTTTTCAAAACGACCACAAAAACCACAAACTATTCAGCGCAGGTTGAGTGAACCTGAGCGGCATATTTTTGGTTTAGCAAGGCGGGTTGTGTTTTGATTGAACAGAGAAAGAAGCCACAGATTTGCATAAAACTTTCCATCGGCCCGGCTTTCTGACATTCATCAGGATTTACAGATCCTCACCGTGTCCCTCTGCTACAGGATCTGCCTTTAAGTAAAGAGCGAAGAGATTAAGTATTTAAACACTATTTTGTAACGTTATTTAAGATAATAATCAGCGTTTCTGTCATGGTTTTCAGTCTTTTTTTTTCATAAAGGAGTTATTCACAAATTCCTGAGGTCAAAATCGGAGTAGATTTAAATAAATAAAAGTGTGAGGGTGCAGGTCTTTTATATGCAAGGAACCAAATTAAAATTCAATAATTAAATTTTAATTTCTCATTAAAATCACATTAATTTAGCTGCTAACCATGTGCAATAATACTTAGCTGATTGCTTATGGAATAAAACAACCAAATTAAAAGGTTTCTACTTACACATGCAAAACAAATTATAAAAATGCATTAATTCAGCAAATGAATTCAATACATCATTTACATTATCCATAAAAACCTGTCCTGATCTACAGATGACTGTACAGCGGTGCTTGAAAGTTTGTGAACCCTTTACAATTTTCTATATTTCTGCATAAATATGACCTAAAACATCATCAGATTTTCACACAAGTCCTAAAAGTAGATAAGGAGAACCCAGTTAAACAAATGAGACAAAAATTTTATACTTCGTCATTTATTTAGTGACCCAATATTACATATTAATGAGTGGCAAAAGTATGTGAACCTTTGCTTTCAGTATCTGGTGTGACCCCCCTGTGCAGAAATAACTACAGCTAAATGTTTCCTGTAACTGTTGATCAGTCCTGCACACCGGCTTGGAGGAATTTTAGCCCATTCCTCCGTACAGAACAGCTTCAGCTCTGCAATGTTGGTGGGTTTCCACAACATTTACATTGGATTAAGGTCAGGACTTTGACATGGCCATTCCAAAACATGAGCTTTACTCTTCTTTAACCATTCTTTGGTAGAACGGCTTGTGTGCTTAGGGGCGGTGGCTTGCTGCATGACCCACTTGCTCTTGAGGTTCAGTTCATGGACAGATGTCCTGACATTTTCCTTTAGAATTCTCTGATATCATTCAGATTTCACTGTTCCTGCCCAGATGCAGCAAAACAGGCCCAAACCATGATACTACCACCACCATGTTTCAGAGATGGGATAAGGTTCTTATGCTGAAATGCAGTGTTTTCCTTTCTCCATACATAACGCTTTTCTTTTAAACCAAAAAATTCTATTCTGGTCTCATCCGTCCACAAAACATTCTTCCAATAGCCTTCTGGCTCGTCCACGTGATCTTTAGCAAACTGCAGACGAGCAGCAATGTTATTTTTGGAGAGCAGTGGCTTTCTCCTTACAGCCCTGCTATGCACACCATTGTTGTTCAGTGTTCTTATGATGGTGGACTCATGAACATTAACATTAGCCAATGTGAGAGAGGCCTTCAATTGCTTAGAAGTTACCCTGGGGTCCTTTGTTACCTCACCAACTATTACACACCTTGCTCTTGGAGTGGTCTTTGTTGGGCGGCCACTCTTGGGGAGGGTAACAATGGTCTTGAATTCTGTCCATTTGTACACAATCTGTCTGACTGTAGATTGGTGGAGTCCAAACTCTTTAGAGATGGTTTTGTAACATTTTCTAGCCTGATGAGCATCAACAACTCTTGCCACTCACTAATATGTAATATTGGATAATTTTCCTCAATAAATGACCAAGTATAATATTTTTGTCTCATTTGTGTAACTGGGTTCTCTTTATCTACTTTTAGGACTGATTATCTCATGATGTTTTAGGTCATATTTATGCAGAAATATAGAAAATTCTAAAGGGTTCACAAACTTTCAAGCACCACTGTAACATGGGGGCACACTGCACATACAGACCTAGACTCCGAGCCAAGCAGACCAGGGGTGCCCCCACGAAAGACAACTTGCTCCATTTTGTTGAATTCCTTCATTTAGCAGCTCATATTATTCAGATCCACACTGTGCACTTTAATAGAATGAAACGAGTAATGCAGGTGGTATACGACGAGTAACTGCTTTTCTCCCAGCTGTTTTTATCATCCCGGCTCCGAATAAGCGCCAAACGGAGCTTAAAGTCAACGGCAATTAAACTCAAAGTGAAGTTTAGCCTATAAAAGCCTGACATAAAATTATTTTAAAGCTCTAATAGGCCGAATATCTGCACAATGATACAAATAAACTGAATCATCCAAGACATTTTCAGCATCTAGAAACGTCTAGTAATGAGGCAGCCTGGTCTGAATGTAATTATTTCGTAATGGGTCGTTGTTATTCGTCCATTTTAGATCAGTAATTCCTTGCCTTGTCCTAAATTATGTCTTTTTTTAGTTATGGTCTAATGTAGAAGTCTGAGCATGCCATGTCGATGAGAGAACTTACAAATGCTATACTATTTCTGCATGTGAACGACACAAAAACAAATGAATAATGTCCTGAGATTAGCTGGAAAGGTGCCCAAAGGTCCACACAAGCCAAACTGTATGTACTTTTTCCAATATGTTTTAAAATGTAGGTTTGAGAAGTCGCTCTATTCATTTATTACAACAGGAAAAACCTTCGACGAGGTGAACCGAAGCGTTTCCAAAAGGCAATCCCTCGTTCCCATCAAAGTGAGTTTCCTCCAGATGAAAGCTGGATGTCGCCTCACCTCGGCATAAACACACTGACCGTCATTAATCCTGAAGATCCTAACATTTGCGTAGGCCCGAGTCCTCCACAGAAACTCTGAGAAAAAGCTTCTAATGGACTGAGTCTGAAAACGAGCACGAGCGCTCTGAATCATTAGCAGTGAACATGGGGGCAGATTACAAAATTTGTTTGTCTTGTTATGGGTTCGCCAAGGTGGTATAAAGCGAACCCTAAAAGAAAGGGGTTTTAGGACCCAATTGCAGTTAACTCCACATGGATTTATTGAACCAAAATAATGATTTAAATATACTCAAAAAGAGAGAGTGCTAAATAATGAACGCTGTGGCAACGTTGCCACAACGTGGAATCGAACCCTGAACAACAGCGCCACAGTCCGTGACTTTGACCATGAGACCACAGCGGAACTCACGTGAGATATACACAAAATGGGAGGTGTAACCCTAACAGAAAAGCTCCGCCTAGCGCGAGCTCAAAAATACGGAGAAAAGTGAATGGATCGATTTAAACACGATCGCCACTAACGGTGCTTAAATAAGGGAACCTGTGGCAAACGTGAAAGAAATCTCTCAGATTGGAAAAAGGAGCGATCGCTTTGTCTCTCTCACACAGATACTGCGCACGCACCCAACCGGCAGCTCGGGAGAAAGAGAAAGCAATGACGCGCTGTGACGTAAGGCTCGCGGGCTCCCGAAGATGTGAGGCGAGTCACGGTTCTACGCATGCGTGCGCGAGGTATGGGCTTCAGCGTGTGAGAGCTGGCCTCAATACCTGAGGACGCGGAAAACTGGAACGGGGCTGAAAAGCGATACAGCATTCCAAATGAGGCACCAGCCTTCCACTCAAGCGCGGGGGACATAAACACAATAAGAGAAGCGGGAACGGTGACGGGATAAGAGGGAGGTGCTACAGCCGCCACAGCGGGGAGTCTAAAGCCCTGGAGGGCTCCAGCGGAGCCGTGATGATGCGACACCGACTGAACTCAGGACGGACCTTATATGCTTGAATCAGCAGGTGTTGCCCATAATGCAATCAAGCAGCTTAATGGGATATACACGTGATCACATAATAACGCGATCGCACAGCCTTAATCATGCATGCACGATCGCACTCACTGTCAGGGTCTCAACCTGAGGAAAAGTAAGCCAATGCTCCCCCCTAGCGTCGGAAACAGGTAAGACCCATAACATGTCTAATACATTTTTTAAATTTTTTTCCATAGGGTTTTTTTTTTTTTTACAATGGAGCACTGTGTCAAAGCATCTTTATAAACATCTAATCCCAAACTCCTAACTGAGCAAACATAGGGCAACAGTGGCAAGGAAAATCCATAAACATTATAATGAAGAAATCTTGAAAGGACCCCGACCTGCTTACAACCTAGATGTTATATGTAAGAATCGCAATGACACCAGCCATAGCAAAGTAGCAACATTATAATTATACAAGTAAAAGAGAGCCAAAATGAATTATAACAAGTTTTTTTTAATCTACCAGCTTTGAAACGTTACAATTAATGAGTAGCCTGATCGCTCCAATGAGCCGAGGTTCATCAGCCTTAATTACAAACCAGGATTTGGATTTAAACTAGAAAGGGTGAGACACAAAAAGTCAGTAGAGTAAATCAAAGGTCCTGAGCTCTTAATGCAGTCACAGCTTAACTTAAGAGCAATGAGACTGAAGATCAGATTGTTTCCCATCACCAAAAATGCTGAATCACCTTCTAGCTGGGTTTGGCTTGATGGATCAGTCAGAAATGTTACGGAAGAGTTATACAGCATCAGCAGCTTCATCAATTCCATCAGTTCCGTTCTTTCTGATTTTCTTCATGTCGTTTGCTGGTGTTAAACTCTGCCTCTTTCATTAAACACCATCCACGGCTGATCGGAGGTTCATTCATGGATCTGTTAAGCCCAGCTCTGATTAACCCGACTGAGCTGCTGATGATCTAGAACTCCGACTTCAACATTTCTGACTCAGAACATTCACATTAAGAGCTTCATCTAACTCATTTAAATGATAACGGGATCCTAGACTTTGGTTGTAACACCGGGATCTCTCTCTGATTTTCTTTTGGTGGTAGAATAGTGGATCTTAGGAACAGCCTGCCTTATAAATCAGACCCATTTTATTTGCTTACTGTTAGTAAACTCTTTTCAATAAATTAGACCTGACCCAGTGTGATGCTCTGATTAAAGTTCCGCTCTTAATCCCTGGGTCAGGCCGTTCACGTGGAAGTTAATTTGACTCGTAACACCTAACTAAACATTGTTCCGGTCCAGGTGGTTGTAATCTTTGGTTTGTTGTTGCATAATTAACTGCAAACCTTGTTCTGGTGTAACAGACGACACGGGTCAGTGTGATCTGACGCTCTAACCCTTTAACGCTCACCCCACCTAATTAATGTCGTTTTCTCGCACCCGGACCTGCTCGAGCTCCTGCTTTTGTTTTAATTGAAATCTTCTCAATGTGTTTTGGAGCGCGGCCAAACTCTGAGACGTGCACTCGGTCTGACCTGTTCCTCCTCGATTAGGAACCGGGAACCGTTCACAGGAAATCACCCACGCCTGAGTAATTCGGCATGGAAAGACTTTTATAGGACGAGGCCTTTTCTTAATAATACAGAATAGAAACCAAGCAGCACAACAATAGCTGAGCTCTGTACTGACGTGGTACTGCCAAGAGGGTCAAAAAGTCCAGTGTTTCCTAATTACTTTTTACTGTTCCCTTACTGCTTGCTTCACGAGCAGGTACTTTTTAAAATAAGCACTGTGCCAGGTCGGGTCGGTGACGTACCCCTGGCTGAATGGTTTTGGAAACACTTTGCACAAGATCTGCAGAAGCAAACTGAAATATGACGTTTCTGCATAATATTTATGATTTAGGACTCATATGATCCTATGATTTACAACGTTATGGTTGCTAGGCTGTTGGTATGTGGTTGCTAAGTGGTTGCTAAGTCGTTGCAAGGCTGTTCCTACGTGACTGGTACATGGTTGCTAGGCAGTTGCTATGTGGTTGCTACATGGTTGCTAAGTGGTTACCAGGCTGCTGCTATGTGGTTGCTATGTGGTTGGTAAGTGGTTGCTAGACTGTTGATACATATGTGCTAAGTGGTTGCTACGTGGTTACTAGGCTGTTGAGACAAGGTTGCTAGGCTGTTGCTATATGGTTGCTGAGTGGTTGCTAGACTGTTAATACATGGTTGCTAAGTGGTTGCATAGCAGTTGCTAGGCTGTTGTTATGTGGCTGCTAGGCTGTTACTATGTGGTTGCTAAGCTGTTGCTACACGGTTACTAGGTTGTTGCAACGAGGTTGCTAGACTGTTGCTATATGGTTACGAAACAGTTGCTATGTGGTTGCTAAGTGGTTGCTAGACCTTTACTATGGGGTTGCTACATGGTGGCCAAGTGGTTACTAGGCTGTTGCTATGGAACCACATAGCAGTTGCTACACTGCTAAGTGGATACTACATGGCTGCTAGACCGTTGCTACATGGTTGCTAGGCTGTTGCTATGTGATTATATGTTAAATGTATATGTGAATAATGAACCTGTTTATAAACGCGTTATAAAGGCGCAAAACACACAGCCCAAATCTGGCATCTCACTTTTTCGGTCTTCATCAAATGTATCTGTTATGAAGGTGTTATGAATCCCTGGATAACGTTACCAAATTATTTGACGTTATCGTTATCGACTTACAGAGAGATTCTAACAGACGCCTGTATTAAATCTTAAGTAGCAGACATATAGTTTCAGATCTACGCACGCTTTTCCATTTTTCTTCATCCAGAGAAACTCTGCATGGCCAAACTGCTTGTTTTCCAACAACGACACAGTAGGTGTATTATCTCCAATTATCACGTGTCACTCACGCGGCATATCAGCGGAGAAATACAGCAGGCGGGCTCGCGCCTTACTCCCACTGCCATTTCCCCACTGACCAAACGGATTAGCCTGTAACCCTGCACTCTCTCAGCAGCCGCCGCGCGCCAAAAACAAACGCTCCAGACGGCAACGGGGAGCGCCATCGTGACCTCAGAGACGGCCTAGTTGCTATTTACCGAACGTAAACAGAAATTTTAGTGACGCCTCCCGAACGATCTGACATCCTGACGTCACTCGGACGCTCCATAAACAGTCCAAATTTTGCACGAATACTGCAAGCTGCTGTGGACACCAACCGCTTACAAATCCACCAGTATAAAAAGCTTATGAGGATCATTTTCAGGATCTTCCAACACGATCTCAACCTTGGCGTCTCAATCACACTGATTGTCCTTATTAGGAAAGACGTCTCTGTTCTACATGTCACGTCTCAGCTGACCACAAAGTCTACCATTAGTCTGGAATCCCAAAATCTACAAAAAAAAACAGTTATCCAGCCAAAAACAAGTCATTTTGGGAAAATCTCTGCTTAACCCTTACACTCCATTCAGTACTTAGAAATGCATTTAGATTCCAAGCTGCACACAGCTCCATCGATACAGAATAAGGGTTCTTCTGCATATTTTTTACAGGCTGAAAACTTTTTTACATACATTTTGTTTTTAAAAGAAAACGGTATTGTATCTTTCACACTTATCCTTAAGGTACACACCAATGTTTGTTACATTATTATTATTATTATTATTATTATTATTATTATTTGTTTATTATATTTGTTTACTGTATTATTTGTTTACTATATTATTATTATTATTATTATTATTATTATTATTATTATTATTATTAGTTTATTATATTTGTTTACTATATTACTTTGTTTACCATATTTTCTATATAATAATAATAATAATAATAATGATTAGTTTACTATATTATTATTATTATTATTATTTGTTTGAAAGTTACATTTTTTACTTAATATATCCATATTATTATAATTATTATAATTATTATTATAATTATAAGTAGTAGTGTTTTATCATCATCATTATTATTGTTATTATTATTATTATTATTATTGTTGTTGTTGTTGTTGTTGTTGTTGTTTATTTATGATTATTATTAATATTATTACATAAATTGTTTTTATTGTTTATTATTATTACTGATTTTATTATCATTACTATTATTATTAATATTATTATTATTATTATTCTTATTATTATTATTATCAATACTATAGTTATTTTTTATTATTTATTTTATATTATTATCATTATTATTATTATTTATATTAATATTATTATTAATAGTAGTCTTTTTACTATTATCATTATAATTTTTTTTTTTTTTTTTTTTTAGCTTACTATTATTATTATTAGTAGTAGTAGTAACTAGTAATAACTAGTAATAGGTAAAAAGGTTACACATGTAGTAGAGGACATGTTTTTCCAGGACAGACCCCGTAAATAAATGTTTTAAGATTTTAGATTTTGAGATGATCAAATACATTTTCCTTTGTCCTAACAGACATTTAGATTTTTTTAAAATCATGATCTGTTCAGGTCAGACTTCAGCCTCAGTTCTTCATCTCTTCTGAATCTTGGCATCGATAAATTGGCAGGAGAATCTAAACAAACATCTCGGGGGGAACGTCAGTTAAAGGCGTGAGGGTCAGTGGATGATAATGCGTGGGTGTGCCTCAGGGCTCGACGTTCGGTCCCATATGGTTCTCTTTGTTAGTAATGCTGCTGGCTGGAAAGATGGCATTGAGCAAGAGAGCCTAATTACATGGAAATGTTTCTGGAAGACGTATGCACACTAGAAAATCTCCAAAATGCCACACAGTTTGGTCTGCGAGCCCTTCACACGCTAATCTTTCGACGGGACGCCGTCCAGATGCCACTGGCACTTAGTGAGGAGCGTAACGAAAATCTGTAGCGGTGAAAGTGTTTGTGTAAGTGTCACGCATCAGGATGTCCAGTTTGTTGTTTCAGAGCAGCCGAATTACGGCGAGCAGGAACCCGAGGGCTGATTAAACTGATTCAACCGTTCTCATCATGCTCATCATCACAAGCTCACCGCACACAGACCCCGAACATCTTTTCCAAATTAGCATTCCAGGCTCATCATTAGCGCAAAATAATAGCATGTCAGCATTCTGTCAGCTTCTCATACGGGCTTGGATTTCCAACTTTTTATTTATCGTCGGGAACATCTGCTCTGGATCTGATTCGACCCCGACTTACGGAAAACCCTCAGCGCTAATCATTTAAGCTAAACACACAACCCGATGCCCGGTTGTAGAGCGCGGTTCTGATAAAACACGTCTTAATTCCTGCTGAGAAATAACAGAAAAAACAAACACGCCACTCGGCCGCTTCTTCATCCAGTACGCTTGTTTTCACGGGACGCGAACAGGCACGGAAATAAATACAAACAGGATCTGTCAGGACGCAGGGCCACTCAAAATCCGTCACATCTCTGAATTACCGGAACATAAACCGCTCTGAGTTTGGGCTTCAAAGATTAGAAATGTGGGCTCACTGATTAGCTGCACAGAGGGGAAATGGAAGCAGGATTCCATCTGATCAAGTGGAGCTTAGTGCTTTTCACCCAAATGCAAAGGTTCATTTAAAGAAAGCAGCAATCACGCCTAAAATAAATGACTCTAATAATCCGTCACAAGAATAATTTGATGCACAGAAACAACAGCACAGGTACGCATTACACAGGTCGGCATTGCTTTCTGTGAAACAGGTCGTTGACCGGAATGGACGTTGACCGGACATACTGTAGTGACATCAACTTTTCAGGCTACTGTAATGTAAATATAAAGTGTATTTCTTTGTACTCTTAACTCCCGCCTCTGCCAGTGGGTCTGCAGCAGTGATTGGCTGATTTAATGTCATCGTTTTTGTTTTTCATTTTCAACACATTATTGGATAAATGCCATTAGATATTCAACATTCTATTTTAAACTCATTGTATCCCCATTGTAAATCGGGGAGCATCTGTAATCTCATCTTAGAGGTCTCACACAACCTGATATCATCACGAACCATGCCGCTGGACTCTGGAGGAGTGGAAACACCCTGAAAAACAAACCTGGGTTGAATCTTAGTAGACCATGCCCAAATAAATAATGCCAACTGTGACATTTGGTGAATAATTAATGGATAATTAGTGTATCGTCTACAATAATATCTTAATTGTTGCTTTAACGATGTGTGATGTCCGTTAAAGACAGCTCAATTATTCCTCCATCTGAGAACTAACCGCCATGCAGAATATGACGATTAGCACAAACTTCAGGACTCAGCTGTCCACAAAACTTAAAGCAGCCAAGAAAACACACTCAGCAAACCTTAGAGGAATCATTCTGCACAGAAACTGCTTCACGACAAACAAAGAAACAGATGGCAAGACATAATAAACGCTGTCAACGATTACATCACGAAACAAACTATTCGAATTCAGGCATCTTTTGAGTCATTTGGACTTGAGATATATGAAACCAAAGTATCATCTAATTATCATTATCGAAAAAAAATCTTTTTCTGTCGATATCACAGCCCTACTGCCTGTCTGACACCTATATAAGGTACAACTGTTACAGGTGAATTATTGCCAGTTCTGTTTAGAACTTTGTAAGGAAACAGATCCAGGACACAAAGTCCGAGTCTGAGTGTAACC
The DNA here is from genome assembly GCA_025084515.1 of Ancistrus triradiatus. NCBI lineage: Eukaryota > Metazoa > Chordata > Actinopteri > Siluriformes > Loricariidae > Ancistrus > Ancistrus triradiatus. The sequence goes on along the minus strand of JAJAGP010000012.1, from coordinate 170,269 downwards.
GCTATAACCCGACCCAGTCAGGGAAGCTCACCATCATCCTGCCTGTTATGCTCATGTTCAGAGTGAAAACCCTAAACTCTTGTTGATACACACATCTCAGGTTCGGCCGCCAGAGCCCGGGAGCCCCGCTGGGAACACGAGAACGTCAGATTCTGAGTACGGAGGAAGTCAGAGGAACACGGAGCCACTGTTCTCCAGCCAAGTGTGAGCGTATGCCTTCCATCCTCCACTCGTCCGAACCCTGCGTTTAATGGTTCACTAATACAGATGTGCGAGGGTTCCTCGTAAATCTCCCCAAAACTGGGAAATAAAACACAACCGGAGATCTGGGCAGGACGCTCTGTGGCGGTGTCGACTTGCGCTCTGGACATCGGATCCTCCGAAACGTCAGATCTTTGAGGACAGAAATGACCAAAGCGAGTACAGACCCTGAATGAAGGCCCTTCTTCTTACAGATGTGGCTGTAATAAACTGAAAGGAACCTGCTAAACCCTGCCAGGCTCACGGCCACATTAGTGCTAGTCCTCTCTGATAGCACATATTCCTCTACAGCGTTCTTTCTTCTTTAGCACCTCAGGAACAAAAATAACCGAACCGTGAAACCAAATGACCATACTAATGAAACAGAACAGTCCCTGTCCTGGCCTGGTGCTGCACAGATACAGCTGGTAGTGTCCGACAGAGGGAATGCCGGTGAAGCCAAAGGATGTCAAAGATGGCAGATGGACACAGTTAGGGTGGATCTGTTCCTCAGTGCCACGAGGGAATTAATTCTCTCTTAGTCTGCCATCTAGTTTTTCACCTGCTGGTCATAAAAATCTGGCTTGTGATTTTTTCTATTGCTATTATTATTATTATTAGTAGTAGTAGTAGTAGTAGTAGTAATATTAGTAATATTAACATCGCTATTATAATTGCTGTTGCTATTACTATTATTATTATTATTATTATTATTATTTTATATTATTACATTATTACCATATATTTTTATACAGTGGTTCTTCAGATGCAGACCTGCTGCTCTTTACAGCATAACATCCAGCTGAACAAAGCTCAGTGAAACCAAAACTGACCTCACGGGAACTTAAACAACCCACAGTGCCCAGTCCCAAACCCAGCACTCCATACACACACACACACACACACACACACAAACACACACGTTGAGTATAATGGCTGTGAGTGTGTGCAGGGTTTGAGCTGGATCTCAGTACCACAGTCGACATGCTCAAGTGATTGTGTGTAATGTGGATTTATTATCCGCCAACAGGAACAAACAATCTGAAGCTTACAGAACCAAACCCACTGGAACTAAATCCATCTATAAACACTGTTTAACATAACACGGAAAAAAATAACAGAACCGACAGCGCTCCAATAGTACAGGGTCCAGTACCAGTACCAATGATGCTTATAGCAGCTTCAATAGCAAATGCTTCGGTTCTAGCATCTAAAGGTTCTTGTTTTAGTAAAAACTGTAAACCTGTTCTTGCTTTATGACCAGAAGGTCCAGAGATTCCAGTTTTACTATCTAAAGGTTCCACTTCTTTCCAGTTACTGCAGGACTGCAGATATCAGACAACGATCGAACTAGTAAGTGCATGTAACCACACCCGATGTATTAAAAGAGAAAAGTGCAAAACAGAAGCATTTTCACTAAAAGCTCTCAGACTGTATGTCAGAGCACGCTTTAGAATCAGTAATATTTATTTCGAGTGATTTAATGAAGTTAAATTTATAATTAAGTGTCAGTTTTAGTTGTATTTGTGCTCGATGCTGATCAGTTATGCCGTTCCCCTGGTTACTTTATTTTGCTTAAGGAAAAACAGGAATGTAAACATCGTTAAAGCTGAGGCTGAAGCTGTTTAGGATATCTGACCTCTTTGGGGTTGGTTTGATTTATTTGAACCTGAACTCTGCAGCTCTGTATATAAAAAACACAGAATTTAAATATCACATAATTATCCGAATCAGCAGATACCGAGATCAGGGATAAATCCACGCAATGAACGTAATCCAGGAAAAGCAGAGTCACTTAAGAGAAAGCGTCAGGCATCTCCAGCTCATATAAACACACACGGCGTGATGCTGCGCAGACACACACCGATCCTCAGCACAAACACTCCCAAGAATCACTCGTACACACACTTCAGCCCGACTTCCTACAGCGCTGATTTATTCACCTCTCACCAAATAAAGTAAGAACTACGAGCGCTGAAGTCCAGACCGGGACCATCTTGGAGACAGAGGATACACTCTTGATACAATCAATAAAATCCCTTCACCCGGAGAGCTCACTGACCTTTAGGGTTTGGTCCCTTGGACTTGGCTCTCAATGGTTCCTTAAAATCTTCAAATCTGTCTATTCTACTTTTCTGTGAGAGCCCTTAAGGGTTCACAGAACACTTCACGGTCCTTATCAGTACACAGAGCACTCTTAATAAAAAAACCTCTTTGCAATGCTTATTGGATCCAGGACGATTTATTTTTACTTGGAAGACGCTCTCTATATAAAGCTTTTATATAAAGTAACCACTTACCCTCTGCTGCTCTGCTCAAGTCAAAAGTGTCTCTTTTAGATGTTACTATAGGATCAGGTTATCCTTCTTCAAGCATAGAAGCTTCTAGAATTGTAAACGAGCTGAAAAACAAACCCCTTTCAGTCTGGAAGGAAGCCTTAAAAATCCTTAGTCAAATCAAGTCCAAGTCAAGTTTTATTCCTATAGCGCTTTTTATATCAGATCATCGACTCAAAGCTAATAAATCGCCTGTCAAGTCTTACATCCCTAACTGAGCAAGCCTAGGATGACAGTGGCAAGGAAAATCCCTAATGTTAACAGGAAGAAACCTCAGGAGTAGCAAGATTCAAAAAGCTCGACAAGCTCGATTTTTCAATCTGGGACCAGATTCACAAAAGTGGAAAATTATTATTCTTATTCAAATAACTTTTTATGAAGTTACAAATAACGTCCTAAGAAAAATTCTAAGAATAATTGCTATTCTTGAAAACGTTATGTTCCTAAATGTTTTCTCACACTCGTCTTTTTTACCTGTTGGCCTCCATTTCTTGCTGGCTAAAATTTTTGGAACACTTGGTTTGATGTTTTTCCTCTGATAACGATATTAAAAACAAATTCTAAATGTGTCTCGCCTCATATTGTAAGCTGTAAAATGAACCATTAGGAGCAGCGATGAGCATCACACCTGTCAGGCGATGCTTAAAGAAAAAGCCGTTCTAGCTAACAAATCGTTAAAGAACTCAAAAGGGTTATATGATCGAAAATGTTCCAAAGATTCATTCAAAGGTGAAACACCACTAGATCCAGGACGAGCTTAAATCCATGATCAGGAATCTGGATCTGGTGTTCAAATGATTTATTCTTTGACAATTTGAGTTTTTTTCCAGAGAAGGGTTTCTCTTCCAAACTGTGTTTGTGTCTGTGTGTGCATGTGTGTGTGTGTGTGTTGCCTTTAATCCTGGTTTAAACCCTGAATGTTTAAAACCTGTTCTGTATCAGTAAATGATGTTCATGCCAAACGCAATCAGAGGAAACTCTGCTCTGTTCCCAAACTCGACCCTCTTGCCATCCTCATCCCACGGGGGAATGGTTAATTAGAACAAACGACCTTCCCAACAAACAGCTCGTCCTGCTTTCTCTTGCGTTTCATCACACACACACACACACACACACAGAGCGAGACGTTCCAGTTTATGGAAATGACTGCTTTACCAGTAACGACCTCACCCTGATTTACCGCTACTTAACCCCCACAAACGCCAATGCGCGGCCTGGAGAGGCGCCAACACCTTTGCTCACGCCACGTTATTTACGCAACAGTGCGTCACGTTTATATTCGTACCCGCCGAGGCCGGGTCATGCCACCAACGGTGCCAAAACTTTCACAGCAGGAAGGCAGAATGTAAACAGGCCTGTATAAGTACAGCGCAGCCTTACATACAGGTGGCGCTCTGGAGCAAGGGTTGCCTTGGTGCTACATGACATCACATTTTCAGGTTTAAAAAATCCTAACCTTCAGCTGTGGTGTTTGGTATGTTCTCCCTACCTGGGTTTCCCCTGCTTATCCTAGTTTAATCCGACTTCCAAACTCCAAGTTCGACACATGGAACGCTTACTCTAAATATATAACTATATATCGTGATTTAAAAATCAAACATTTGTTTTATTTACTTATTTATTTATTTATTTATTTATTTATTTATCTATGGCCCGTTGGCGTTTGAGTGGGTTCGAGTCATAACTGCTACTTTTGTGGAGTTTGCATGTTCTCCCTCTGTCTGCTTCACTTTTCTCTGGGTGCTTTGGTTTCCTCTCACGTGCCAGACACGTTAGGTCAAGTACCATCTCTAAAGTGTCCCAGTGTGGGTGTGTGTGTGCCCTGCCCTAGACTGGCACCCTGCTGAGTGATGCCAGCTGCCCTTCGTCTCAGAATTGGATTAATATCAAGTTTAAAAAAGTTAAATATTGATTGATTTATTCATTCATTCATGGGTTCAAGTTTTATCCCTGCTTATCCTGGCAAGGGTTGTGTGCCCATCAGTGCCCATTCTTGACAGAACAGGGCACAGACCTAAGCATGCCCTGGATGGGACGCCGGTCCAATGCAGTCGTTGTTGCAGCGCCATCACTTGAGCATCTTGTTAACACTGAGCAATGTGGCAAAACAATGTCTTATGGGAATGGAGTCACATACAGGCATGAATGGCTGTCTGAGGGAGGGGAGGACGCTCAGGGGATCATCCCCAGCACTGCAACAGAGACCCCTGCACTGAACTCACGTCTCGCCCAGGACAGGCGGGAATAAAAAGCATGAATGTCATAAGTACGCAAGTTCTGTTCCTGCATAGCTCATGTTCAAATCAACAACACATGCCTTCATGCCGGCAGTGCCAAAACTTCGGCGATGGGGCTTAATGGTGTTATTTCCAGGCGCGACGTGGCCGTAAACGCATTCGAGTTTTACCAGAGCGCGGTTTGTTTCGTTTTCGCAAAGCGTCCTGTCATTTCTTCGCGATATTCCAGCACTAATCAGCGTTCGGTGATTACAGCCGTGCAGGGAGAACGCTCGACGCTCTGAAGTGCAGATGGGTTCGGACTAAACTAATCCCTCCAAAATCCCCTCACGCCCCTCCGACGGTGCACTAAAGTCCCTGCTCAAATTAAGCAAAACACACATACCCAAAAAAGAAACCCTGTGCCCACCCCTTGGTTCACGGGATCTTCGGCGGGACTCCAGGAGACGATCTCGCTCCGATCTGAGGCTGATTAAACCTTCGACTGTGTTTAATTACAGATCAGAACCTTTGAGTGCAGATCCTTTCCATAAAACTGACACGGCCAGGGCTCGTACGAAAAGTTTTGGCACCCGCGCTCACACGGGTTCAACATGACCTCTGCAGAATGTAATTTGGTCCCTGTAGGGGTTGTGTAACGTCTTTTCGTTTAAGATAAATAATACGTACAAAAAAAAACAACAGTACGTTATTCTCATTCTTGACCGACAACCTTTGTGAGTTGAACCTCGCTCTCTCTTTCTCTCTTTCTTTCTTTCTCTCAATCTTAAACACACACACACACACACACACACACACACACACACAGTGTGACGCTACTGAGCCTGGAAAGCATCTGCAGAACACCTGCGATTAAGCAGCGGCAATGAAAGCACACGGGACCCCCGCCACCTGCGTCGGGTTCACCGAGCGATCCGTTTTGCAACTCTGTACGGACGGAACATGAACGTCTGATTTGGAAACAGATTTGGGCGATAAGCTGCTCCGAGAATTACTGACCTTAACATCAACCATAACCGCTAAAGAGAGCTGGAACAGTTACAGGCAGGGGAGACGAATCGAGTCGCACCAGCGACAGTTTAAAAGCCTCTTCCCTATAAGCACACGACTGAGGTTAAACACGAGCGAACAAACCACGCCAGGAGACAAAATACAGAAAATTCAGACGCCACCAGGCTCACGGTCGACATCATTAAAGGTGCTTCGGCTTTGAAAAGACGGATCATGCTCGATCTGGGAACTGTGGCGGAAGTCTTTGCCATTAAAGACAGCTCAACTAACGTATTTCAGCATCTGTGAATGAACCACCGTGCAGAACATGAAGATTAGGAGAAACAAAAAAGCACACTCAGCAAACCTTAGAGGAATCATTCTGCAAAAAAACACCTTATGACAAGAAAAGGAAGACGTAACAGAAAGACATGGTGCCAGTTCAGGAGACATGGGTTCAAATGCCTTTTGTCTTTTCTGTCAACATCGTACACCCCTAGTTTGTGGAAATGAATTGATTAAATAACAAAAGAATTTATGTTTATTGTGAGACTAAGTTTTAAGCTCCTTCCAGCACGTCATGTCTTCATGTGGCAACTTAAATGTTCTGCACATTCGTTTACACGAACGTCTCTCTGTTGTTCTCCAGATGTGTATGGGATGACATCTGGATCCTTGATACTAATATCCGACTCATCCCAAATGTAATCAGACCATTTGACCCAAGTTAAAGAAAAGTTTCAGTGTGTAACGTAAGCACGTAACGATCCAAAAACCTCCTAAACTGGTAGCACGAAGCTTCCACTGCTTGTCGGTTGCGGTTCCAGCCTGAAGCTAAAGAAGCCAAGCTGTTGAAATGCTCCTTATCACAGGGTTACATCAGGTTAAAATCACTGCAGCTCTGCTTCTCTCTGACCAGTTATAAACCATCGACAAAACATTCAAGATCCTTTTTTTCCACTCCTACATTATTGTTCTCCGCTGGGCCCACATTCAGAGTGGATCTGCCAATAATCCGGAGCGCTGCCTTTATTTTTTCACCAAACATCAAAACTAATTATAACAAAAGCCCGATTATCCCTCCGGTCCCTGCGCTGCAGGAGGAAACAGAGAAAAACGCAAACATGCCTCGTCTGCCTGTGCCTAAAACATCAGAACGAGCAGCCGTACGAGATTCAGAGGTGATCTAATCTCGGCCCTCGTGCTCAGGGAGCCCAGCGCCAGGACTTGGACGCCGATTTGTTTTTCTTCACCTCCGAACCAGACGAGCGAAGGCGAAGAGCTCCTCGAAAACACAGCAGGATGATGCATCGCTGAGCAGCTGCTCTGTAAATCAGCCGCTGTAAAGAAAAGCACCGACACGAGCGGCGAATCAAAAAAGCAACGCCATGCCCCGCTGACCCGGACGCCTGTTTAGACGTTACAGCAAAAAACACACAAATACAAAACAAGATTCGGAATTAAAAACAGACCTCCTCAGGATCTCCTTCACCTTTAAAGCACTGGGTCGAGTTTTACTTCTGAGTTTTGGCTTTTTATAAAAAAGTTTTCAGTGCGACCAAAACAATACGACACCATAACACATGTAAAAAAAAATGTAAAAAACACCCTTAATCTGTCATGTGACCCCAGACCCCATTGTGAGGAGAACAGCTTTGAAACGTAACTCTGTAAGACCACCTCACCAGAGGTTAGATACGAACCAGGGAAGCTCAGTAGGTATTTGGAGTGGAAATCTCTAGGAAGCCCATAACTTTTATTAATCAAATAATTGATTATTAACCAATAACTGATTAATCTTGATGCATCTTTTTTATATACAGGATTTCCTTTTCTCAGTGATTCCTTGACTATGCTGACTAGAGGTCCTTGTTTCAGGGAGGTCGTGTCACAAAGATGCACTGGGTGCCCTCAAGAGACAAGACGGTCCAAAAAACAAGAAACAAGAAAATAAATCTAAAATCAACCAACCACCAGACTGAGCTCTCTTAGAACGAATCCCTTTTTGTTTTTGTGATGTTGTCGGAAAACGACACGACTTAATAATGTCCTCTGAGGGTTACAATCTGCTTTTAAAAATAACAAAAGACTTCCGCCAAAATGCAAGGTTATTCTCAAAGCTGTTAAGTCTACCATGCTCTAGAATGTCCGTTTTCCTTCCTCCGTCAAAATGTGTAAATGATAACAGAAAACTGATGCGTGGAGATTTTGGTGAGGACCAAAAGGACAACGAGAACAGACGATAATGGTCTGGTCAGTGAGTTTGGAGGGGTCGCTCCTAGATGCTCTCGAATTGATTGTTACTTGGGAAGGTTTGGAGTAATTAGTGGCGGCACCTGTTGTGAATTTATGTCAATACTGTTGTGAGGACGCAGAGCAACGCTCGCGCAAAAGCCACCAGAGAAAAGGGAGCCGAGAAGCTTCTTGTTTTGTTTGTTTTAGGAAAGGATCCTGGAAATATTAAAACAGGGTGGAGGTTTGATGGAGCGCCTCGCTGGAAAGTCTGGGAGTGATTCCAAAGGCGATTTGACCAAAGATGCCTAAACATTTGACTGTAGGTCCGTGCAAGACGTATTCTCAAAATGATCCAGAGAGTCTTATCTGCATTTGAATATGATTTAAGGCGTATTTTTTAAACGAACACATTGGAGAGCGAACTACTTCAGCGTCCCGATCTCCGCGCAGCAGAGGATAACTAAAACAGAGTCACCACGGAGACCTGGGTTTACCCTCGGTGCGCTGCGTTTCGTCCTGGGATGGGAAAATAATCGAGGCATAACGAGGCCAGATCTCCGTCAGTTACAAAGCGCTCTGGAGCGACGCCATGCCTTTCATGCAAAGACACCCAGGGGGGTCGGAGAAAGAGCAAGAGAAGATGACGGACATGAAAAATCGAGCTGGAGAGCCTCCGCAGGAAATCCCCGATCGCCGGGAGAACCGTTTACAAGTGACAAACAGCAGCTGGAGAAGAAAAGCTGCAGGAAGACAGACCTCCACCGCGAGAACACGGCTTATCCGACCCGCTCATAATCTGTCAGGCCACCAGGGGTAAAGCTGTCAGACCACAGGAGTCCTGAGGAAACCAAACAACGCCCGGCTCGTTTTCATTGAACCGCTCAAAGCCACAAGAGCACATCTTTAAGACACAAGAGGCTTTTGTGTTGGGACGCAGATACAGACCAGAACGTTTCTGAAACGGCTCTTCAAAAACAAAAAGGGAAAAGAAGTCTAGGATACATGTTCAGGCTCCAGAAGATGTTTGGTCTTAACCCCACATGAAAATAACACTTTTTGAAATAAACTAAAATACCTAACATCTACTGTAGTGCTTTTAGTTACTTCAGAATACAACCAGCTTCTCGGTGAGGATTAAACTACCAGTAGAGCATGGTAACCCATAAATTACCCACAGGTTATAAAGGTGAATTCAAAAATAAAGGGCTGTGGAAAGTAAGCAAAAAGATATGGTAACGACGGTATGGTTACCAAGACCTCGCCAAGATCGGATCGTCCTTCCAAACTGAATGACCGAGCCGAGAGGATCTCGATCAGGAAAGCTACCAAGAGCCCGATGCCAACTTCGAAGAACTTACAATTCTGTACAGCTGAGATTAGCAGAAGGGCAAGAAAGAAGTGCCACCATTTTTGAAAAAGTGTCACGCCGACACCAGTCTTGGAAGACTCTAGTGCCATGTGGCAGAAGGTTTTATGAACCCAAGATTGAACTTTGTGGACTGAGCTCCAAGCGGGACGTTTGGCAAAAACCAAACAGCACACTACCAATAACAGATCAAACCGACCGTAAAGCATGATGGTGGCAGCATTAGGTTATGGGGGCATTGCTCTTGAGATCAGGATTGAAGGGAAAATGGGTGAGACCAAGTACTTCGAGTCAGAGTCCAGACCTAAATCAGTGAATGGATTTGAAGAGAGCCATGCATTGCCGGTCGCCATGGAATTTCCCTGAATTCGAACAATTCTGTAAGGAAGAACGGATAAACATTTCCCAATCTAGGTGTGCAAAGCCAGCAGGAACAGATCCAAAAAAAATATTTTTCAGAATTGTTTTTCTCATGACTTGAATGCTGTAAGGCCAAATGTTGAAATAAAGTTGGAAAAACAGATTGTTTTTGTGAGTTTCGGGCCGTAAGACAAAGCAGTGACCATTTCTCATTCTAAATGTCCCTCTGTCTCAAGCGGTCCCTCTTTTAAGATCACCATCCGATCGCCCACAAATCCGCGCTTCACGATCCAACACTTTAAATGTAGGTGTTAAATTAGGAAAGACACCTCGGAGCACCTCGGAGATATGCCCCCCTGCTGGGCACCTGAGGGAGAACGGCAGCTGTTCGGAGGCTTTTCGTCTAAAAGCGTCCCATAATTAAGTTAGACCCAAACACAGGCCTCGGTGACATTCAGCTATTCTTACTCCGGCCTTCTCCCTGGAGACCAGGCGACCTATTAAACAAGCGCTCGCTCCTAAAGCAGGCGCCGGGCCAACCGGGGGGAAATTCCACAGTCCAAACCCTCAGCGTTACAGACCTGCACTTTAGAGACAGGAGAGCCAGGACGGCATATCAGAGAGAGACTCGGATAAAACACTAAGAGGCGATAACGCAGACTGAGAGAGTAAAAACAAGTCCGTCATGATTTGAGCTCAGTCCTGTTCATTCATATCAAACTCAGCGGCGGCCCGGCTCACTTTCTGCACTCTGTGACCATTTTACAGATAAAGCAAGGCTAAACAGTGTTTCTGTAAGGATTCAAAACTCATCAGAGCTGAAAATCATTCATAACTTTTTGCAACCATTTTTTTCCCTGAGAAAATGGACACCATTTGATCCAAAGACATTTGCCAAAACTTTTGCACATCACCGTACTTACTGATAATCAGATTACCCCATTACTGCAAGGTTTGTTTCTGTGTGCTACCCCCCACTTATCCTGGTCAGGGTCGCGTAGGAGGGTCTGGAACCTGACTTGGAATAAATCGTGCACTCTTTGGCAGATCAAGATGATTCGTGTCCAGGAGAATCCTGGGAATTTCTGGGAGAGGTGGAATTTCTTCAGGTTCAGCGGGTCTGAGTTTCAGTACACGCAATAATATGCTATATGACCAAACGTACTTGGACACCTGCATGTTTGTTGTTTCTTCTGAAAGCAAGGCTTTAAAAAGAGATTATCCTATTTTCAATCGGCTTTCTATTAGATCCCTGGCTCATCCCAAAAGTATTAGATGGAGTACCATTATTCCAGAGATCACAGTTACCCCTGTAGCCCACGCCTGGCATTAGGCACGGTGCCAACAGGGTCATGGTTATCGGCTCCAGAGAATTGTTTTTGAGGGATTACACAAGTGGAGTGCACATCTGCACCGGTGCCAGCAGTGTGTGCAGCTCAAAGAATAAAATGTATCCATAAACATTTGGACATCCAAAAAACTTCCTTTAAACCTGATTTGGTTGATTTTTGATTATTGTTTATCAGTTTAACTGAACGGAAACAAAAGATAGCAACTAACGCCCCGACTTTGACCTCCCTTCTTACGTCTCTTACGGGAGGTAAATAAAGGAAACCACGTCTGAAAACGCAAAGCAAACACAAACAAGCTTCAAACGCCGAGAAGAAAGAGCGCTCGGTTATTGCGGAGAGCACAGGCGAAGCGAGGAGGACAGACATTAGCTTAACCTGAACTCCACTTTGATCACAGTGTTTAGAAAACGAGACGGCGTTCGTTTCGGTCTGCGCCAAATCCGAATCAACAGAGGGGAAAGTCCCCAGAGTTTAGATAAATAATGATTTTCATTCAAGCTACTTTTTTATGACCAAGCACAAGCTTTCGACTGTGTGTCAGAGACGGACACAAAGAGAAAATAGACCACAGTTAGGGTTAATAACGCAGAGACAGAAATGTTCTGTATCCTGTACAACTGTACGGTGCGGCGAAAAGGTCTGGGGCCGCCCCGGGGGTAATGACGTTCTGTTACTCCTGAGTCCCACTGAAGCAGAACATTTTTCTGCCATACATGCGCATTCTAAATCTGTAAATATTAAAATGATCGAAATTTAGCAAAAGTTTGCAAACCATGCATGTTTGTGTAAAGTCTCTTAACTAAACGGACTCGCTAATGATGAGGAGCTCAGGAACACACACACGTACACAAACCTGACCCAAACCCTCCTGATCTATCAAACCCCGGGCACTTTTGGTCTTTCCCATCTCCCATGCTGCACCAGACCCTTCTTGGTGAGACTCTGAACTCGTATAAGCTGGTGTCCCTCAGAACGCTGGTTTGCGGTTCTCTTCAGTTCGTATCGCCAGAATCTGAAGATTAGGGCAAACATTAGAGGAATCATTCTGCAAAAAAAGTGGCTTAAGACAAGAAAAACAATTCCAAAGTCACCGATTAAATCACGGAAGACACTCTGTCAATTCAGGAGGTCAATTCTTTTGACTCGAGATATACCCTGTTAAAGGATCATCTAGTTATCGTTAGCAACAAAATATCGTGATATCTGTTTTTGTCAATATCGCACACCTTTATCCAGAGCCTATTCCGGAATTCACAGGGTGCCAGTCCGTCACACCGTCCTGTAATCACACCACACGACCTTCCTGTAAAGCACAGCCATGGTTCGAACCCAGGACGAACCACAAGAGCTTATAGTATAATAAGAAATAATAAGAGAACACATCATATATTACAGTAATTAAAGCAATTCTCTTATGCTTAATATTTTTAATGAAAGTCCGTTTGATGCTCTTCCACAAAATCTCTGTGAGAATTCTACAGCAGGTTCGTTAACAGTCAGAGCCAATAAAAACAGCTGCAGTGTTCATCCATTATTCTGGCAAATGCAATTCTTTCATCCTTTCCTATTAAATTTAATTTTATTTGATTTTCATAATAAACCTCCTCACATTAAATCGTGCACGTCGTGCGGCGCCTCGGGAACGAAAACGGTTTTGTTTTGCAAAATTAATTCATTAAAATCAATTCATTATTCTGACAAGCTAAGCCTCGTTAACATAATCCTAAGCAGGGCAGCTGCAGGGACCGGGTTTGATTCCTCTCTGTCCCTCTGTGGAGGTGGAGGTGGTATGTTCTCTCCCTTAACGAGCCTTCGTTAATTTTCTGACCGGAGGGCATCAAAACTTTTGCATAAACCATACCAGCGAATCCACACGTGCACGCATGAACGAGTTCGCACGTGTCCTCTACTGTGGGTCCCGAATAAAATTCACGACCCTTTTGGTGAACCAGAACCCGATGAAAGGGGACAACAGGTGCACAGCTGCTGCAGGTCGGGATTAAACGAGTCCAGATGTTACAACTGACCCCGGGAACGTTCGCAGATCCTCAGAGATCAGCACAAGCTAAACAGGATCGCCCTAACGGCCTAACGGTGTCACGACTAATGAAAATCAGACGGCTCTCCAAACCTTAATGGATGGTTTATCATTTTAGCACTTTTTCACGTCCCGGTTTCCAGACCTGCTAAAGCCCGAATTCGATTTTCTTAAAGATAAACGCTTTCAAATTGAGCTCAGCCAGCGCTGCCAGGGTGAGTCAGGGACCTTAAAGACGGACTTCTGTCGTAAGGAGACACACTGGGTCTGACTGGGCTACCACAGACCGCAGACTTAGGATGCTGGCAAGACTGGCATTAACCAACTCTTGCCCAGTGGAACAGAGAAATGACCCAGAAACTCCTTCCCAGTAGAACAGGGGCACGACGGGAACTCCTGTCCAGTGAACGACGGGCATGCCTCGGAAACTTCTGCCCAGTGGAATGGAGACATGACCAAGAAACTCCTTCCAAGTAGAATGGAGACATGACCTGGGAACTCCTGCCCAGTTGAACAAAGACATTACTTGGGAATTCCTGTCCAGACGAACAGAGACATAACCCAGCAACTCTTCCGCTGAGACGGAGACATGACCCAGGAACACCTGCCCAGTGGAATGGAGACATGACCTGGGAACTCGTGCCGAAGAACAGAGACACAAAAGCTCCTGCCAAGAGGAACGGATACATGACCCGAGTACTCCTGCCCAGAGAACAAAGTCATAACCTGGGAAGTCCTGTCCAGTGGAACAGAGACATGACCTGAGCAACACCACCCCAGTGGAATGGATACATTACCAAGAAACTCCTGCCCAGTGGAACAGACCCATGACCCAGGAACTCCTTCTAAGTAAAACACAGACATAACCCAGCAACTTCTGCCCCGCTTTCTTTATGATTATCACAGCCTTTATATCTATTTTAACGCTTTTTAGCCCTGTGGAGATGGAGAACTTCTTTCAAATATCCTTAAAATATCAACAGGTAAGTCTCTGGTATCGTTTATTATCGTTAAAGCAAACCTGCATGTTCTGATTGTTCCGTTTAGAAATCAAGATAAGAAAACTCTCAACATTGAGAATCTCACAAATTAAAGAAAGAACACAAAACTGTCCACAAATTTTAGAACCCCCGCTTGTCTCTGAAACCGCGGCACAAAAAGCAGCAGCCCCGAGAGCTTCCCGTCCACATGATGTTCACATTAAACCAGCGCCTAATTGTTTAGCGCTGTGCAGCCGTTTGTGACGGACTGCAGAGCAGCGCGTGGGGACGCTTTTCAGAAACAGGCGCGTACGCCATTACTACCACAATTAATCAAATTTAATTAACTCCCAGCTTTTCAGCAGTTTAACTCCAGCCAAGACAATGGATGTCTGAAACTGAAGCTTTATACTCTGCAGGAGCTCTGCAGAACACAGAGTCATTTCAGCAACCTGACTCATCCGAGTCATATAGTTAAAGGATTCATTTAGGTAGATGGTCGTGATCGGTGTGAAACAGCTAACAGTTATGGAAGGCATGTTTGTAAGATTTGTGTTTCACACACAGTCCAACACAGACGTGATTATAAGGCAAATCTTAATCAGACCCAACGAATCGATTCACTTTTTCAGCTGATTCATTGATTAAACTTGTAAAACGAGAGAGAAGCAAAATCTGTAAATGATTCACTGATACAAACAACGACTCTCTAAAATAGAGAGTGACAATTCTCTTGATGCAAAATGATTCACTGATTCAAACACTGACATGCTTAGAAAATAAAAAAAACAGAACAATTCACTGAATAAACAATAACGCTAAAATAATAAAGGCGGAGCAAATTCATAACCTCCTAATCCAAATTATTCACTGATTTATACACTAACTGACTGAACAATCCACTGATTTAAACAATGACTCTCTAAACAAGAGAGGGGCAAATCTCTGTAAAGGCTAAATGATTCACTGAATCAATCACTGACACACTAAAAAAAAAGAAAACACAGAACGATTCACTGCATAAACAATAACAATGAATAAACGAGGAGTGAATTTAGGCATAATCCAAATGATTCAGTGATTCAAACAATGACTCTCTCAACAAAAGAGAGGCAAATCTTTTGAGACAAAATGATTCACTAATTCAAACACTGACACTCTTAGAAAAACAGACCAATTCACTGAATAAACAATAACACAACGACTGAAGGAGGAGCCAATATTATCATTCATAATCTTATAACCCAAATGATTCACTGATTCAAATTTTGATTCACAAAAATTAAAGAAAGAAGCAAGAGAAACTGATCAAACACTGACTTGCAAAAAAAGAAAGGACGGAATCTTGTTTGAGACAAAATGATTAACTGATTTAAAAATTGACTCACTGAATGACAGGTGAGTGAATCATGACCAAATGATTCACCAATTCAACTCAATGATTCACTGAATAGATTAGACATGCTTTAGTATACCATTACCTAGTTATTATAACTGTAATATATGCTAACTCTGATAGCATTGTGTGTTTAGCTGGTTGTTTGTACTCGTGTAGCTAAACAGGTGATTAGCATGTGGATAAGCTAAAGCAGGATTAATGCTAAATGCTGAGTCATGCTGCAGGTTTGAGGATTCTTATAAAGTTGTGACTGAAACTGATCGCTCCCCGGCAAACCGATGTCCAATAAAATCAGACCAAATTGATTTATTTTTAATTTTAACGGGCCAAATGGTTTTCATAAGTCAGAAAAGTAAGTAATAAGCTTCACTAACAGAAAACAGCTCCATTAGCCTCGTGGCTAATGTCTGAATCCTGCACTTTCGCTGGCTTTGATTAAGCGGCGGATTTTTATCTCCACATGTTTGAGGTTTATGAGCTGGATAGATCTTTGGTTTAGATAATCGAGTTTCTATTTACGCCAAGAAATCCTTCTTCTGATGTAATTATACAGCCCCAGAAAGTATTGGCACCCTCAGAAAAGATGTGTAGATAAGGCCCTGAGAAATGTTTTTTGTGCCTGATAAGCTTAAGCTCACGCTGAAAATAGGAGACAAATCCAACCTTTTAAATTTAAGTAGATAAGAAATAACTGAACAAAAAACGTATGTCTTATAAGGTCTGGCACCCCTGCATTAGTACAGCTCCTACAAAACGATGCAAATAAAAAAACTGCAGGGTTCCTTACATTTAATTTCACTTTTAGTTCATTGCAGACAGTATGAACCTGAAATATTTCATGTTTTTTCTGGCCAGCTTTATTTCTATTATTAATACACATTCATTCCTGCATTTCAGGCCTGCAACACATTCCAAAAAAAGTCGGGTTGGGGAAATTTTGGACTAGTAATGAGCTTTGAAGAGAAAGGCTGTGCAGAGGATCTCCATTTTATCGACAAATGCGTGAGAAAATGATTGAAATGTTTATAAACAATGTTCCTCAAAGAAAGATTGGGAGGGATTTATATATTTCTCCCTCTACAGAGCATAATAACATTGAACCATTCAGAATCTAAACTGAAGAGGGGTGATCTCCGCTCCCTCAGACGGCACTGCATCAAGAACCGTCATTCATCAATAGCTGATAGAACCACATGGGCAAGGGATTCCTTTATCAAACCTTTATCAAGCTCTACAATACAGAATTACATTTCACAAATGCCACTTAAAACGTTAATGTGCTAACAAGAAGCCTTATGTTATAACCATGTCCAGAAGCGGCATCGGCTTCTCTGGGCTGTTTGAAATCACATCAATGTTTATTTAGCTTTTGACCTCATTACCAGCCCTAAATTGCCCAGGTCCCAACTTTTTTGGATTGTGTTACAATGCAGGAATGGATGTTTATTAACAAAAAAAGTTGACTAGAACATGAAAATGTGAAATATCTCAGGCTCATACTGTCTGTAATGAAATAAAAGTTCAAGGAAATGTAAGAAACACATTCTGATTTTGATTGTAACCCTAGAGATCAGATGCTCTTTTGTAGATCCATCCTTCTTGTTATGCCCAAATGACACTGGGTATTTCTACAACTGGTTAACCGAAGGAAAGGTTTTCAGACCCACCTTCTATGTAGTGTTGGCACAGGTTTGTCACAGTTACCCATCTGTACCCACGGTCCCATTATTAAGCTGGCTGAGGGATGCAGTGATGGTTTAACAAGCTGTAACAGAAACAGCTTTCAAGAACTGGATCTTAGGTTTTAAGCCATAATAATGGCCATCATTTGGGGAGCCAAACGCTCTGTATAAATAGAAACACGTTAATAAGGGAAAAAGGTAGCGTCTGTCCGATCCATAAAAGGATTTTCAGGGTCAATAACTGTCTGACCTAAACACGGAGGGGGAGGGACTGTCTTTATTTGGACAGGAAAGATTAGCAAGTCTGCATGTATGAAGACATATTTTTATTTTTCAGCTCTCTAGACATTGGGAAGCTTCCATAATCAGGCCTGATTTGTACTGCTGTAGCATTTCGAGAGAGAGCAGAAAGACCAAGCTAATCTGATTACTGGACTGAAAAGTAAACTAAAATGATTTAGTTTCACGATTTTATCAGCGTTTAGCATTTGTAATTATTGATTATCAGGATCTGGCACCGTCGGAACGATCCATGAGTGTAAATACAGTGCTATTTATAAAACGCTAAATCTGAAATCAGTTCGCTTCGGAGCAATTTTAGCCGCGCTTGGAAGTCGTGGATGATGTTATTGGAGATCTTTCATCGGACGTTTCAGAGCCAGGCAGAATTATAGCGTGTTTTCGATGATTAAGCACCAGTTTTCTTTGGGTTGTGCGTGACGAGGAGCAGGCCGCCTCCCGGCATCGGGAACGCGGCTTCGACTGACTGCTTTTATTCGCCGCCACGATACGTCAAAATGTCACCCGACGCTGCTGGACCTGCCAGACGTGCCCCTGTTAAGCACGTCTCTTTATAAATACACACTGTCATCGCGCCGCAGGCCGCAGAGCTCATGCCTGGCATTAGCTCTCCATACCACATGCCACCTAAAGCCCTCGCTCCTGCACCGTTAGGCATCATGACCGCAACTTCCCCTCCTAAAAGCGTAGCCCCGCGATCCGTTATGTGGAAACACTGGCTCTAGTGTGAAGCTCCGAGCCAAGAGGGTCCAGCTGGCTCGGCTCAAAAATGGCAGCGCAGCCGATGAGGCACGCAAAAGCCCATTAGACGTGCTCTGGAGAAGCCTTCAGGAGCTCTATCGTCTGCATCTGCGACTGGCACAAACGCTGCCCTGAGGGAAAAATGTGCTTTAGTTATTAAATTAAAGCCTCGCCGTCGCTGAGGTAAAGCCCTCATGCTCGACCGGGACGTGATGGACGTCCATGGACATCTACAATGACAGAGTGCTTGTATGCGGGATCTGTTCGGGCAACTGTTGAACGATTTGCTTTAGTGACAGCGCACATCAAGCTAAGTCTAATAACAGCCACGTGGAGCGGGCGAACCCCCAAAAAACAGGCCTGCTTTAAGCTCGGTTTAAGTCTGCGTTATTCTTAAAAAGAGGAGTCAAAATAAATGCCGGTCATTCTTTTTACGAGAGTCATGTTTCCGTCTTCTGTCTCAAGTCTCGTTCTACAATTCCAAATCAGACAGAGTTAAAGCGTTCACCACTTTGTAATGCCGCTGTTCCCTCTCAGAAGACTTAGGCATTTTGGCACCAAGGAAACCAAAACAACTGAGTGTTTCAGGTTATTTTGTTCCGTTCTTCCATTGTTTCAAAATGTGAAATAAAAGTGAAAGGAAAGGTAAGGGGCCTTGTGGAATCCAAAGATAGGCTGCGGACCCCCTCATGACCCTCACAAGGATAAATGGGGACAAAACAGTTTGATCAAATGCAGTTTGATTTTATCCTATTTGTTTGTTTAACTCCCTTGTATACATTTACAGTCTCAAAATGCTTCGTTGTGGGTTTAAATAAATAAAAATCAAAGCCTTTCTGTTCTGTCTTTTGTTTTGGAGTGCCTTGTTGTTGATATAGCTGGTATAGGTATCAGGTTATATTGTTTCGGTCATGCTGAAAAGATCCAGACGCTTGCGCGGAAACATTTTAAAGATTTTACATAAAGGCCGAATCAAAAGCAGTCTAAACAGATCCAGACCTCGAAGCGTTAGATGTTAGATGTTATTATTATTTTCTGCAGGATATGACATTGTGCATAAAAGCATAAAAGTGCAGCACCACATAAGCTCCTCGGAAGGATTTCGGGCAGAACCTGTCATAACAGCAGAGCAACAGGAGGCAGATGGCATTCGGATCTTCCCCAGTCCCTACGTCAGCCTCAGCGCTGAGCGCATTCACTTCCATCTAACAACTGCGCGGGGCACCAGGTTCAAAAGATGAGGTGAGGTTTCCACAACAGACCCCAAAACAGCCCCGGAGAGGCCGCTCTGTGCCCCTGCCCTAATATCCGTTAATAACTGTCACAACGGAGTCGCAAAACGGCCAGAAACCTCCAGAAGTACCTGGACGCGCCCATTGCTCAGGGCCGAGCTCCACTGTGTGAATCGTCGCCTCGTTGCCAGATCCTCTAACACTCCAGGATTGCAGCTATGCACAGGATATTACAGTTTTCTGTTTAGTCTCGCTAAATGCACAGCAGTGCTTATAAGAAGCCAAAAAATACTACAAGTCAAATCAAGAAATACTGGCATCCTTAAAAGCCTTAAAAGATCAAAAATAAAAACACTGGCAACCCCTATAATAAAGAAGATATTAGATAAGATGTTTATCGAGATTGTTTTATCCCTGCTTAGTCAGAGTTAAGAGCATGTTGGGACTCACAGTCGGGTCACCGAGATGGCTCATGCAGACCTCAAATTCCCTTAGTCTGCCATCAGCATTAATGCGATTAAATGTGACGCAATTACGCACGCTTTAAGGAATAATTAATCGCAAACAAGTCATTAAGTGTCACAATGGTGGATCGTCTGGAAAGTTTCAGGTCTTTACCTGATCGTCGTATCGGTAGGTGAGATACTGTTCCCCTGTCGTATCCTCCAGAAAGCTTCCTTGAGGTGACAGAGCAAACTCGGGCAGGAAGTAGGTGCTCTGAGACGGACCGGATGCCGCCTGGAAGAGGAAACAAACAAAAGGATAAGTCATTATGATAAAAAAAAAATACAACATTTTGAATGGAAACTTTTTTCGATCACTTTTGACCCACTTCGTCCTACATAGTCTTCTATGCATATGACCCCTATCACGCTCCATAGCAGACTGCCTCATTGCAGCTCATATATATGATCTATGGATATCTTCTTCGTTAGTTTCTGGTCTTTTTCTCTTCATGGTTCTGCCTTTTCTTTGTCTTTGTTTTTGTCTTTGTCTGCTGTTCTGTCTGTTCTTCCAAAAGGTTTCTTCAGTTCTAGAAATATCTTCTAACTTCTAGTGTTGTTGTCACCTTGGAGGGGGTCCTGAGAGTCCTTGACGTTAAGATCATAACCCCTTTCCGAGTCATTGCCCCACCCTGCCACCATTTAATGTCCATTCTTTGGACAGAGAGGAGTTAAGGAGGTCATCTATGTTCAATTAGGATTAGCAGTCTTGAGATCCCTTCCAAGGAGGTTTAACCCCTATTCGCAATTTGACCCATGTGACCCTAACGGCTCACGTGTTGGCAGAGTGGGTCAACGAGTCTCAAGACCACCTCCAAGCAGGTTAAGTACCTTGGACCTCTATAACATCAGCTTCTAAAACTGAAGAAGCTTTTGTAGATGAGATGAGATTAGAGGCGAAACAGTTGCCTTCAACTCAAACACTCAAGTCAACCACAACCTGGATGCCTGAGAACATACAGACAATCAGTGAATTTATTCTTCACCAAAATCAATGAATGCAGCTGATACCAGAGTAAAAACAGGTCCTTTATTTTCAAAGGTTTTCCAGGCCCCTCTGTTCAAGTATGTGTTCTTGAATTGCAAAATAAAAAGAACATAACAATGTGAAGCGAAACATAAATTGCGTCATGGAAACGTTTCTCCTGTTCGGAACCTCCACTGGGGCTTTCTGCAGGGTCTCGGGACTTAACTGGACTGGCCTTCTCTCGTTAGGCGCCTAAACTTTGGCATACATTTAGTCTCATGTGTTAGGCGCACGAAATAATAAATAAATTAGAAACATCAAAAAAATTAGCAAACAGCAAAAAAGGAGAGATGCTCGACAGCACTTGATTTCCATTGCTCCACCACATACTCTGTAATCATGCAATGCTTTCTGTAACGTAACAACAGGAACATGTTCCTGCATTAAGACTTCTTAAAAAGCTCTCATTTCTCCCCTGAACTTTCTCTCACCTCTCCCAGGTTGAACCCGAGTCCCACTCTGTATTGATATCAGATAGGATCAGGGCAGCGATGCGGGTTTATTTAGCTAAGCCTCGCACAAACTCATTACACCAGGTCGCTGGCATTTATGCCGGCATGCGCAGGTGCCTTCATTTTATCCGCCACCGCGCCCCAAGCCCTTCGATCAGGAGACTAAGGACGCATTGTGTGATCCGGGCCGCCGAGCCAAGCGCTGAGTGCAGCGTCCATGGCACCGATCCTCACCACAATGACGAGAAGTGAGAGCTCTCTTCTGAAGAATGTGTCGGTTCTTTCAGGAGGAGTTACACCCTGAAAAATCACCCATATCCTGCAGCCTCCGGGGCCTCGGGGAACCCGGAGCTTCTTCAGTCCAGTCTGAAGTTCTGCACGATTTCAGTAATGTTTTGAGGTTTTAACTAGTGGATCGTTTGCACGATGTTTTTGCTTTATCTGCTGCCGCACAGCCATGGTACTACCACCACCATGTTTCACAGATGGAATACGGTTCTTACACTATAATGAGTGTGTTTATTTCTGCTTTCAAAAAGTTCTGTTCTGGCTTCATCTATCCACAAATTGTTATCCATCCATAGGACTGTGGTAGCCTAGCGGGTAAGGTACTGGACTATGGACCAGAAGGTCCAGGGTTCAAATCCCACCTCTGCCACTGCCACTGCCACAGCTGCCACTGTTGGGTCCTTGAGCAAGACCCTTAACCCACAATTGCTTGTATTGTAAGACTGTATCAATTGTAAGTCGCTCTGGATAAGGGCGTCTGCTAAATGCTGTAAATGTAAATGTAAATGTTTTCAAATATCCTTCCAAAAAGAGAGCAATGGCTTGTTGTTCGGTGTTTTCCTGATGATGTGTCACTCAAAAAAACATTAATAATGTGAGACAGGTCTTTAGTTGCTTAGAAGTTGGCCTGGATTCCTTGCAGACTATGTGCGAAAAACTGATGCTTTATCAAATTTATGGAGAAACGCAGAAAACTCTAAAAGGTTCACAAACTTTCAAACATTCTACTCCCCAAGAATAACCGTACACAGTTTATTTTTATTAACCAGACACTAGAGGTTTATTCATGTGTCTGGGATGATGAATTCTATTTCTGTTACAAATATAAGAAATTATGTAATATTTCTAAAGGTTTTGTATAAGTAATTTTAAATTAAGTAGTGTAGTAAAGTCTAAAAGAAGAACTGGTGTAAAAAATTGGACTAAAATGCAGTGAGAGTGTTTCAGAGAGTCGATGATAACTACAGTTTGGGTTAAAGATCAGGATTTACTGCATTACTGAATATTACCATGTCTACTTAGGAGAGAATTAGGAGTGTTTATTCCAAAGCAAAGCCAATATTTTGTATATTTTGGTTCCTCACATCTGATAATGTTTTTAGCAGATGACTCATGTAGTTTCAAACCATTATGTAGGCTCAGTGTAATTTATCTGTACCTCTTACCCTCAATCAAAGTCCTGCTTCAAAAACAAAGTTAGAAAGGTTTTAAAGACACACTTTTACTTTTTTACTTTAAATACATTTAGTAGCTTGTACTTTTATACTTCTACTTGAGGAAAATATATACACTTCAACTTTTACTTGAGTTTTATCTTTTACTCCAGTAAAGATCTTGTAGACTTCTTCGATCGCTGGTGTCCACAAACTTTTAGCTGTAAAGAATATCCTTACTGTTCTGACCACAGAGAAAAAAGTCATGAACTGGGAACCAGTGAGCAGAAAAGAGAAGCTAGTTTGATTTTCTGATTTACATTGACTTGTTTTGCAGTAATGTGTCATATTCAATCCAGTGATGCCCAAACTTTCCCACAATGCTTTACGTTTCGTTGCCAAACTGCTATAAATCAGCAGCAAGAAGGAAGGCAGGTCTGATAAAGCTCAGTCTGGTATCTATCCTGATAACCGTCTCACACTCTTCCATCACACACACTTAGCGTTCGCCTCCTGAAGCAATTCTTTATGACTTCAAAACACAAAAGTTTTCCTGCAGATGAAAGTAAAAGCAGCATCAGTGCAGACGAACGATGATGGGAAGTGTCACTGATTGACGTTTGGCTTTAAGATGAAGAACTGCTGACCTGAAAACATCACACAAAGCAAGAACCGAAATAAAAAAACAGCCTTTTAGATCTAAATCTTTATTCCTGAGAACAAAATAAAGCATGAGAGCTCTGTTTTATTTTTGCACTTTCTAACTTGTTTAATCTCAGTTTGAAACCAAACCACATTTTGCTGTTTTTAAATAAACACAAGTAAACAAATCAATTCAATCACAAGTTCTAAGACGTTACAGTCTATCCTTCGGGGCACCCTTGGTCTGATTGTGTTACCACAGACCTGGGACCGGATTCATGAAAGTCTCTTAGGGAAGAAAATCTTCTTAAATGTCTTCATTCAATAACTGCATTCTTAAGAAAGTGTTATTCTTCTGTTATAACTCTTTCTTAAGAACAGTTCTAAGAACGAGTGGTATTCTTGAAACGTTACGTTCTTAAACGTTTTCTTAACCTTACGACAGAGTTACTCTTGCCCATCCTCGTCTTTTGCTTTCCGCCATCAACCTACAATTATCGTATTTTCCAATTTGCCATTTCTTCCACCATCACATCTATTTCTTTTTATTGAACGCTTGATTTGATGTTTTTCCTCTGAACGGATTAAACTAAATAACGCAAGTAACAATATTAAACACAAACTCTAAATGTGTCTCGTGCCATAAATCATAAGCAGTAAGATGCAACATAGCCTACATAAGAAAATCTTAAGGAAATAATTAGGATTAGGAACTTTTTAGTGTTTGTCTTAGGAACCTTCACATGTTCTTTCTTAAGAAAGCTTTTGTGAATCCCAAGACCTGAGGGACTTGAGTAATCGGGTTTACATGTTTGTAAAACATTACAAACTTTAAATATTAAATAATGAAATTCTTAATTTCCCCGAGCATATACAGTACTGCACTTCAGAGTTTCCCCAAACATGTACAGTCGCCATTTTGCCGGTGCTGCATCTAATTACAGGGTTGCCAGATCCCGCGAGAGAAATATGCAACCAGGTCTATGGAAACAAGCTGAAATGAAGCAAGGTTTCTTCGAGTAAAATGACCTGCCAACCGGAGAAATCTGATTACTGAGAAAAATCCACCTCTTTATCGAATTTTAATCTGATTTCCAGATCGGAGTTTGCTGTTTACATGAGCATGTGAATAAACAGATAACTACAGAAATCCAGATTAAACAAACTCTGATTTCTAGAGCTGTTAGAAGGGAAGAGAGAGAGGATGTGAGAGAGAATGTGAGGGTGTGAGAGGTGAGAGCGAGAAGATCTGGTCCAGTTGATTAGCAGGGTGTGGAGGCTTCAGATCGAGAGTGTAAGAGCCGAGTGAAAGAGCAGACTGTAACATGCTATGAAAGAGCCTTTCAGATCGACCAGAGAGAGGGAGAGAGAATTCGTACAGCTAAGGAATGATTTTTAGCAACAGGGCTAAAGTTAATTTCCCTCTTCCTTTGTATCTGTGACTTTTGGCGTTCCACAAGTCTCTACCTTAAGACCCTTCCTATTTCTTCTGTTCGTTCACCCCAAAACACAGAACCACAGAAAACAGGATAGAAAAAAGTGTTTTCTTTACTGAAAACTAGTGCTGTAGTCAAGACCACTGGAGCATAGTCCGAATCAAGACCAAGACCGAGACCAGATTAAGGTTTTTTCATCATACAACAATAAAAAGAAGAAAATTGAAAAAAATTAATTAGTTTCTAATTCGTTTACATTCATTATACATTGTATAATATAATATAATTATTAGTATTAATAAATAATATTATATTTCATCATATATTGTGTAAAATATAACATTAAATAATATAAAGCCTACAATTATTATTAATTATTATTATATTCTATCAAATTAAGGTAATGTAACTTTAGGAAGTAAATCATGCTGATGATTCTGTTTCCCTTCTTCTCTTTTTCTAACTTAATCAGAATCACCACATAAAGTCACCTGATTATAAAAAACAACATCCATTCCATCAATTTGTATTATTAAATGTGAAACCTTAATAATAATAATAATAATAATAATAATAATAATAGCAATAACTTCAGATGTTGCAGATAGAAGAAATGATAGAAGAAATGTTCAGTTTATAATTAACGTTACTCAGACAGACGCAGCAGACTCGGCTGGTCTCGACGACAATCTCCGAGTCACCATTCCCTCGAGACCGAGACAAGACCGAGTCCAAATGAGGTCAAGACTGGAGTCGGGTACTACAACACTACTCAAAACCACAAACACACAAAACATAGGCTAAAAAGATAGTCACACAAACAAGCAATTACTTACATAACGTCCGTCCGATCAAAGTCCGTTCGCTTTAACGTCTGAGGTCTTAATAATTACAACAGGAAATAAAAATCTGTCTTATATACACCTTATGCACGTCTGAATGACAGAAAACAAGTACGAGCAAACCCTTGCGACACCTGTTCCTCTGGAGCTGTGAGGCAACAATACTGACTGCTGTACCAGCTTGCCAGTCTTAAAAATAAACTAATAACCACAATCGACTTCATTACTGAGGGTGCCAACCCTTGCAGAGCTAATGGGCATACTGTAGAGCTTTCAGATTTATTTCTTACTTCTTCGTAAAGATGAAGAAGGATTAGTGCTGTTTAAAAGCTCGCTGATGTGTTTTATCGTTCCATGACACACACACACACACTGGCAAGCACCTATAGTACAAAGGCCAGCGATGATAACGAGGATGAACCTGACCTGATCCAAATAAGATTAAACTAATCATCACTGACGTTTTTACGACCTTTCATATCTCTGTGCATCCTGATCGCCCCGCTGGCAGCCTATGGCATTTACAGTTGGTACCAGACGCATTGGCACCCTGAGTATAATAGCCACAAAATACTGATAGTCCACCGATAACCATATAAGATCCCTACATTTATTTAAAAGGAACCTAAAAGCTTCACTGTACACAGATATATAAATCCCTTCCAGTCTGTCTTTGAGGAACATTGCTTTTAAACATTTCAATCATTTTCTCACACATTTGGTGATAAACTGGAGATCCTCTGATCATCCTTACTCCTCAGAGACTCAAGCTTTCCTGTTGTGGATGCTGCTTTTGGACCAAATCATGATTATAATCACCTGTTTGAAATCACTTCTCATTACTAGCCCTAAATTTCATCTGTCAGGAATCAGGAATGAATGTTTATTAGTAAACCAGAAAAAAAACATGAAATATCCTGCATTCATACTTGCATGAATGAATCAGAAACGAGAGTCATTACTCGATTTGGTGTGAAAAAGTCGTGCGAACGCTTTTCAGATTACAGGATTGGAATTAACTGAGTATCAAAATGATAACGATAAAATTACTCATTGTTTATTAAAGGCTTTCTTGTTGATGTTGAGGCTCATGACACATAAATACAGCTGAAACAATTTAATCAATTGAATTTCTTTTCGTTCTCATGATGTAATCCGTCTGAACCAAGATTAAACTCATTAATGAGAACAAAGACACAAGCGAGAACTGGTCCACAGGTGTATCTGGAGAAACGCTTCCACCAAGAGAGAGTGTGTGTGTGTGTGTGTGTGTGTGTGTGTGTGTGTGTGTGTGTGTGAGATTGTGTGTGTGTGTGTGTGCGCGAGCGTATGTGTGTGTGTGTGTGTGTGTGTGTGTGTGTGTGTGTGTGTAAAACGTGGTACAGCTATCAAAACGGAAAACGCAGGACACCTGTTCCCGAACGCTCCACATGACCTGACCCTCAGGCACATAAATCCAATGCAAGTGTTTAACTGACTGAACAAATATTATTCCTAAAGATTACCCTGGAACAATAGGCCCAAAAACTTTCACCTTAAGTGTCCGTTCAGAGCAAAGCTCTCCCGCTGAGGGTCGGGGAAAGTTTGAGGTGATAAATGAGGACGGTCTGGGCCACACGGGCCTTCCTGCAGCATGTGGCGACCACATGGTCGAGACATCGGCACAATTAAATGTCAGAATTACCCAGCTATTGGGTTGTGTTTAGGCAAGAACCTACAACGGTTTCTCGGGTAATCAGCTGTGCAAGCTTCTCCATTATACAGAATAGTAAGGATAACAGCTCAATAATTAACCAATCAGACCACAGGACCGGTTATGGGTTTGACTCTAACCAATCAGGTCACAGAAAATTTAAAAATACAGTGTATATGCAAAAAAAACCCTTTAACTATGGAGACCCAGTTCAGTGCTTCTTCACATGCCCATTTCTGCCCTCATACTCTGCTCACACACACACACACACACACACACACACACACACAGCAGGTAGACAGAAAGGCCTCGGGTTTCACTCTCTGCTATTCCTGTACACTCAGAGTTCAGCTGCAGCAAATTGCAAATTGCCTTTATCGAGCACTGCCTATTGTCACCGATTCGTGTGTGTGTGTGTGTGTGTGTGTGTGTGTGTGTGTGTGTGTGTGTGTGCCAGCTCATCCATTAAGCTCCTTGCTACACTGTATATAGATATCTGGCACCACTCTCAGTGTCCTGTGTCGTGTAAAAGCAGTCCACATTAAACCCGGTGCCGTAACGAACATTCAAAATCGACGCCTTTATTTTCATCTCTTTGCTCTTAAGTACCCCATCAATGCCCTTAGAACCAGGTATGACTAGAACCAAGCCTTACCAAGTAGCCCATCACTAGCCCTACCACTCAGTACCACTAACACCAAGTACCAAGGGCGCTGCCAGGGATTTTGGGACCCATGAAAAGACATGAAATTCTCTTCTTAAAAAATTTTCTAATACATATTAGGTCTCCTGTCAGTCACATGATGTGCCCCTGCAAAATACCCCGTCAGTACCAGATCCTCACCAGTATCCCTATGCCAAGTACCCCATGTGTACTCCTAATAATAAAGAGCCCTGGCAGTACCACTAACATCAAGCACCCAATTAGTACCCCTAGTACCATGCACTCCTGCCCTAAGACTTCCATTATAAGTGATTTTGGAGTTACCATAAAAGTCAGTCAGTGATTCACAAGATCGACTAAATCAGGTCCTACCTGAATCCCGGAGATCAAAAGTGCGAGCGCCAATCTCATCGTCCAGACGGAGAAAAACAGCAGCTCCATTTTCTTCACGCTGTTCTCATCCAAAATTAAAGATATCAACCTGCGGAGAGAGGAAAAACCCTGGCAATTAGGAGATAAGAAAAGATCTGAACCGTCAAAAATCAGATTCTGTCACAAATCTCAGCATCAAACCATCCTGATCAAACCCAGACCAGCTCAGACCGTAAGAACGATACCATACCGGGGACGTTTTGGACCTGATTTGATCAGTTTGTGAAAATATTAAATAAAAGTCAATACATGCCATCTGTCTACAACTAGGAATAAAACAGAAAAGGTGATTTCCAGGACTAGCAGCGCAAAATCCATCAAATAAACCTCAAAGTGTTCATGAAGCAAAATCTCGCTCATCCAGTGTAGTTAATCAAGTTAATACGAATGGAAAATGACAGCGTGGAAAAACCAAACTCAGCTTGTGCGGGAAACCGAGACGCCGCTTATCTACCCTGGAAATACCGACAATGTTCTCATGGTGGTCCGTCCAAGCTGATTCACCCTGAGGAAGCCACATTGTTTTACTGGTTTACCAGCAGACACACGCTGGTTATGTTGGTTGACAAACAGGCAGCGTACTGACATTCCATACCGGTGACCATCGTGCATACCAAACCAGTATCATCATAGTCACCGTCCCAGCATCTCATACTATGGTGTCCAACATATTCATCATGCATTTCAAACCACTGTCTGTTCATTTTTAATCACCTCATTAAATACGATTTAGAAAATAATATGTATATTCAATACAAATGTAATAAAACTATACAACTGTAGCTACAAGGTTAGTGATAAGCAGTTAGTCTTCCTGTAGCTTTTGAGATATCGACACGGGACAAACGCTAAAACATCCATGATGTTTGGGAGAAGTGAGCTCATTTCATTTTATGCGAAAGAATTTCCTATTCGCTTTTTCTATTTAAACTGCTCTAATTCGGTAAATTTTTGAGCTACAAATACGTAATTCAGTAGATTCGGACCTGCGTACACCTCGACCCATGGAGTCAAATTTCAGACAGATCGCACTCTTTGTTCACTTTCTATCACTCTTTAAATTTCACGCCAATGTCACACCACTCTAGCTTTGAGTGAGAATCGGCTTAATTCACAATGAGTCTAAACTCCTTATACATTCACCTACAAAGTCTGTTTACATTTGAACTTGGGTGCTTAGACTCAATTCAATTTGTTTAAAAAGGAGCTATGGTTAACCCTGCTTATCCTGGCCTGCGTCGCATAGGGTTCCATAGGGATCGCTGCTACCTCGCTGGGGAATGATCCCCTCCCATCCCCTCCCTCAGACCAGCTGTGCATGTGTGCTGCGAGATTTAGTTATAGCTTTATATTTAAACAATAAAATGGAACAGGATTATAAAGGTATAACCGTAGCTATGTTTAAGATTAGAGCAGATTTTAAGAAAGCTATATATTCTAATAAACAACGGAAATATTAACACAAAGTCCATACTGTGCAAAAACCGGAAACTATATACAATTCCAGTGCATTGTATCGAAATCCCTATTAAAACCTAATTAACTGCGCCACCTTAATTACGCCTAATAACAACAGCATGCACAAAGGTGATGTTACATCCTCTGATCACGCTCATTTTTCGGCAGATGCATCAGCAGTGCGCAGACAGGAGGAGAAAACAGTCCTGGATAAATAGCTATAAACACCAGATCCTTTCGCGCATCCTGTCCTGCATGGCAACACCGAGCGCAGTGCGCGATCAGACCAAGTCAATCAGACCAGTTCACACGTGAGGAAGACGTTCATCAGGCGGTAATGACAGTGAACACACACACACACACACACACACGTGCACAGAGACAGAGAGGGAGATTGAATTTGGAAAGAGAGAGAGAGACAGAGATACGTGGCGATTACCTGTCGGTCGCGGTCGGATTCACATTTTGCGTCCTTAACGCACAAAATAGGCGAAACTCTGAGCAATCACGGACGGAGAATACGGAGTGTGTGGAGCTTAAAGTCCAGCTGAGAGAGAGAGAGAGAGAGAGAGAGAGAGAGAGAGAGAGAGAGAGAGAGAGAGAGAAGGGTAATAAGATGAGGTTCAGGTTTGCGCTGCTGCTCCACTAGGCGACCAAACCCTGAAGAGCAGCAGCAGCAGAAATGTGTGTGTGTGTGTGTGTGTGTGTGTGTGTGTGTGTGTGTGTGTGTGTGGTAATGGTAGGTTGCAGAAATCAGTAATTAAGGAACTCAAAGTGGCAAGTTAAGAGGGTAAGAAGAATAAGATCAATATGATAAATATGATATACTCTTGGAGTCCGGACGGGCACATCCTGGAGTCACCGAGTGCCAATACTTTTGAGGGCATGTGCCAAGCCACCTACTGGCATGGTGTAAGGTGAGAAAAGCCTGAAAAACAATAGTAGAAGAGGGTAGGATTGAGGAAACCTGTAACGAACGAGGGCGAGGGGAGGAGACAAACGCAGGTTCAACAGAACAAAACATGGTTTTATTAAGGGAATACTAAAAGGAACGAAACAAGGCAGTAACCAAACTTACAAGGCGCGTTAGGGACGCGGGGATGGACGAGAAGCGAACGGGAGCGGTGACGACGAGCGTTTGGGACGCGGCGATGACGTCAATGATCCCGCGTCTACCGTCTCAACCGTCCGTGTTTAAATAGAGGACCACACAGCTGGAGGCGATCAGTGCGATCGCCGTGAGGTCCCCTGATTGGTCCGGGGGACGGCAGATACGGTAGGCACGGCCGGGTAGCGTGACAAAACCTCATCATAGTGGTATGATGGTCTGGGAAGGAGCCAGAGGAGAGGATGGAAGATGATGAAAGTCATAGCCGGACCTTTTAGTGGACAAATAAAGGATGGACCCCTTGGAGGCTTGGGGCTGTATGGAATCAGTTCTACAAATGAAGGAATAAGAGCCAAAAATAACAGGACCCTTGAGATGCTGGAGGATGGAGGATTGGGTAAGGTTTGTGGGTGCAATTTAATGGGAGAACAGATCATAAAATGGTCTGGATCAATAAAATTGATAAATATGTATACTAGTATTGATAGAAACCAATATTTGAGTCCAAACATAATCATCTATGGCATTCCTGGCAGGCGCCTGATGCCCTGACACAGCTATTACTGTCTGCATTGTCAGGACCCGAACCCGGGT
Source organism: Ancistrus triradiatus (assembly GCA_025084515.1). Classification (NCBI taxonomy): domain Eukaryota; kingdom Metazoa; phylum Chordata; class Actinopteri; order Siluriformes; family Loricariidae; genus Ancistrus; species Ancistrus triradiatus. Next base: position 138,488 of record JAJAGP010000012.1, on the reverse strand, counting down.
CACCTCGTTGGTAGGGTAGCGAATTAGAGCGCTGTAATTAAAACCAAAATTGATAACGATGATGATAATAGGGATGGTGAGAGGTGGTAAAGCAGGTGGAACAATCCTAAGGGCTCGGGTTTAATCCTCACATCTAGGTACCGTCTGTGAGAAGTTTGGCATGTTCTCCCAGTGTCTATTTTCTTGACATACTCCTCAGATATATTCCTCAGACCTCTTTAAAACAAAAACATGTATTTCAACTCGGCTTTTCTTGGTCAGGTTTGAGAGAGGGTCCGGAGCCTAACCTGTAATCAAGAGAACACAGTGTCGAAGGATGATCCCCATCCGGCCTCCCCTTGCTTAGACACTGTGCATAACTATTAGAAACCAAGTCTGGTTTGTCCAGGAAAGGACGAACTGCCATGCTCGAGAGGAACCAGGCTATACAGGGGTTCCCATCTTCCTCTGGGTGAGACCAGGCACCAGGATTGAACTTAAATCTCATTGGGTCAGAATAAAATAATCATTCACTGTTCTCACTTTACACATTAAGGTTTTTTTGATTGGACACCATGCCAGTCCTGCCTCACACCTCCAATCCCGGGCCTGGTGCAGGACAAGCTCCAGAACGTTTTATGAACACGACTGCGAGTGCAGCTGCATGTTGGATTTGATTAAGCGTGCTTTTTACGAGCGACTGATCAAAGCACTGGGCGCGTCCATGCCACCTCGGGCATTCGGGCCTCCTCTGATATTAGGCACTGAGGAATGGGAGCTGGCCCTGCGAGGGGAGGCCGTGGTTTTAATTAGCATCCGCTTCCATTGGTACAGGTTGTGCTGGAGTTGACGGTAAAATCTCTTCATCATCCCGACATGGTTTATTTTGTGCCTCAGCCTATGTAAACAAGTGACGTTAGGCGTAAATACAGGCGTATGTACACCGGGCATGAGCGGGCTCTCGTGACACGGTCCCTGCTTCACACAAGTGTTTGTCATTAAACTGGATCCCGGTGCAGCAGATCTAATCGTGGATCAAACGCACAGGCACAAATGTGGAAAGAATGAAAAGGCCATCGGTTAAATCAGAGAAGATTTCATGCTTTTCATCTGACACATGTTCTTTCGTCGATGTCTCATTAATTAGCAGCTCCTGTTGGTGTCTGTGTGGAGTTTGATATGTTCAGGACACCCCAAAAACACTGGGCATCACACTCACTGGAGCTATATGACACTAAATGCTGCGCCACCACAACAGAACATGGGTAGGAAAGATTATTATTGTGGCTTCTAACAGTAATTAACTTGGCACTTGGGTGGCACAGTGTTCTAAACTATCCTGGTTGTGCCATCTGCCCAGGTCGGGTGTCACATGCAAGCAGTGTCTGAAGGCAGGGAGGTTGGTTGTGGAACATTTCAGCAATACGGGAATCTTGTTTTTGTTTGTATTCTAAATGGAAAGACCAAACCAAACCTCTGCAGGTCAAAAGACATCGTTCTGAGTCCTTACACAAGCTCTCACAGACCTCAAATCTACTTTTCTTTTCCTATTATTTTGCCACTGCTTACCTTTCTGATGAGTACGTGTATAAAATCCGCTCATATACAAAGCCTAGGCCTATAGTAAAAGGGCATAAACTGCATTTTGTCGCCATCTGCTGGTCACTTTTACTCATTGCGCTGTTTACAAATATTGTGTTTTGCCTATTCTCGGAGAAAACAGTGCGTAGGCGTAAATCTGCCCTGCCCTGACCCCCAGCCGGCAGCCCCTCCCTCAGATACAGATAGTATTGTCTGCACGTGACGCCTGGGAGGCACAGCTGAGGCTCGAACCAAGGCCCCTGCAGTGGTTGGTGGTGCAGGGTATTTTCTCATTGTGCCACCAAAGCGCCTATAAGGAATGTGTAAGCTTACTTTATGTTTGGTTTTACATTAAATTTGTAGCTTGTGTACGTTTGCAGCTTAAGACATGCAGTCCTGTGCAAAAAATGGGCACCCTTGGTCAACAAAATGAAAAATGAAATACAATTAAAACTACATTTAGTAATATAGCAGGTGCCCTTATCCCTTAACAGTCTTACAAGCCAAGTAATTGTGGGTTAAGGGCTTTGCTCAAAGATCCAACAGTTTTTTTGGCCTCTGGGATTTGAACCCTGGACCTTCTGGTCCATAGTCTAATAAAATTCAACCCTTAACTGATTTAATCCCTCATTGAGAAATATTTTGTAACAAAACCCCGTGTCACAATTAATGGAAAAAAATGTCACTAAAGCTTTTTTTCCAATTATATTTACTTTTTTTTATGTTGATCAGAGCATCAAGGAATTTTCATGCAGTTATCCATGACTGCTTATTCACTGGGGTATACATGTATGAGGTCCAATTTCCTTAGTCATTCATCAACATGGGAAAGACAAGAGAAATGCATGTGGACCTTCATAAGTCAGGGACTGGCTCTAAAATATATCTACTCACCTGAACATCTACAGTTAGTGCCAGAATTTAAGTTCCAATTGACCCATCTGTGGCAAACTTACCTGGACGAGCACCTACGTTTATTTTGTGAGGAGATTGGTAAGAGAGGCAACAAATCCCCAAAGATAATTATTTAAATTAATTAATTCAATTAATCTAATTAATTTAAAAGCTGTCCTTAAATCTAAGGGCAAACGTGAGCACCTGTAATTTTAAACGCTGGCTAGAACCGTGTTTTGTGATCAGATGATTCAGCACCAATCTCTCAAAAAGATCAACGACTACACTGAGAAGAACCTGATGCCTACTGTTCAGTATGGTGGAGAATCTGTGATGTTGTGGGGCTGTTTCTCCTCCTCATTAGGGTCCATGGCATCATGGACTCAACATCTGTCTGGTTCTGCCCAGGAACATGATCCGAAACATGGCCAGATCAATACCAAAATCAATTCTGCCATGGCCATCTCAGTCCCCTGATCTAAAGAGTGTAGAAAACCTGTAGGGGGAGCTAAAGAGGAGCGGGACCTAGGATTGTGGTGCATCTCCAGAGATTCTGTATCTCAATTTTCAAAGATTTCCAATCTTAGAAGATCTTACAAAAGTAGAATAAGTGCAGCTTCATTGCGCTTTTATTGCGTTGTGCATTTTGGATACGAATTAGGAGGAACTGCAGGATTTACAGTTTGTTTTATGTTTATTAAAGGTCAGAGTAGTTGGATTTAGCTACAAAAACCTGAGAAGCAAACCGTACAGATTTGATATTAACGTGCAAATTATGCTTCTCCCTTAAAGTGTGATTTGCAGAACCCCGGTCCTTTAAATTGCACCGAGCCTCGCACCACGTGCCTCCTCCGTTTTTTGTGATGTGACGTCACTTCGTCCAATCGGTGCCACTTACGATCCAGCAGCTGCGCTTTATAATAAAACACCCGAGCCGCCGGCATGAGCGCGTTTTGATATAGCTTTAGTGTTTGTCTGATTTGATTTTGGTTCGATTTGCGCAATATTGGGGTTGCGGCGCTGTTCGACTCTGGTGTTTGGTTTGGGAGTTTGTTTTGGATTAAAGCGCGTGTTTAGAGGTGTGTGATAGAGCCACAGAAGCACAGCGCGGTCATGCTCACGTCCACACCGGAGGCGGCGGCCGGACCTTCGGCGCGCAGCGGGAGACGCAGCGCGGCGTCTTCGGCCGTCGGTGGATCCCCATCCTCGGTGAGCCCGACCCGCCTGAGCCGCATGCAGGAGAAGGAGGACCTGCGCCACCTCAACGACCGGCTGGCCAACTACATCGAGCGCGTGCGCCAGCTGGAGAACGAGAAGTCCTCCATGAGGCTCCTGCTGGAGGAGAAGGAGGAGATCACGGAGCGCGAGCTGAAGAACGTGCGCCTCCTGTACGAAACCGAACTGGCCGACGCCAGGAAATCCCTGGATAACACCGCCAATGAGAGAGCCAGGCTACAGATAGAGTACAGCCAACTGTGTGAGGATCACCGCAAACTGGTGTCCAGGTAAAACACACACACACACACACACACACAGGTAACGGGACATTTAAGGCCTGCAACACATTTCAAAAAGAGGTGTTGATTATAATCATGATTTGGTCCAAAAGCATGAAAGCCTGAGTCTTCGAGAAGTGAAGATAATCAAATCACCAAATGTGTGAGAAAATGATTGAAATGTTTATTAATGTTCCTCAAAGAAATATAAGAAGGGATTTCCATATTTCAGGTCTAATGTTTTTGAAAAATGCTTGGATGTCCCTGATAAAGATATCATCACGAAGACCGCTTATGTTGCTCTAAAATCTCAGTGAACTTTTCTGGTATAAATGACCTTTACCAAGGGCTCTGGCCTGACCCCATACCATGACAGAGCCTGGCTTTTGGTCCTTTTTTCATCTTTGGTCCCAAAAAGATCTGTTATACTGATGGTCTGAGCACAATCCCCGTCCCCACTGTGTGATGGTCCATCCCAGATCCTCTGAGCCCAGAGAAGCTGACGCCCCTTCTGGACATGGTTATAATATAAGGCTTCTTTTTAGCACAGTAATGTTTTAAGTGGTATTTGTGAATGTAGCTCTGTATTGAAGAGTTTGATAAAGTAATCCCTTGTCCATGTGGTTCTCAGCTATTGATGAATGACGGTTCTTGATGCAGTGCCATCTGAGGTCACCCCTCTTCAGTTTAGGCTTTTTAGGAAATTCCTCCATATTCTGAATGGTTTAATGGTATTATGCTCTGTAGAGGGAGAAATGTATAAATCCCTTCCAGTCTTTTTTTGAGGAACATTGTTTTTAAACATTTCAATCATTTTGTCACACTTTTGTTGATAAACTGAAGATCCGCTGCTCATCTTTACTCCTCAAAGGCTCAGCCTTTTGTGAATACTGCTTTTGGCCCAAATCAGGATGATAATAATTTGTTTGAAATCACGTCTTTTTTATTTTTTAATTTTTTTTTTTTTTTAAACCTTATTACTAGCCCTAAATTCACTGACCTAAGACTTCATCGTGGCATTTATTAGGGACCCGTCTTAGTGCTTCATCAGGATTGGATTCTATCCATAGGACCACCAGCACTAATTGTAGGGTCTTTAAAATTTAAAATTTTACCACTCATACATTAATACCGGTGTTCCATAAGATCTGGTGAGGACTGAACCGTGGGCTTTAATTACAGAAAGATTTTTGATAGGTCTTGTTTTTTGCTTTTACGTTGTAAGTGAGCTTTGAAAAATCTTGCAGGAACATTAAGAAGGAGGCGGAGCTCAGCAATGCAGTGGAGCGCTGGAGGAACCTGGAAGCTGCCCTGAACTCCAAAGAGGCCGACTACGCCAATTTACTAGCTGCTAACCGCAGACTGGAGAATGACGTGGCTGATCTCCGAGCGCAAGTGGATCATGTATGTTTGGTTATTTACTTATCTATCCTGACTGCATTTTAAAAGTCCCAGCTCACATAAATCCACTGCTTTGTGTTGTGTAGCTGGATTCGGACCTTCAGAGCGCCAAGGCTCAGGTTAATTCGGAGACGCTTCATCGAGTGGACGCCGAAAACCAGATCCAGACCCTGCATGAGCAGCTGGACTTCCAGAAGCAGCTCAGTGAACAGGTGGGATCTCTGGATCCTGTGCTTCCCAAAACTTTGTTGTTGTTTTTTTCCGTAGTAAACTGTGACTGTTTCTTTACTGTATGAAAAGTTACTGCAACCTCCAAAAATCCAACGCTGGCACAGCAGATCTTGCAGGTCTTTGTGGTTGTTGGTGGTCCACTGCTTTAATGTACAGCCAATACTGATATTTAGAGACCAGGGTGACCGATGGCTGATATATTTATGCTGATCTCAATTTTGCAACTGATAAAACTATTAATAATAAAAAAGAACTTCAGTGAACTTAGTTAAGCTAGAAATGCACCGTCTCTGTTTGCACTCTGTCCTTTTTTTATAAATAAGTTTCATTGCACTTAACAACAATTTAATACCAGATAACAACATCAAATGTGTAAATACTAAAAAAAATAAATAGTTAAGTAGTGCACATGGTAGCAGCATATTTTTGTTTTTAATCCCAGGCCCATTTAAAAGCAGCAAATTTTAATGCTGGAAACAAAAGTCTCTCTACATTTTCTCCACTATTTTTTAATATCACAGGTTTCTGCCGATGATCTGAAAATGGTGTTAAACCGTTGACCACTAATGTAAATGCTGTGAAGTTTTGTGGGGTGTGGGTGCTAAAAGTTTTGTTAATCCCACAAATCATGCAGCAAATGCCAGGCTGCTGTTTAACCCTCGGTTCCCTGGTGGTACTTAATTTATTTACGTAAATATTTTTAATACAAAATCGACGCACCTTTGGTCTGTGTGCAGGAAGTGCGGGAGATGCGGAGTCGGTATGAGAGTCGCCTGGTGGAGGTCGATTCGGGCAGGCAGAAGGAATTCGAGAGCAAATTAGCCGATGCCTTGCAGCAACTACGACAGGAGCACGAAACACAGATCCTGCAGTACAAGGAGGACATGGACCGCACCTTTAATGCCAAGGTACACCTGACGGAACGTGACCTGAACTTCTCCATGAACATCAGCGTGATCCGAACTGGGTCAGACTGGAAATGGTACAGGTTAGGATTTCGAGTATTTAATGGATTAGATGTGACGTTTGGCTTCACCGATGGGTTGCAGTTGGAGAACGCCAAGCAGGTGGCGCTGAAGAACAGCGATTATGCCACATCAACCAGAGAAGAGCTGGAAGAGACCAGGCTGAAGGTGGAGTCTCAGGCAGGGCAGATCAGCAGCCTGCAGCAACAGGTACGTCCAACAGGCCGTGCTTCAGTTTACCTTTTATATTTGTTGGTGGATTTTTGAATCTGATGCCTTTAAAATCCGCAGTTACAGTCAGAGTACATCAGACTTTTATCAGAAGTAAATGTTCTAATCCCAGATTTCCAGTACCTGTCCTAATCTCTGCTTCTTTCTCTCTTTTATCTATAAGAACCGTGAGCTGGAGGCGCGAGTGCAGGACCTGGAGCGAGCCCTGGACCGAGAGCGGCAGCTGAGTCACCAGAGGCTCTCTCAGAAGGAGCAGGAGATGGCTGACATGAGGCAGCAGATGCAAGCACAGCTGGAAGAGTACCAGAGCCTGTTGGACATCAAACTCATGCTGGACATGGAGATCAACGCCTACCGCAAGATGCTGGAGGGAGAGGAGAAGCGGTGAGACCAGGAAAGCTTAAAAATCAATTCTGCAGTTGTGTTTTGATGTTAATGGAACATTAACACATTACCATAGTCACATAGTCTTTTTATGCTGCTGTAATGTAAATATAAATGGCATTTTCACAAGAAAACTGTGTGCAAAGGATAAATGATAAAGGAGATACTGCTGAAAACAGGAGTGGAACACTGCCATCTACAGCATCCCTAACGCCAGCGCATTTTAATTTTCAGAAATTCATAATACCTTTAGAAAATACAGTTAGGACCCTGTGCTGGTTACAGACATGACGCTTAAGAGAACGGACTGATGGACCTGATATTTTAGTGTTGGAAGCCAAAAACGCATTATTAACAACAACGAAGATTCACGAGTGAATGTGAACCAGTTTTTATAGTTATGAGTTGGAAAGAATATGCAAAGGTAACAAAGGAGTACTACTGACAGTAGGACAGGTACACTTACAAACTCCATTTACAGCTTGGTACAAATAAGTAGAGGAAAGTCATCCACACACAAGTCTAACACATCAACCATGACGTCGAGCGAATGATGGACTTCCGCTCCTTAACTTTACGGTTTCATTGTCTGGAGTTAATCGTTTTTTCTCATCTAGTTTAAGACCTCGAATGTTAAAGTTTTTTTTAAATCCACTGCTTTGCTGTTACCTCAGGCTGAACCTCTCTCCGAGCCCCTCTGTCCACGTGTCCATCTCCCGAACTCAAGCTCAGGCTACTCGCAAAATCACCGGGAAGAAGCGTAAACATGAAGGTGGTACAGGTTTCTCACCCAGCTACAAAGTGTCCCAGCACTCGTCCTCTCGAGGGTCTGTGTCCATCGACGAGATCGACCTGGATGGGAACTTCATAAAGCTCAAAAACAATTCTGATATGGTAACGACCTTAGTGCAGCTTGTATACAGATGGCCATTTTTTTACTTCAGATATTTTTCTTATAAGACGTGCTGTTCTTTAATTAGTCTGTATATGTGAGCCGTTTAGTTTTAAGGACGTTCCCTTGACGGAGTCTAAGCGGAGTATGGTTGTTTACGACTGCTGTTCCAGGATCAGGTGTTAGGAGGCTGGGTGGTAAGACGGAAACAATCAGGATCACCCGACGTCACCTTTAGGATTCCTGCGTCCTGCGTTCTTGGTTCTGGACAAATGCTGACGGTGAAAATACCCCACACGTTATTTATATGATAATACACACTCGGTGTCCTAAAAGCACTCTGAAGTACACTAAATAAAATGAACCACTGATATTTTGAGTAAATGTTCTAATTTAGAAATTAATGAGAAGAAGGAAGGGCTTTTGCTTTAATCAGTTAGTTAATCATGTGTTGTTTTTCAGATCTGGTCTGCAGGAGCTAGAGTAGAACAGAAGCCCCCTACAGACCTGGTAATGAGGAGCCCGAAGATGTGGGGGGCTTTGAGCGATGCCCGGGTCTTGCTCCTTAATCCGTTCAATGAGGTACGATGTACAGTTATGAGGACTGTCTGTTTATTTGCATGACAGATTGAGAACACCAGAAACACGGAGGATAAAATAAAACAGCTTAATTAATGCATAAAAATATTTACTGTATAATAGTCATTCTTAGCTTTGGATCTTATGAAATTTGAAACACTTAACAAAAATTAAAAAGTAACCGTTTTTTCTGCCTTCAACACTGCGAGTCTATTTTCCGTCAGAAGTTCTGTGTATAAATCTTAAAGTACTAGAAAGAGAAATTTAAAACTGTAGACAAAATTCTCTATTGTAGCTTCACCATGTCTTTAATAACCGAGTAAAAGCATTTTTTTTAATATCTGAATAATAAAAATTCAAAATAAAGTGGACTTAATTGTATAAAAATTTAAACAAAGACTGCGATTAATAGAAATTAGGAGTTTCACGGTGTCTGCGTGTGAGATCTGGCGTCATCTGGTGTTCAAATAATGCAATTACATCAGTACTAAACAAGCTCGCATAAGCCACAGTTACATTTTTGCAACGCGATGCGTCGTGGTTCGATCTATACACGCCTAGAAATCTCACCACTTTTATTTGCACGCAGTTTAGAGCCCTTAGACGGTTCAAATTGATTGTGTTTATCTGAAATCCCTAATCTGAAAACATCTCGAACTAATCAAAAAAATTATTTGCTTTAAGTAGTTTTGTGCATGCATAAGTCTTAAAGAAGGTCTGTGTTTAGGAAATAGCAGAGCGGACCGTGGTTCGACTGAAGGGCCAAACAGATGAACATTCTGACGAGGAGCTGGACGAAGAAAGCGGTGTGGCCTCTGAGATTCACCTGCACCGACAGGTAAGCCCAGTCTGCTCCTAACGGGGATTATAACCTAGATTGATCCAACATATAAAGTCCTTCAGGAGTTGTACAGGGCACAAGGCAGGAACAACTTCTAAGGACACCATATAAAGAGACCACAGATCTATCTAATGTCTTCTTCTTTTGTTACAAAAAGCCTAAACGAAAGAAAAAGAAATGTTGCACCCTGTCCTGAGTGTCTCTGCACTGCGGGGGCTGTAGGTGAGAATCTGGAGATGCCAGCTGTGCCTGTTTGCTCTGCTGCATGTTTTGTTTTGCATAAGCCTCGTGACTAGAGGAATCCAAATCTCTACCCTTGTGCCGAGCTGCCACTGGATAACTTCACATTTTTCTAATATCTACGTTAGAATATAACTTTGCCTCGACTTTAAGGGGTTTTCAACCTGCAGGATGAAGGAAGGGTGTTCAGTTCAATTTCTCACAGTAAGCTTGTACTTTAGTAGCAGTTCATTACTTAGTGCAGTAATCCAGTTGGTGTGGGTGCAAAAAGATTGAAAACCTGTGTTGTAGTTCATTTTGATCTCATTAAGGCTTAACTTTATTGCAGCCTGCTGCTCCTTAACCTGGCGCTTTGTGCATCGCTTGGCTTTTGTTAATTAAATGTTATACAGGTGTGCGCCGTTTAACGTGAAATGGGACGTTGTCAGAAATGGACGTAGACAGGACATTACTGTAGTCACATCAGATTAGATACTTCATTTAAGCAATAATATTAATTAAAACACAAAATGAACTGTACTAGACAATAGTCATTTTTGTCTTTTATTTTAGCTTTGTCATTTATAAATCTTAACACTGCACAAAAAATGAAAGTGGAACATTGCTGTCTTTTCTGCCTGTCAAGGCTGCAATGCTTGTTTCTGGCAGCAGGTGTCATACTAGGTCGTACTAGAGTTCTGTCATTGAGACATGAATTTTTAAAGAATTTAATTGTAAATCATGGTGGAAAATAAGTATTTGGTCACCCACAAACAGGCAAAATTTCTGGCTTTCACAGACTTGTAACTTCTTCTTTAAGAAGCTCTTCTGTCCTCCACTCATTACCTGTTTAATGGCACCTGTTTGACCTCGTTATCTGTATAAAAGACACCTGTCCACAGCCTCAAACAGTCAGACTCCAAACTCAACCATGGCCAAGACCAAAGAGCTGTCGAAGGACACCAGGAAGAAAATTGTAGACCTGCACAAGGCTGGGAAGAGTGAATCTACAATAGGTAAGCAGGTTGGTGTGAATAAATCAATTGTGGGAGCAATTGTGAGAAAATGGAAGACGTACAAGACCATTGATAATCTCCCTCCATCTGTGGCTCCACGCAAGATCTCATCCCGTGGGGTCAAAATGATCATGAGAACGGTGAGCAAAAATCCCAGAACTACACGGAGGGACCTGATGAATGACCTGCAGAGAGCTGGGACCAAAGTAACAAGGCTACCATCAGTAACACACTACGCCGAGAGGGACTCCCTGCTTAAGCCAGTACATGTCCAGGCCCGTCTGAAGTTTGCCAGAGAGCATATGGATGATCCAGAAGAGGACTGGGAGAATATCATGTGGTCAGATGAAACCAAAATGTAACTTTTTGGTTAAAAACTCACCTCTCCGTGTTTGGAGGAAGAAGAATGCTGTGTTGCATCCCAAGAACACCATACCTACTGTGACGCATGGGGGTGGAAACCTCATGCTTTGGGGCTGTTTTTCTGCAGAGGGGACAGGACGACTGATCCGTGTTAAGGGAAGAATGAACGGGGCCATGTATCGTGAGATTTTAAGCCAAAACCTCCTTCCATCAGTTACAGCATTGAAGATGGAACGTGCCTGGGGCTTCCAGCATGACAATGACCCCAAACACACCGCTCTGGCAACGAAGGAGTTGCTCTGAAAAAAAGAATTAAGGTCTTGCAGTGGCCTAGCCAGTTGCCCCTAAACATCACTGCTCTAGAGGAGATCTGCATGGAGGAATGGGCCAAAATACCAGCTACAGTGTGTGCCAACCTGCTGAAGACTTGCAGAATGCGTTTGACCTCTGTCATTGCCAACAAAGGTTATGTTACGAAGTACTGAGTTTTGTTATTGACCAAATACTTATTTTCCACCATGATTTACAATTAAATTCTTTAAAAATCCTACAATGTGATTTCCTGATTTTTTTTTTTTTTTTTTTTTTTTTTTGGTCTCTCATAGTTGAAGTGTACCTATGATGAAAATGACAGACCTCTCTCATCTTGTTTGTGTCTGTGTGTATATAATAAATATACATTACACGGCGCTCGCCTGTATTTCCGTTTGTTCCCTGTGTCAGTAGATGAGCCGTGTTTGTGTTCCAGCAGTTTTTTTCTTATTTTTAAATCTGTAATGTAATGTAAAGCTTCAGTATGTTTGCAGGAATAATAATGTTTTACTTCTCAGGGTTTCGGGGAGAATCAAGAGGCCAGCTGTGCTGTCATGTGACCGTCCACAACGGAGCACAATACAGATGTGAAGTCCTTCAGAGAGGGCCTGCGTCGTTCCTGATCGTAAGACGTTTTATATTCCAGAGCCGACAAGTTGAAGACCAAGAAGGACGAGATTAGATCTAACTTTAGAACCTCTTACCTCCATAATGACTGTGCCTTCGCTTACGGCTCTCATTTGCACATGATTAAGTTAAAACTCTGTGTTTGTACATGTAGCTGATGTTAAATTCTCGAAGTCTAACACTTCTGCTAGTCTGTCCCGGTTTTGTTTGTGGTTCAATTCGTTTTTTCCAAGAATGCTGTCTGAATCCATCCAAACTCATTATAATTTTTGATAGACTGTGTGTTTATGCTTTTATGTAATCTTATCCTGACAGATCGACCTGAACATGAAGGAATATCGAAATAATAAAGCTTCTCTAGATTATTGGCTATTTATTGTTTGTTTCATTAATGGATATACTTTTGTACATCTAAAATAAAAACAACAAAGATTAGAACAATGTCGTACGTCTGTGGATTAATGATTATTTGATCCTTATTAAAAATAACTTGTCTTCATGAGTAAGATCCTCCAGACTCTTCATCTAAATTCATTTTCTTGGAACGTCACGGAGTTGTCGCCATTTTTGTTTTTCAGACCAAAATGGGATCACTATGCTGACGTATTGCCAAGTAATGACAAGCTTTACACACAAAGATATAACGTACAAAAATAACGCAGTTACCTTAATAAATGATTAAATTCACATTGTTTAAGTGACGAAAGAAATGTAATCAGTTTTAGTTTTCGTCCTTTTCCTTTTATCTTCACACTTTGCGGTTTGTATTTCAACTTATTGTTTCTTTTGTAGGACACTGTCAAGAAAGAGTATGGATTTGAGAGTACGAACTCATCGTCTTGAGCCTACTTTTTGGTGGAAATTGTTCAGGACTACTTTTGATTTTTGTTGGAAAAAAAACACTGCTGGTTCGGTCGCAGGCTCGTGTCGAAGGCCGGTGCCGTAGATCATTACAGCCGCGATGTCGGGATGCAATAGAACACGAAAGGGAGTGTGTTGTATTTGTGATAACTCATGACCACGAGTGTTCTATTGCTTTTATACAACTTTTTTTTTTTTTTTTTTTTTTTAAACAATAAAAAATTAAACAAAGTTCCTCGAAAGACCGCTGAGTTTTCAGACAAGGAAGCTGTTATTGACACTGGTCAATAGATGGCGCTTCTTACAGAAAGCGAATTGGTGACAGAAAAGATTGGTTACAAAATCAACTCGCTTTCGTCCAATGTGTCATTCATTTCCGTGTTGAGGCTGTTCCATTATAATGCTTGTTGTCTTAAATAGATGGACTTGCTTTCGTCCAATGTGACGTTTGTTGACGCTATTCCTATAGAATGTCTCGTATCATTCAGCAAGATGTTCTGCTTATTTATTTTTGTGTGCATTATGAACACACTATAAGCTGGACTTGAGTGCACAGAGTGGTTGATATAACGCCACCAAGTAATTTGAAATACAAAGTGCAAATAAGCGACGATTAAAAGAGAAGGGCCTAAAACGAAACTCCTTACGACTTAAATTATAGAATTTGGTTATTTACTATTCAAGATTGTGTTATTTGAATATGTTTGTGCATAAAGCTTTCGGTACTTGGCAACTCGTCAGCAGAGCGAAAAAAGTGAGAACTCTACTCAACCAGTCAGATTGTAAGGTCAGAACTAACTGCTCTATAAATCCTCTCATGTTGTTGCTTAAGAGGTTCCCAGGGCGTTTAGAGCAAGAACGACTACGTAATCACACGTAACACCACATTGGGTTTCGTTTCTTTTCTGAGCAAAAGAGCAAACCGAGCTCCATTCTGGACTGCTCAGGAGGTGGGAGTTACGGGAAGAATTAGATATAGAAGTAGGGTTTTATTTTGTTCCTTCAGAAGTTTTCTTAGTGTCTGGTAAAGGAATTATTTTCAAACCCGCGTCCTTTTAAAGGAAGCTCCGTTTATCTATGAGCGGCGGCCAAGCTAAAAAGAACCGACGCTCTCAGGGCTATCTTAAGTAGGAGAGTGCTGTCTGCTTAAAAAAAGACAACAGAGAAGACACCATGTGACCTGAAGTCGAGTGGAGCTTTGTCGGTACGAGGCTTATCTCCAGAAAGAGCGAGGAGGAAGGACGGAACGGGGACGCCGCGGCTCTACAGCAGTCCTGAAGCTCTCCAGATGCTCCTCTGCCTCGCATTTGATTCACGACTCCAAAGCAGATGAGGGTCTGGACTCGGGACCTCCGGGCTGTTTTCAGATTTCCGTTTAGACCAAACGCTGGGACTGTGGGAGGCCATGACGGAGTGGACGCTCCTGAAGCGTCTGCTGGACGCCGTGCACCAGCACTCCACGCTAATCGGCCGGATCTGGCTGACGGTCATGGCCGTGTTCAGGCTGCTGGTGGTGGCCGTGGCGGCGGAGGACGTCTACGCAGACGAGCGCGACATGTTCGTCTGCGACACCCTCCAGCCGGGCTGCGCCAATGTCTGCTATGACGCCTTCGCTCCCATTTCGCAGCCGCGCTTCTGGGTGTTTCACATCGTGGCCGTGTCCACGCCGTCGCTCTTCTTCATCCTCTACACCTGGCACAACCTGTCCAAGGTGGCCCCCGTGGAGAACGTGAGGAACTGCGACTCGGACAGCTGCTCCATCACGTCCCATCGCCACCTGGGATGCGACGTGGACGTCGCCCTGGAAAAACATCGGCCCGAAGTGGGCCGGTCTTCTGGGGTCCTCTCCAAAGCCTACGTCCTGCACGTGTGCTCTCGCGCCACCCTGGAGCTGGCCTTTCTGTCCCTGCAGTGGCTCCTGTTCGGGTTTCGGGTCCCGGTTCGGTTCGTCTGCACCGTCCCTCCGTGTCCTCAGCGCGTTGACTGCTACGTCTCTCGTCCCACCGAGAAGAGCGTCTTCCTCATTTTCATGTTCTGCGTGAGCGTCTTCTGCGTCCTTCTCAACTTCCTGGAGCTCAACCACCTGGGCTGGAAGAAGATCAGAAGGTCGGTTCAGATGAAGCAACGCTGGAGGAGCGACGCTTTTTACAGACGCCCCGCCACCCACAGCGCGACGTCTCTGCCCATGCTGGACCTGCTGATGGAGGACCGATCCGAGTGGACATGCGACGGGAACGAGTGCTGCCCACCGCTAAAGGACACGAGAGCCACGTCAGAGAAGAACAAGGAAACCAAAACGCAGAGAGAGAAACTGCCGGAACACAAAGGTAGATCCTCCAGAAGAAGCGCTGAAGTTTGGATCTGATCCCAAAATGTAGATAAAGATTGAGGCTTTGTAAAGGATTGATGTTATTGACGCCAGACAAAACAAGCACACGAAGGAAGAACAACCCGAAGTCTTGATGTAATACTCAAAAAAATCTTCTATGATTTATAAAACTAGGGAGCAACTTAAAAGTCTGGGTTTACATTTGAAATGGCTTATTTTCAAGCTAAGATCAATCAAATGATATAAGAACAACCAAAATAAGAGCTGAACTGGATCTAAACCCAAAAACAAGGATCTGATCCAAATGATCTTCTGTTATCAATAAAACTCTCAAGATTTACGACTCTGTGCAGCCTGGTGAGTTTATACAGGACTTGTTTAAGTTCAATAAATTTACGTACAGAAGGCTGTGCACTATACAGTGATTATGTGCGTGATTTTATTTAATTTTTTTAAAGAAATGTTCCAGAACAAAATAGTCATGCAAAAGAAAGAGCCTCCAAAAAAAGGGCAAAAGTCTGAATCTAAAAATGAAAGACATTCTGTTAGAGAAATCGATCTGCATTTACACTTTGTGCATGACGCTGAGTTTGTATACAGTACTGTGCAAAAGTCTTAGGCCACCATTAGATTTGTTGATATAATGACCATATATGATTGTTTCTCATTCTCTTTATTAGATTACAACCAGAAAATACATCAGAAAGATCAGGAATGCTTTTTGGAAGGAGCCAAGAAACCACTTTCTCAAAAGGATAACAGGGAGAAAAGTCTAACATACACTAAAGCATGGTTTGAAGCAAGATTTTTGGGTCCAATCGTCGACAATTTGTTATATTCGGTCATTACAGCATGGCTAAAACAGCAAATCTAATGGTGGCCTAAGACTTTTGCACCGTGCTGTACATAAACTCTGTTAAAGTAAATAAATTTCAAGAAAAATCATCACAAAATGGATGTGATGTTAAAAAGAAGCATGAAAATCTGAATCTAAACATCTAGCTATCAAAAAATCGGGATTTAAGACTCGACAAGGAGTTATTTTTATTTAATAACTTGTTTACATTTCAAAAGCGACGCACTAATAAAAAAAATCACAACCTCATCACTTTAGCTAATGACTGAGCTTTTTTTGTTGACGTTTGTGAGTTTGCGGGTTTTTTAACAGATTTTACATCGCCTACATTTTAAAAAGAACATCTTAACTGTATAACCCTTTAAAAAGACACTTTCATGCTTTTTAATATGAAAAAAAACTATAGCATGAAATTGTTCGACAATCTTTTATAGCTCTACGTAAGCTGAGAGAGAGAACGTGATCCCACGCCGGCTTCTCGCCTTTTTAACCGGTTAGATTTTGTCTTTTAAAACGTTTTATGAGATCTACACGACCAACAATGAAGCAACTGGACGTAATTAAAAGCCGATTCTTATATGAACTGTTCAGGCGTCTAAAGGTTATCGTTTGTGTCATTTGTGAAACATTTCTGAGATAAAAAGCTGCTTTTAATGTCTATAAAAAGAAATCCACACACAGGGTGGTTGTTCTGAACAATTATACAGCATTTCTGATTTATTTATGCAATATACAGTTTGTCATATATTCATTTACATCTATAAAACACTTTCTGTATAAATTATGCTAAAGAAAGGAAAGGCGTACGCTCGGTTTCTCCCTCTCTGTGAACCAAGTGCTGGATGTAGTGACACACGAGACAAAAAACAATAAGAACAAGGTATAAATGCGACAAAAACAAAAAGACACGAGTCAGTAGTGTTTCTAAAGTCCAGAGAGAGAGCAGTGTGATTATTATCCTGCACTGTAGGATTTGGCCCTTTTGGGCTTCCATAATCATCAGTTCTGATTAATACAATGATCTGTAGCCTAATTTGCATAATAAAAATATAAAATAACCATTAATAATTGTAATATCAGATACCGGCATACATAATGTACATGTTTATATTTTAATCTGTTTAACTAGGTAGCTATCGTTAAATCTAGCTGCTCTAATTCCATAATTTCTCGCTTTAACGTTGCTGTAGCTACGCAGTTTTTCTCGTAATACGTTTAAACTTGTCCAGATCCAGTTGGAGTTACGTTACAAAGTAAGAAAATCTTTTCTATCCGCAAATGCAACGCCAGAACAGTTTTCCCATTTTGTTTTTCTACCAGTTTTGATACGAATCAGCTGCTTTTAACTGGTTACTTACTAAATAAATATTTATTTATCACACTGAATATCATATCACTAATAAAACGAATAAAAACGTCTAACAGAGATAAATCTGTAATATTTTAAATCCTTTAAATATTACGTTTGCGTTCTTGTACAGGATGGACGAATCTCACCGCTGCCCCCTCTGGACGGTTTGATGAACAATGTGACATTTTCGCTCGTTAATTAAAGCGGAGTATCCGAGCACCACAGATTAAAGGAAGAGGAATGCACCTGAAAATGATAAAACACTGTAGAAACGCCTCGTCAGGCAACACTGAGGGTACAAACAGCAGTACAGGTACGCGCCGCCTAACGACCGCCTGATCAGCGTTAGGTCTTAACAATTATAACAAAGTAAAGTAAGAAAGAAAAATCTGTCTTTTTATCTCCGGACGCTGTGGATCCACGAGCAGAAGCACGGTTGCCAGGTCCACTACTTCTAACAGACTTTGGTATTATTTTTGTCTAAAGTTGCATACAAATATTGGTCATTGCAGGTTTTTTAGGTTTGTTCCTAAAGTGTAGCTGCTTATTTGGGCTCTCAAAGTTCAAAGGAAGATGGACTTTTTTTTGTTTGTTTGTATAAGCCAATTTTCTTCTTTTGGACGTGTTTCTATAGACCCAGTTGCTTTTTCCCTCGTGGGATCTGGAAACCCGGGGCAGAAGTCCGTCATTCACGTTTGGACTTTGCATTTTTGCGAAATCGTTTCAGTAGTTTTTTTGATTGCTGGTGTTTTCGCATTTACGTATCACAGAAGAAGTTGCCAAGTCGACTTATTTTTTCTTAAGTCGCTTACAAATATTGTCTCTCTCTCCAGTATTCTTCCAAGTTTTGTTTAATCTTTAAAGCTGAAAGGTAAATGTACATTAGTATAACTTCTGAACCAATTTGCTTCTTTTGGACTTGTTTCTATAGACCTGGTTGCTTTTTCTACTGTGAGATCTGGCAACCCTGGGCAGCATCGATCACTCATCAGTCGCTCGTGTTTTCGGCGGTATCTCTGTGCATTTACGTATTATTTTCTGGTGAAACTAACGTTCATATTTGCATTACAGCAGCCTAAAAAGACTGAGACCATTTCGGTTACTGACCTGTCTCTAAGCTAAGCGGGGCGTACCTGTAATCAGATCACACGCTATAACCGCGCAGCGTCGGCTTCACCCAGGACGTAAGAGCGCTTCAGGTTCAGAGTGAATCATTTATCACTAATTATCTCCCAAGATTAAAACGTCCCAATCCGACAGCAGCTGCATCTCACGATATTTCTAAAAAAACTAAAATACAGTACTGTGATAAAATGATAAACCATAAAACGTAACGATATTATGATCTAACCCTGGCGTGTTCAGATCCTCCACACGAGTTTGGAGATTGTGCTTACGTAATTATTTCCAGCCTTGCGCAAAAGTCTTCTGTTACTCATTCTCTAAATGAAAAGCGTCTGCAGCGAAATAAATAAGAGCCGAATAGGAGCCTCACAGCACAGACTCATCAGCGCGTTCTCCTTAAACGTGCCCAAACACTGGATCTGTGTTAGTAGCACTTTTGCACAAGGCAGAAACTGATTAATACTGCGCTTTGTTTAACTCTTGTTCCTGCCGATTCGTTCGGACCAGCAAAGGCATCAGTGAGGAAAAACAGCAAATCAATACTATCAGTGCGAGAGCAGAACACTCATCAATAGTCTAATCATAAAACAGAAATCACTCGGCTTATATGGCAAAGCATCAAGACTTTTTGGTCAAGTTTCCAAAACCTTCCAAAAAATGAGACAGAAGGCGATGAAGACTTCTCACCAGGTTAGCAGCGGAGCTCCTGATTCATTTCTGTCTCTAGAAACAGTTCTAAGGACTAGTTTGGGAGGATCCTGCCCCACATCATCCTGCTGAACGTAAATACCGAACGGAAAATATCCAAAACATCGTCAGATACCATCATGAAACTCGACAAGGCCAGAAAATAAGGAGTCGAGTGAAGACGTAAACAGAGAGAGAGGAGTTTGCGAGCTAAACGTTCACACCAGAGGCGCCACAGACACTCGCCATCCAGGCAGCAAGGCAGCGAAGAGCGAAAGAAAAAGAAAACAAGCACCGAACCACAGGCGGGGCAAAAGCACGATGCGTACAGTCCTACGCAAAATGGCGTGATTGGTTCGTTCGCTGAATCGATCAACGCGGCACGACTTAAAATAACGTTCATTTTTCCCACAACGTCACAGATAAAAGACGTCAAATAAAGAATTGCATGAGTTTCATTTGATCCTGGGCGGGGGAGGGGGGCGTTGGGTCCAGAGCCTGCCACGCCCAGTTCAGGCACTGCTTTGGCCCCTGATTAATATTATCGTTGGTCTCAAGTCTCGGCTCACGCAAACAGTGAGGGGAACACTGTGGGTAACCACTAGGTGGCGCTACATCTCTCTCTCTTTCTGACCAAATCATGGAAAAACTTCATTTTACTGCAAATTCAAACCCTGAAATAATGGAAATGAAAGGTTTTTCTTTCTGTTTGTTGTTTTTTGTTACTTTTTTCTTTTTTGTTTAAATGTTCTGCTATCTTTGCAACCCTTCTCTTTCTTTCCTCGTCTTTATTTCCTTATTTTTTACCCATTACTTTCCCTTTTTCCTCCTCTCATAGTTTTTTCTTCTTTTTTTTCTTTTTTCTTTTTCTTTTTTCTTTCTCTAGTTTGCGTCTGTTTTTTTCAATATATTTTTCCTGTTATTTAATGTTTTCGGTTTTAAATTTTTTTGCTTTTGTTTTTCCTTTCTTTCTTTAACCTTTTTCCTTCCTTCTCTTGTTTTGCATTTTTATCCTGTATTTATTTATATTCTGTTTACTTCTATTCTTTTTTCTTTTATATATTTATTATTGTTTTCTTACTTTGTTCTTTTTTAAATGTTCTATATTTTTCTACCATTTTCTTTTAAATGTATTTTCTTTTTTTTCTTTTATATTATTTTTTTTAGTTTGTGTTTACTTTGGTTTTATTTTTCATTTTACTTTAATTCTAGTTTATAGTCCCCATTATTTTTTCCCTCTTTGGACAGGATTTGCTCTCATTCATTTCCTTTTATAACTGAACTTTTCATGCTTTGTCTTTTTAGTGGATAATGTTCTGTTGTTATATTTGCCTTATTTCTTTTCCCTTTTTGTTTCTGCTTGTCTTTCTTTATTCATTACTTTTCTGTTTTTCTCTCCTTTCATCTTCTGTTTTCATCTTTTACTTTTTGTTTCTTTTATTCTTACTCTTAATGCAGCCAAAACGGATCCAGACCTCGGGGGGAGTTCTGAGCTTTTACATAAATTGTTATTTTTCTGTTAGTTTTGAAATTCCCGCCTTGTTCACAGGTACAGAGGTTGTGCAGGTTCAGCAACTCAACAAACGAACCACAAGCGTTTTGTACAGGACTGCAGACGAGCTGGAAAATATCAGAGCCTCACATTTCAGGCGTCCAGGCCGCAGGAGCGAAAACAAAACAGAGAAATCCGGCCAGCGCAGCGTCTCAGTGCAGAGTCAGAGTTCTGGGAGAACTTCATTGAGGGAGGGGCACTAGGACCTCGACGTAGTTGATGGGGAAGAAACCTGACTCGCCGTTGATCATGCCCTCATACCAGTTCTCATCGATCTGATTGGTCAGGATGATGATGTCGCCCTCCTTGAATCCGAGCTCGCCCGCGTTCTCGGGTTCGAAGTTGTAGAGCGAGCGGCAGCAGGGCTGGTCCATGTGCAGCTCCAACTCTGTCTCACACACGCACACACACACACACACACATCACAACAATTACTAACCAGCATCAAACCAAAGGCATTTCAGGCCTGCAACACATTAGATTCTAAAGGATTGGAATGGATTTATATATTTCTCCCTCTACAGAGCATAATATCATCAAACGATTCACAATCTGGAGGAATTTCCTAAAAAGCCTAAACTGAAGAGGGGTGATCTCCACTCCCTCAGATGGCACTGCATCAAGAACTGTCATTCATCAATAGCTGATAGAACCACATGGACATGGGATTCCTTTATCAAACCTTTATCAAGCTCTACAATACACAGCTACATTCACAAATACCACTTAAAACATTACTGTGCTTAAAAGAAGCCCTATGTTATAACCATGTCTACATTTTTCAGAAAAGTTCAACCTGAAATATATAAATCCCTTCCAGTCATTCTTTGAGGACCACTGTTTTAAACATTTGCTGATAAACTGGAGATTCTCTGATTATCTTTATCTAAGGCTCAGGCTTTCCTGATGCTGCTTTTGGACAAAATCATGATTAGAATCACCTGTTTTAAATCACATCATTACTTAGTTTTAACTCAATACTTGCCCTAAATTTTCCCATCCCAACTTTTTTGGAATGTGTTGCAAGCCTGAAATGCACGAATGGATGTTTATAAACAAATGAATTTTTTTTGTACTTTCCATACCATCCTAACCCTTTTTCGGATTTATGTAATGATGATGATGAGTGTTAATGGAGTTCAGACAGAACATTACTCACGTCTGTTGAATGTGGGGGTTTCACACCAGGCGGGGTTGAAAGGAGGCGGGTGGCTGATGTAATCGACTGAGCAGAACGTTTAGAGAAAGCGTGAGATGAAGATGAACACGAACACACACACACAAACAACACCACAACGAAGGCCATACATTAAAGCTAGTGTACATCAGTTCACAGAAAACACTAAATGTGAGAATGATGTGAATGAACAACACTGTGATTTATAAAAATAACAAAAAGAACATTTAACAAGTTTAAAAAACATCCTGAATGTTCTAGATTACGTTTCCTTTCTTATCGCAAGGAAGCAGTGCATACGACACAAACTATTTTTATTATGAATTATATATATATTTTTTTTAAATATGTTCTCTCTGCTAATATTTATGTAGCGTCTGTTTATTTAAGCTATTAATGTGGTAACGTAGTTTAATTCTTACGTATAACATCATATTAGTAAACATAACAATAAGAAAATCTATACGGGCAATACTTAGGTTAACCACAAGATGTCGCCAATCTGCGCTTTTACCTAAGCGTATTCTCTTTTAAACACAAGTTGTCGCCAATTTGCCAGGTTTGTTGTTTTTGCCCTTCACTGACTCCAAAATTTTCTCAACGCTAAAAATTAAATGTTGTATTTCATATATTAATATATCTATGACTTATATGGGTTAGTCGGGCTTTATTAGTAATGACCGATGGACCTGTGTTTTCCATTTACACTGTGGTTCGCGTGGAATCTGCAGCGGACAACAAGAGATGAGTGAAATTGATGAGTAAAATGATTCAAGAAATAATAATAATTTGGGATCCTGCACTGTATGACGTTGTTTTAAAGAATCATGACCGAACAGAGAATCGTGAGTGAAGGAGATACAATTCCGCTACTTAGCCAGCACGTCACAAGGCCAATAAAAGTATTGGGTCTCTGGTGGTCAAACAGTAGAGCTGTATGACAAATGAGTGTATTTAGAGCAAGAAAGCTACAATATTCTTATCTTTACGAGTCGCTCCTCTCATTATAGGTGAAACAGACGGTTAAATTTACGCACCACCAGATCAGAGAGCTGGAGGCAGGATGAAACGAGTAATTCTTGCAAACCGATCTAAGCCGTACCTGTGGATTTTATGGAAGGCCTGTGTGAGACACCGTTGTGCTGGTTACTGTCGATTGTGTCCAGGCTGAAGGCGATGGATTTGGGTTTGAACTCTTTTCTGGGTTTGGCGCTCGCCGAGTTTATCCTGTAGGGAAGCCCAGAGCAGAAGTGGACTCGCACGTTACATAAACAGTGACTTCTGAGTGAAGGAAACAATGCCAATTACACTAAATCCCATAAAATGCATGATAGGATTTGTGAAACGGTAGAACTGCCTAATAATTTCATATCTTTTCTATAATAACACTTCGGGGGTGCAGATCTTATTCCGGACTTCGTCGGGGGGCAGCGTCCCCCAACCTTCACGATGCAAGCCCCACCCAAGGTTCGAACCCTGGCCACTATACCAATGCACGGAAGCTGCCAGAACGCTGTTTTTGACCCTTTTAGTCTACCATAACAGAAAAAAGGCGGTATCGACGTACCTGGTCTGTAATTTGTCGCTGAGCTCCTCCAGGATGTCGGAGGACTGGCGGTGATACTCCAGCGCTGCCTCAATCAGAGCCGATAACTGACTCACCTGCTCCACCTGCAGGCAGAGGAAGGTCACGCGGTCAAGAATCCTGGGCTGATTATTTAGAGCTTCGGGCGTCGGAAAATGAACTCACGTCGTTCTCCAGGAAGTTGAACATGCTCCTCTCGGCGAGGATTTTGGACTCCTCGAATTTCTCCACGGCCTGTCGGATCTCCTCGTCCGGGATCTTCCCCTGACGCTTCTTCTTGTAGTCGAAGTCTAACCGCCGCCCCTCCAGCTTCTTCAGGTGATGCTGAAGCAGACAGATCTGTCAGACGCCGAAATAAACAAACAGGGCGCAGCACATGTCCCGGCCCAACCCGCCATGCCCCCGCGGGACCGTGTCTCACCCCGATCTCCTTCAGGTCCTTCTCCTGCAGCGTCTGGAGTGGATCGATGAAGTTCTGCTTGACGCTGATGTCCAGTGAGTCTTTAACGTCCGCCATCAGTTTGAGCGTCTCGCCCACGTCCACCAGGGCACAGCCTGTGAGGTCCGAGCAGGGTGGGGCAATAATGGTAAAAATATCATATCACGATATTATATTAAAAACATTTTCACAATATTTTACATGATATTGATCACAAGGAATGTAATTTTTATTTAAAACGTGCCGCACTTAAACAGACCTAACTCCACTCTCTATAAGGAAACGTGCCATTTTCAGTGTTATTTAAGCACTGACCGTATCCTCAGAAAAGCATATCGTCTATCACGATCACAAAATGTATCACGATATGATAAAATATTGTCATATCGCCCACCCCTAGGTCAAGCAGAAGCAGTCCAGTATCGATTATTAACAAACACTCACTGCCAAACACTTCTAGGTTTCATGCTTTCCCACATAAGGCAAGCAGTGACAGTTTGCTCGCCCAACAATGCAGGGACCCGAGTACGAATCCTGGCGGTGCCACCGGCGATGAAACTTAAACCCTGCGGTGGTGAGCTGGCATATTAGAGCCCCCCGGCTGGATATGTTATGATTTTTATTTACACAACAAACATTGAGTATGACGTAACTGTAGCGGAGAACACACACACACACAAAACTGCACCTAAACACAGAACACACACACATCAGCAGACAAGCCAAACACAAACAAAAATGCACCACACACATACAGACACACACACAACACAACCACAAACACACGGAAACACTGCGTGCACACATGAACACATGCCTGGAAAGTATAGGTGTGCCACACCCCCACACACACCCCCACACACACACCCCCACGTGTACATCAACAGACAAGACAGACAAACACACACAAGAAATGCAGCAAGTGCTCACCACACACATACACACCAACACATACAAACACAAATGCAAGGAAACAGAGCACACACACACACACACACACACACGTGGAACGAATACCCCTACACACACACGCGCGCACTGTTTTCCGTTTAGGTTACTTCCTTGCAAACGTTTCTGTCTGTGACAACACACACACCCATACAACCACACACAATGCTGAAGGATGGGGAGTGTGAGAGTGTGTGTGTGTGTGTGTGTGTGTGTGTGTGTGAGACGATGATTTCAACAAACACAGAGCAGGAAATCCGGCGCTGGCTGTCTGTGGTTCTAGTTAACTGAAAAATGTGTGTGTGTGTGTGTGTGTGTGTGTGTGTGTGTGTGTACCGAACGTGGAGTCGTCCCCGAGTTCGCGGCCGTATCGGAGCATGCAGTCCCCCAGAACCCCCTCTGCCTGAGGGTAACCAGTGGTCTTGACCTGGCCTCTGATTTTCGACATGGTGTTCAGCATCCCTAGTTTAGCTCTCGATGCTACACACACACACACACACACACACACACACACACACACACACAAAGAATATCAACACAAAATAACACAGGATAGGAGTAAATAAATCTTTCACAGGCAGATTTGTGGTTTAGAATCGTCCATAGGTGCCCCTTAGATGGGTCCAGGGGTGCCCCTGATTATGTGGTCCTTATACAGTGTACATGCTGGAGGGTTCTGTACTTCAGACGTAATGATGAGTGAGAGTGTGTCTGTGGTGTTGAGGGCATGATGAAGCTGCACTGCTCCGTGGTCTCGTACCTGGGCTTGGTTGGAGGTATTCTGTGGTTTTGGTCACCAGCTCTAACACGGACTTGTTGGTGACGTCGATTTTCTGCAGGAGGAAAAAAAATGCTGATCCTCGGTGCTTTGCTTCATTCTCGCTCAGATTTACGCAAACGTTTATGCAGGTTAGGTCAGAATGAAGCAGGGTGGAGACATTTAAAAAAAGAAAAGAACAACTAGAGCGAAAACAACGCAAACACGGCACAGTGCCGAACGTCCGAAACAAAACCCTTAACGCCGGGAACACGCGCTCCGGAAGCTGGGACCCGACACGGACTGAGTTTGCTCAGATGTTGATTTTCGGCTGGGGCCCTCATCAGCGAGTCTGACCAGAACAAATTGAAATGAAAGAGAAAAAAGTCATGAAATAAAAATAATAGGGCGCCAGGCCGGGTTGCGCTTGCAATCCGGCCTGAAAGAGGGGAGGCTGGTCGGAGGATCAGCAGCAGCGACTGCTACCCAGCCCCGCAATTTACTGCCATCCCCTACATGCCTACAAAGCCCCCGGTGTTTCTCTGACCGGAAAAGTGGGGTTAAAAATAACACACAAACATATAAAATCACTGAACCTTGAGGGAGTTTTAAATGTGTACTAGGGCTGTTGTACAAAGCGCTGCATAGATAAAGTTTTTACTGCTGTATTACTAACCTAAGGATGCCAGAAATATTTTGGCAATAAACACAAAGTAGAGCAAAATAATGAATCTAAACCCAGAGCTTACCCGCTCCATCTCCGTGAACTCTTCATCGAGCTTCGTCCCCTCAGCGCCGCTGATCTTCTCACTCAGTAACTGGGGAAGACAGATGATTTAGGGTGGATCACGACCCACAATATTTATCACGACTAGGGCTGTAGCTCTACTCACGATTCGATTCGATTCACGAAACTTGATTTTACATTTGATAAAAGGCGCACAAATCGTTTGTGTTCTGAAGCACAAACAATGCAAAACAACACACATTTTCTTGTTTTTAAACAAAAAACTTTAGTCCCCTGCAATTAAAAAACAGAAATGACTAGAAACAGAGGTGTAACATTGTACACAGAATGCTCAGAGTGAAACCATTCCTTTTTTATCTGTGTGTACTTTTCATGGAAAACAAAATAACAACACGAGTCTCCAGCCCCTGCAATAAAAGAAATTGGACGGATTCTCACTGAGGACAGGATACGAATCTGTGAGTACGCCTCTGGTGTTCAAAAACGGAAATGCCCCCGATGCCGATCATGTCACTGAAAAAGTGGACGCGGCAATATAACCCGATATCTATTTTCATGATATACTACGTTGATTTTCAGCTCAAAATACCGAAAACACATTTCAAATGCGGTGTAAATGACAATCCCCGCTCCTGTAGATGGCGCAGTACAGTTTTGACTCAATATATCCGCTGAATTATCAGTGTGATGTGATGGATTAAGACTCGGCTCGTACACCATAACTCGTATTTCAGCTGTTTTGTGGAATACCGCAATGTATCGTGATATAATCGTATCGCATTGTGACGTCTTTTACAATATTCAAATAACCTAATCGTGTTTTCTCTCTAATAATAAAACTTAGCTCAGAGCACTTTGGCTAGTAGAGGCTTTTTAACCAAACAATAGTAAGCCAAGGCTCAAATTGTGTCCTCGTGGACTTTTGGTCCCTGATTTACACACAGAAACTGAGTTTGAAGCTGTGTTTGGATGTGTTTTATCACTTTAGCCAGAAGCTCATCTGACGATATTGTGTGTCCAAAATATTTGATATATGAGGACATTTGGCTGGACAATAAGGGGGAAAAAAACAGGCTAAAAAAGCAAACTCTGCATTGTGTAACGCTGTTCTAATAAGACTACAAGCTCCACGATTTGGGAACCAAAACCGGACCCCAGAGGCAGGAGGCCTCAATAATCATGTCATCTTTCAAGCCACCATTTATAAACGGACAATTTGTATGTAACACAGACTGCGTGAGGAGGTTCTCCCAACCTTGTGACCCTGAAATCCAGGCCAGTAGAGCAACAGTCGCTTTAGCTGCTTTAAAATTCTGATATTTTTAGCGATATGCCCTGATTACTCAAACAAAAGGAGCTCGAGTTTAAAGCAGATGATCTTTCTAGCACCACGATGTTCAGTTATAGGTTTCGGACTCTACAGTGTGAGCGTTATGCTCTCTCTTTTTTCTCTGCAAACATAAGAGTGGAGTATTTACACAGGAGCACTTGTGCAAGATGAGATTTTGACCTCAGTAGCCAAGAATTCATCTGGTCTGTCTCAAAACCTAGTGAGCGTCCTTAGAAGGGAGACGTTGTTAGGATTAGAAGTAATGTGAGGGAAAATATAAGATTTTCTCTACCAGATCTGTGGTTTATCACATCTAACTGCTAACTGGAGATAAATCATTTTATTCAAATAAAGCCGTGGTCACATTAGACATTTAGACATGTAATATGTAGACAAAAGTTTATGGACACCCCCAAAGAATTACATCTAAAGCATGGGTATTGATACGGATTCGGCCCTCACATTTGCTGCTAATAAAGTAATAAAGTAAAAGAATCTAAAGCTTCCGTCTTGTTCATTCCTGCAGATGCCAAACTAGTCCATGCAAACCCAGCAGAGATAAATAATGAGTTTTCAGTCTCACACTGAGCTGCTATCGAGGTGTGAAGGTCAAGATACACAAAAACACATCTACAACATATCAGGACTGGAAAAACAAGAGCAGTGCAATAAAAGCATGCTTAGAACGAAAGCAGGTTGTGTGATTTTAGCCGATCGCAGGACGGCAAGTCGGTGCATTTAGGAATCTAGACATGACCGAGACGAGCTGCTGAATCAAACAGCATCCAAAAAGGTGATGTAAGTGACTTTTGGTGCTTTTAGTTCAGAAGCTGCTGGTTTACTGGGATTTTCACACGCAGCGCCATCTCTAGGGTTTACAGAGAATGCAAATATCCTGAGTTAGGATTCGATTTCTGAGCTGGATCCAAAGCACGAGCTGCAGCTGCGATCAGGAAGCGCAACCAACGTGCCTGAGGAAACGAGAAGGCGAGCTCGAGCTTCAAAGCGATGACGACGCGAACCCAGCCAGTGCATAACACCCCAAGCACAGGATGTGAAACACAGGCCTGGTGACAGGTTCCTGAAAGAACCGAACGACTGCTTTCATAAGAGAAACAGAGAGAAATTTTTCAGCAAAGATCAGAAAAAGAAAAGTTCTCTTAAAAGTCGACGTAGTGTGCAAACTACTTTTTCAGGGACTTTCCTGTGAAATCTGGCAACCCAGTCATTTCTACTTGTGCCGTCTACAAGCTGTACAGATTTGGCTCGGTTTTATATGTCAGCCCTCAATGACTGGCCACTGTTAAGTCCAGTGGACGATCCTTGAATGGTCCTGTCTCGTCCAGTCCTCATAGCGTTACTCAGTACCCATCAGAGGGTAAGAACTTCCAGGACACAAAAACCTACAGTGACTCTTCTATTTGGACTACCTGTCCCAACTCGCTCAATCCTAACTACACATGCTATAGCTCTTACTCTCTAGTTTTTAGTTCATTTATCTTAGCCTCTATATTTTTCCATTCTACTTTTACATAGGGTATTTTCTCTACATATATTCTTTAATTCTTGCATTTAACATCCAGGCTGCCCAAGGAGGATGGGTCCCTGTTTGAGTCTTGGTCCTCCCAAGGTTTCTTCCCTGTAAGATTTGGGGAGTTTTTCCTTGCCTCTGTCGCCTCAGGCTTGCTCAACTAGGGCTTTGAGCCAAATATTTGTAAAACTGCTTTGAGACAATGCTGTGTTGTAAAAAGCACTATATAAATATATAGCTCGGGTTTTAAATACACTCCTGATCAAAATCTTAAGACCAGTTAAAAAATTGCAAAAATTCGCATTTTGCACTATTGGATCTTAAGAAGGTTCTAAGTAGAGCTTCATAATGCTAAAAGAAGAAATCGTCGCAAAAGACAAAAACTTTTGAGCAGGGAATTTTTTGAAAACTGCATTTACACTCAAACATGATTTTTTCAGCTGATCAAAAGTTTAAGACCATAGCTCAAAAAACCCCGAAAACCCCCTCAAAACAGAAATCAAAGTGTCAAAAAAAGGACTCAGTAATGAGTAGCTCCACCATTCTTGTTGATCACTTCAAACAATCGTTTAGGCATGCTCAATGCCAGTGTTTTCAGGAGGCTAGTGGTGAAAACAAGTGGCTTCAAGTGTTGAAGATGGCTTCACGAAGGGCATCCACTGTCTGGAACTGATGTCCATTTTTGTAAACTTCCCTTGCCATCCATCCCCAAATGTTCTCAATCGGATTTAGATCAGGGGAACACGCAGGATGGTCCAAAAGAGTGGTGTTATTCTCCTGGAAGAAGTCCTTTGTCAGGCGGGCATTGTGAACTGCAGCATTGTCCTGTTGAAAAACCCAGTCATTACCACACAGACGAAGGCCCTCAGTCATGAGGGATGCCCCCTGCAACATCTTCACATAGCCAGCTGCTGTTTGACGCCCCTGCACAACCTGAAGCTCCATTGTTCCATTGAAGGAAAACGCACCCCAAATCATGATGACAACTTTCTTCCACCTTTCAGTGTCCCATGTTTGGTGCACCCTTGCAAAGTCCAAACGGGCAGTTTTGTGGCGTTGAAGAAGACGTGGCTTTTGAAGATGTTTTTTATTTCTGAAGCCCTTCCCACGTAGATGCCGTCTGATGGTTATTGGGCTGCAGTCAGCATCAGTAATGGCCTTACTTTGGGTAGAGGATCGTCCCGTGTCTTGACGGACAGCCAATCGGATCCTGCGGCTCAGCGCTGGTGAAATTTTTTTGGGTCTACCACTTGAATTTTTTGTTCCATAACCCTCAGGGTCATTTAAAAAATGCAAAATGACCTTCTTACTGCGTCAAACCTCAGCAGCGATGGCACGTTGTGAGAGGCCTTGCTTATGCAGCTCAACAATCCTACCACGTTCAAAGTCAGTGAGCTTTTTTGCTTTTGCCATCAGGAAGTCTTGACAGTGTAAATACTTGACAGAAAATGGCATGGAACCTAAATTTTTGCGCAGCTTTTGGCTTTTAAAGGCTATGGTCTTAAACTTTTGATCAGCTGAAAAAATCATGTTTGAGTGTAAATGCAGTTTTCAAAAAACTCCCTGCTCAAAACTTTTTGTCTCTTGCGCCGATTTCTTCTTTTAGCATTGTGAAGCTCTACTTAGAACCTTCTTAAAATCCAATAGTGCAAAATGCGAATTCTTGCAATTTTTTAACTGGTCTTAAGATTTTGATCAGGAGTGTATCAGGATGCATATGATGGAAAAAACAAGGAACGACTTCTGTTCTGGTTTTGAACCATTTGGTGCATTATGATCTAAAAAGCTAACAACTTTTTTTTTCCCCCAGTTGTTTTTTAGGGAAAAACATGACTTTGTAAGTAAAAACATTTTGTAAAAACCATTCATCTCATCTTAGGGATGTGCAACATAATACACATTTTATCGTATCGTGATACCGACATCATGCTTTTCTGATCATATCAAGGATATTGTCATTAAGAGTGTAATCAGTCCAGGATTTAAGCGCAGCCACATTTTGAACAAAAAACACTCTACTAAGTATGGGATAATATTTAAATAGTAGTCTTTTTTTAATCTGTTACCACTGGTGCATTTTGTCTGTGATCACTTGTATGGTGATATTTATTAGGGCTGTGCTAAAAAAAAAATCGAAGCATGCATCACGATATTTATTTCCATGATATACTACATCGAAAAAATGTTAAATGAGGTGTAAGCTATAATCTCCGCTTCTGTAGATTTCGCAGTAGAGTGTTTTGACTCAGTTTCTCCTCTGAATTTTCGACGTGATATGATGAATTAAGACGACTCAGATCGTACACAGTACCTTTCAGTTGTTTCTATATTTTCAGTGAACTGAGTGGAATATCGCAATGTATCGTGATGTAATCGTGTCATACCACCCCTGACATATAATGCGCATTGTTAAATTGTCTTTAAATATAATGATAATATTTTTACCATAACTCTCCTACGTCTCCTTATGACCAATAGTTGGCCCGCGGTTGCTGTTTGGATAAAAACAAACATCTGTAAAGAGAGATCAAATGCTCGCAGGGAATCCAAACATAAAGTCTCGTGTCGGTTTTAAAGCAGCTCTGTCCAGGCCGGAGAAGAAATCTCGGCTAATGATTAAAACATCCCAGTAAATCACGCCAGGTGAGGAATGTGTTCCCTGAAACGTCGATAAAAGCCCTCAGGTCGGGACGTAACTGCGGCTCGGAGTGCCTCGGGTGCGAATGAATCTGGCGCTGTCAGGGAGATCACTAACGCAGCCCATAAATCCAGAACTGGCTGAGGAAGCCATGGCGAATGCCCAAACAAAGCTGGCAAAGGCCTATGGTACCCCGGCTATTGACGTTTGGTGATCTGATTTGTACTATAAAAACATTTCCGGACAGAAATGTGACTCTTGATATTAATATCACAATATTCACACCACGTTCCAAATGCATGCCTTCAATCAGCAGACGTTTTCAGTCAGCGATAAACCAAACGGCGCTCTGGCGGCCCTGCGAGCGCTCGGCATCTTATTTATCTGTGTACGAGACAACAAATGCCTCTCGCAATCTCGGAGCACAAACCATTAGCGCCCCGGCATTAAGAGTAATGTGAGTAATAAGTAGCAGAGACGCTCCTGCTCTACATAGATCGATCGTCTCTGATTCATATTTAATGAGTGAACGAGGTCATGCAAACACAGCGTCGGGTTTGCGTTACTGCGAGAGAAGTGTTTTCACGAATCAAGGACGTCTGAATGAATGTCTGGACGGCCACAAACTCAAACGCACACAACCAGAAGGTTACATAAGGTTTAACATAAGGTTAAATAGTGGATTATAATTAGGGATGTATCGATACAACCTGCTCACTATTGGACTCAGGATACGGAGTTCATGATTCAATTTTCTTACAATTTTTTTCTGAGCTATAAACAATGTAAAACAATTCACATTTTCTTGTATAAGTTTTTAGACAAAAAAACCCAAAGGTCCCCTGTAATTAAAAGACATTCCTAGTAACGAAGGTTTAAAATTGTAAACAAAATGCGCTATAGTTTCATAATATCCTAAATAACCGAGTGAAAACTTTTCCATTTCTGAGCAATAACAATTAAAAATAACGTGTACTTTTCTTGAAATTAAATTAAATTAAATTAGAAGGATTTTTATAATGCCCTCTGGTCTTTCTGAAGAAAAAAGGGGTCCAACCCAGTACTAACACAGTGTACCTAATAAAGTGGCCGGTAAGCGTAAATAAATATACTGTATAATAAAACAGGGATGTAACGATATACTCTGCGTACGATTTGATTCATGAACTGTGAAAAAGCAAACCAATGCACATTTTCTTGCATAAGTCTTTAAACAAACAAACAAAAAAAAGTCCCCTGTAATTATAATAAATTCCTACAAAGGAGGTTTAAAATTGTAAACAAAATGCACTATGGTATCATAATATCTTAATGACCGAGTGAAAACTTTTCTTTTCCATTTCTGAAGAATAAAATTTCAAAGTAACTTGTACTTTCTTCTTAGAAAAGAATCTTCAGTCCGCTGCAATTGCGTATAGGAGCCTGACGTATGATGCACGTGTTGACATTTTTAGCTAATATTAACTGAACAACAGATTGGCAGACCCATATTGACAAAAAATTGTATCTCACTATTTCCTCTGATTTTGTTGGTAACCATAATTTACATACGTGTTATATTGTACTAGCTGGCTTTTCCTTCGATTTTCTTGCTGTAAGGCCGAGTGCGTATTTGTTTCGGTACCTTGGCTGTTGTGGCCAGCTAATGCCGGTTAGTTCGTAGATTGTGAAATGAGTTAGTTGCTTGATTAGTTTGCTGCGATTAAAAGAAATTAGAAGTAGTTTTGAATGCGCATGTCAGCTTATGATTATGATTATGACATATGATTGCGCCCTCTGCTGTTCAAAAACTGTAAATGCAATTGACGGCGTAGTAAACCAGAACACTGAAGGAAGCAAACACACACAGAACAGTACAGGACCTACACAGTGATAAACAGTCATGACAAAGGTTGCCGCATCTACCAAAATCAATCCATATAGAAGTGACTAGTACGTGACTAGTAAGCATGGTCACGAGCTGGAACGAGATCAAAGCGAGACCGCGTTACCGTAGAAACCGGATTAACGGTATCGCTCCAGGAAACATGCTAACGATGCTAACAATGAATGGGAAAGAATAGGAAAGTAGTAGCCCCATGTTAGCATTATGTCGTTTACGTGATGCTAGCTTTCAAGAAACAGCGTAGTAGGAATGCGCCTTTTTACCACTAAACTATGAATTTAAACCTATCCTACGTTTAATGAAGCCATTAATTCAGCTCTAAAAGTGTATTTTACAGAGGAATATAAATGTTTGAGGCCGCCGCGCCTCTTACAATCAACACCTCTTGACTAAAAGCCCCCAGCCCGCAGGAGTATCTGTTACTGCAGCCAGAAATTAAATCAATTCAACAGCAAAGACAAACTAACGTGAATCGTAAAGAAGAGTCAAGACCAGGAAGAGGAACCGCAGCTTTCTCTTTACCTGACTGGCTTTATGAAACTGCTTCTTCAAACCCGCCACCGACATCCTCAATAAAAATAAAAATGATCCCCGAACCAGACACACAGCTGGAATAAAGTCACAGCGATACAGACAGAACAGATAAAATATATTAAAAAACAGAATAAAATCCTGCACAGCTGGAGGAGGAAACCCCAATCCGAGCACTGAGTGTAATACTGATAGAGTAAAGATGGAGATGCACTGAAGGAGGGGTGGAGAGACACTGAGAGAGAGAGAGAGAGAGAGAGAGAGAGAGAAAGAGAGAGAGAGAGAAAGAGAGAGAGAGAGAGAGAGAGAGAGAGAGAGAGAGAGAGAGAGAGAGAGAGAGAGAGAGCGCTTTGGCAATACAAGTGTACATATTTGTCATGCCAATAAAGCAACTTTTGAATCTTGAATCTTGAGACTGCACTAAAAAAACATTTCTAAAAGAAATATTATTATTATTATTATTATTATTATTATTATACAATTTATTCTTAAATATAATAACTACAGCAGTAATAATAATAAGAAGAAGAATAATAATAATGACAACAATAATAATACTTGTGTCCAAGTTGTATTATAAACTATTTTGATTAATCAGATTATATATTCCTAAATATATTGTTGCAATAATAATAATAATAATAATAATAATAATAATAATAATATATTCAAATTGCATTGTATATATTAATCAGACAATTTATTCTTAAATATATTGTTATACTACTATTACTACTACTACTACCCACTAATAATAATAATAATAATAATAATAATATTTTTTAATTATTACAATTATAATGGCAGTTCCTGTGGTTCATAGGTAAGAGCCAGCGTTCAAATCCCAAATGTGATACTGAACCTAAAAAGTAAAATGGGATGGTTTGATTTTTAAATAAATACATACATACATATACTAATACAGACCTGAGGTACAATTGTATCTGAATTATTTTACTTATTAATTATTTTCATTTTATATATATATATATATATATATATATATATATATATATATATATATATATATTATTATTATATATATTTTTTTAATTATTATTTTTATTATCTTAAATAGCCTTTTTATTTCTGTCCTAAATCTCTCTGTATGAAGTGTGAGATGTGCTCCATTGTAAAAAGCGCTATATAAATAGATCTGACTTGATTTGATGCTGCAGAGATGCTGCAGGTTCTGTTTCTCACCTTCATTTCAGTAATGTGAGTGTTTGCTTCCCTCCAGTGGCTCTGAGCAGAAATAACACAGGAAACTCCAGAGCCATCACACACACACACACACGCACGCACGCACGCACACACACACACACACACACACGCACGCACGCACGCACACACACATACACTAATACGACTACAATTAATACTAATACTAATACAAGTATTATTATTATACTAATACTAATACAAATATTAATATTACTAGGGTTAGGGTTATTACTAATACTACTACTACAACTAATAATACTACACCTGTTACTAATACTAATACTAAAACTGATACTAATAATTCTAATACTACTACAACTACTACTACTACAACTAATACTAATACAACTATTACTAATACTAATACTACAACTATTAATAATACTACTACTATTATTACTACTAATACTACTGATACAGCCATTACTGCCGCAGCTACTACAACTATTATTACTAATAATTCTACTGCTATG
Organism: Ancistrus triradiatus; assembly: GCA_025084515.1. Taxonomy (NCBI): domain Eukaryota; kingdom Metazoa; phylum Chordata; class Actinopteri; order Siluriformes; family Loricariidae; genus Ancistrus; species Ancistrus triradiatus. The sequence goes on along the minus strand of JAJAGP010000012.1, from coordinate 102,450 downwards.
ATTATTCTACTACCACAGCTACGGCTTTATTGCTCTATTACTATTCACACTACCAGTACTGCTGTTAATGCTCCCATTACTATTACTAATATCTATAATTATTTCTACAACTACTACAACTAATAATGACTATTATTATATCACTGTTACCACTATTACTATGATCATAACTGTTAATACTCTCACTACAAATCCAAGATGAATGGATTTGATTGTTTGATCTAACTGTTAAGTACAGTGTAGGATCCATAATAAGTCGTTGGATCCAGTGATTGCTCTGAAACCTTTATTTGGTAATCTCTCAGGAGGCCGTCCCTGAGCCCCTGGTCCCATTTCAGATCCATGACGTTAAAATGTCTCCAGAGTGGACTAATGAATCAGGCTGTAGCTCCTCACATGAGCTCCTAATCACCAGGATTACACCTCATTAGACATTTATGTAAAGTAACTCTTTATCATTATGTTATGGGTTTCCAATATTTTGTCCATGTAACCATAACAAACTGATAGCTTCACAGCGCAGATGGAACTGGTCCAAACACGTCCTGTTCTTGTTCTCTTCCTCTCATTCCAGCCACACAGGAAATCCACACAACAATAACCCATAAACACTTCCTCATGGATTAATAAAAACTCATCTAAATCTCATTTAATTATGACCTGATTATTTCCCATAATTAGGAAGAGTTTTGCAGTACAGGAGCATACAGTTAAACTCTTCTAAAACGTTTTAAACTAATCTTTATCTATTAAGTGTGGATATTTTCCCCTCCTACTCCTAAAGGAACACAGTGTGTACTATGTCATCGTCATCTTTTGTCTTTCTTTCTTTCTTTCTAATTTTCTCTTTTTAATGTTCTCGAGTCCATATTAGCTTTTTAAATTACATGTATTTATTTCTTTTCAAACGATTTGATCAGGATCAGATGTTGTCTTTTTTTCTTTTCTTTTGCTTTCCTTTATTTCTTTGTTACCATTTCCATTTCTTTCTTTCCTGTCTTGCTTTTGTTCTACATTCTTCTTGTTCTTTCATTTTTGTCCGTTTCTCTCTCTTTATGCCTTCCTTTTGTTGTTTATTCTTTTCTTTGTCTTTCCCAGTATTCTCCTTTTTACCTTGTTAAAGCGTCTCCATTTCTACCCTCACTTTTTTCTACTGATTATTCTTACTATGTTCTTCCTTTCACTTTTTTTTTTTTTTGGTTAGTGTTCTGTCTCATTTATGCTCTTTCTTTTTAGTTTTCATTCCTTTTATTCTTCATTCATTTTTATGTTCTCTATAACATTTCACATGTTCATTTTGCCTCTCTTTTATTTTACCTTTCTTTCTTTCTTTATTTTAATTTTCTATGTTTATCCCCTCCCTTTTTTCTTTCTCTTTTTTCAATGTTTATTATTTTTTATTTTATTTTTAATCTTTTTAAAATTAATTTCTTGTTCTTGTATACAATAAGGCATTTTTCTATGTTTTTGTTTCTCCCGAGCCCTTTTTTAAAATTATTTATTTCTTCCATCTTTCCTTGTGTTTCCCCTTAATGCTACTTCTCTCTTTCAGTTCCTTTTTTAAAAATGTCCCTACTGTCACGCTTTCTTTTTGTTCCTTTCGTACTTAATCTTGTTTTCTCTCTCTCTACCCCATAATTATTTTTTATTTTCTTTCTTTTAAGCGTAAACATTAATCATTTCAAAATGGTCAGTACTTAGTAATAAAATATTATTTGGTATTTAGTAATAACATAAGTATTTCTAACATATTTTGGTTGGGATTTTCCTTAACTTATGGAACATTTCCAAAACGTTGCTAAGCCACACACACACACACACACACACACACACACACACACACACACATAAAATGTGCCATGTCAGCAGATTTCTCCTGGCTGTACCAGAGGTGTTTCTGCTCTCAAAGTACACAACATCATGCACTTTTTAAACCAGCTGTGTTCATTCTGACTCACACCGAACCGCAGTGTTACACAACAGCTCATGACTGGAATTCCTTGTGTTTCCTCATCATCAGCTGCTTCAGTCCTTACATGGTTCCTTAGCAGCACCCGGCCTACGCCGGACCTCCACAGGGTCACATGATGTGTTTGGTGGTGGTGTGTTAATCCTGAGTGTTCGTGTACAAAGCTTCAGCAGGTCCTTCTGACACTAAGTGTTCAGAGATATCCGGAGCAGCTGTTCTGCACAAACACAGCAAAACATCAAGACTAACAATTATTAACTCTATATTATAACAATAAGAATTCATGCTAATGTCAGAAACTAAACGTGTCATGATATGAGGAGTTCTGACACTCTGAAAGCCCCTGGTCATCTGGTACATGGACACACAAAACCGGAATCAGACACAGGACCAAGTCATAGCAAATTAATTTAAATACGTAACTGTAACCTTTACCCAGCAAAAAGTGGGAATACTTTATAAACACAGGTCCATAACCCACCAGACCAGCTCTGGATTTGGTTGTCATGATTAGGATTAAAGATAAACACAGTGATCTCGTACATTAATTGTTCACCTCATAAAGACTCATCGTTACTAACAATACCGGGAATCAATTAGAGTACAAATGCAAATCCATTCTCTTTGACAACAAAATGACCCATAAACCAACTACGGACCAAACAAACATTTGTAAGACTGTGCAATAAAATTGCAATTCTCTGATCTGGATGTGTTTAACACGGTGTAAAGTCTATAAATATAATCCACGCCGTGCACAAGCGTGCTTGTAATATAATTGCGAGTTGAACCAGTGTGTCATTACGGCCCCGGGTTTATTATACATCATAACTAGCTATTAACTCCAGACCTCTAATTAAAGCTGAAGTATTATAGGTACGGCTCCTATGGTTCAGTCTAGACGATCGAGCTAAACCCAAAACACAGGTCTGTGCACATGCAGCTCGGGGCCTACAGACCAAAGTCCATTTGCTTTAAATGCCATTTATGTCAGGATCTGCAAACGACGCAGTCAGAAACTCGAGGAGGCACCGTGACGGGGGAATTTTTCCAACCAGTCCTGAAAAATACAAATTACACGAAATCAAGAATGACTGAGTCTTTAATCAACACATATACTGAACAATCAGCACTCCAATGTTCAATGCTTAGGGAGGTTTTTATCAATTCTAATACAGGCGCCTGGATTATAGTTTGATAATCTCATTATTTAGGGTATATTATCTGTTAACCTGAGCCCAACTTTGAAATCTAACACCATTCACTCCAGGTAGACGCTCATTAGGATCAGCTTATTGTAATTCAGGATCATTTTTAGATTAATTACAGCCCTCATGACGCCATATCTAATCAGTCATGGTAATCCTGTACGACATAATTAGGAGTCTTTTGTCTTCCTCGTGAGCAGACAAAAAACGGTGGCCAAGCTCTTTTTAGTGGTAAAGAACAATGGCAAACAGAGAAAGTTTGCAGAGATGCTGTTTGTTATATCGAAATAGACCGAATTAACAAACACACTGTGAATTAACAGTGAAAATTCTCAGTGAAATTCTGTGAAAATGTCAGACATTTACATTAATATGTCATCAATTACTGACTGATATGGGTCATAAAGGCCAGGATTTACGACTTAGCTAATTATTCACTCGAAACATAACCATTTAAACCGCTATGAGATCGTTCGCTAAGCTAAACCTCTTCACAAACGTAGTCCATTTTTGAGGCGTTACCTCAGGGGTATGCAAATGAACAAACCGTTTTTGATTGGCTGGTCAGAAGGAAAAAACGTCGTGCGTCATTAATATGCATGAGGTTCCTTTAAAAGGCGCTGCGCCTCGGCTCAATGTCAAATAGATCATCATTCGGACAGAGAGGAGGTTACCCGCTTCAACAGTGCTTGAACGGCAACCTTTACTTCTGTCTTCATACCACACTTCATTCGGATCAGTTTATCGCAAAGTGATTGTTTAATTTTAGACGCTAAAAATTAGCCTGCGTCGCTGAAAACGTCGTAACCCGCTTGAACGACTAGAGCTAAGCATTATAACCTAACGCGTTTAGCGCTTCAGAAGAAACACGTAACGAAGGTGAGTATCATTTTATCTTTCGGCATGGAGTAGAAACAGTTAGCTATAGATAAACAGCTTGAGTAGCGCCGAGCCTATGCCACGCCGTCTGATCAGGCCTGTTTTTTTCCGCACCAATATTCTGTCAAATACACTTTGCATAGACGTAACGGCGGCTTGAGACAAAAAGCATTGTAATTGGTTGGTGTTTTGCTCCGGGCCAGAGTGAGCCAATCAGCGAGCAGAAGGCGGATAGTTTTGACATAATACGGGTGGAGGATACGTGATGCCTTTTGTAATGGTTGCGTTGGTTACGGTGAGCTAAACGAAGCTTATGTAACATCGAAATTAGTTAAAAAATAAACACATTTTTCCTCGGTTTAGCCTGGATCGGTGTTTAGGGTATGGAATTGAATGCTGAATGTGTTGTTTTTAATGTTTGTAATAGTGTGTTGGCTAGCGTACGTACAAAAACTATGCGACAAAATCGTTTTTTTTTTTTTGTGTTTGGATTTAAAATGCGTTTATTGTCAATTATTTGAAGTCTGACAACCCTGTTAAAATATATTTATTTAATTATTTAGACATGTTTCATTAATACCGTAGACACAAGGATAGAAGTGCATGTTAAAAAGAAAAGTATTGAATTATGTATGTGAATATTATGTCATATTAAACAGCTGTTAATCTAAAACTAAAGAAAATGTGGTTTGTTGTAGTATTTTGGGTTTAAACTGGTAATAAAGAGATTAAATTAAAATGTAATATTGTAATTAATATAGAAAATATACAAAGAAATTACAGATCGATGAATATTGATGCTTATTTTAATAGACAGGTGGATGTATTGATCTGTAATTGGAGCACTTTATTGATCCAAGGATGGAAAGTTAGTTAGCAGCATACAGACACTAAACATGACAGTGACAGAGAATTAAATTTAAAAACAATACTTCATGACCGTGTGGCTTGAGTAGTTGTTGACTCAGTGAAAATGTTAAGAGTAGAGATCCTAAAGTGTTGCATTATAAAGTACAACAGTAGAATGGCATCAAATTTAAAATCTTAAGAGTATAAAATAAGCAACCCCAGCTGTGCATTTCAAAAACGATGAATGATAAATAACAGAAGGGATTTAATTCTACAGTCTTGTAGCAGAAGTGTGGAATGAGTTATGGATTAATAAAGGAAAATATAGATGTACGTTTTATAGAGCACATTTCACAGGGAAACGACTTGTTTTAAATGTGGTTAAGTGAGTGAAGGAATAATGTATTAGTCGTTTCTATCTGTAACCAAGTGTTCTAATTAATATTAATAAATGTGTAGTGCTTTTAGAATAAGTTTGTTCCTTAACTGGCACGTAACCGTCACCCACATGTTTTTCGGGGCTGGACTTTGTACCTTGTTGAGCGAGATAAACCTGCAGTGAGGGTGATCAGTGCCATATCTCCACACGGCAGCTGCATGCTTCGCCCTTTGTCGTAACGCAGAGATAAGAAAAGCAGAAACGTTAAACCGCCATAAAGTCACCGCCACAATTAATTAATTACTAATGGCTTTAAAAGCTTAAAAGAACGAGGTCAGATTTTAACGCGTTAAAACCAAGCGTGTGTTCATGTGATGAATCTGCTAGTCATAAGCCGTGCTCATAAAGATGCGTGTCTGAGGGAGGGGGGGATCATCAGGGGATCATCCTGTGTTGGCCTGGCGTCCTGTCCAGGTTGCGTGCTCGCCTATGACATGGTTAAATTGGGATAAAATCTACATGACAAGGTACTTTGTTGCCTAATTCTCTGCTGTCTCCTGTTCCTGCATGTTGTGGCAGCTTCAGTTTTCTTATTAAATATCGGTTTTTGTTCTTAAACAATCCCACTACCCTAATCCACTGTATTCAGGTGACGCAAACAAACGCAAGATCAGTTTTAGATCTTATCGCTCTGTGACGGACGAAAACGCAAACGCGCATCTCCAATTTGTACAACAAAACAGAATCAGATACGGAAGATGAAATAAATATTTATTAATATCCCAGCAGGGAAAATTTGAAATTCTTAGGACAAAGCTAAAAATACACCTTTAAAACTAAATGAATAAAAAGAATGCTAGCTAATAAATAGCCAAAGATGCTGAAAGTGGCTGTAAAACAATATGATCGTTAAGCTGAAAGTGATTTTTCTAAAAGAACAAAGTTTAATTTTTCAGATAAAAGTGAAAATGTCAAAGGACACAACCTGTTCGATAAATGACGAGCAATGAAGAGACATGGCTTAGAACGGCAAGACTCGAACACCTCTTGTGGTTGAATTAGGAATGACAGTCGGTTAGTCAATAGTCAAGTGTTTTGAAATTATATAGAAAGTATTGGTTTTATTTCTGATCTGTTCATAAAATGGCTGTGACCCGAACAAAGAAGGCTGAAGTTTTGCTGCCCCTGGTGGAGTCATGTTTAAATGCACCAGTTTTAAAAGAAATAAACTGGAAGTGTTTTGGAATGCTTTATTTTCCCAATTTCATATTAGGTTATCTAATGTCATTTTTAATTATAAATTAAAATTATTATTTATTAATTTTATTTTTGTGTAATTCCCTCATGAGCAGTAATGACTGGAACAGTTTTAAATCCCGGCATTAGTACAGCTCTGCTGATTGGCTCGACCAGAGTTTGTTTACAGTAACAGTTCTGAGATTTGGTTAAAAATGAGGAACTGTTTGAAAGTCATGCTGTGTTGCTGGTAAATCGATGACTAATCCGCAGCGTGCTGTGTAATGCTCTCACGGATGTAGAAATATAAATTTCCTTCCTGATGAAGCTTGGTCATGTGTTTATAAGGTGTGTGTGTGTGTTGCAGCAACATGAGCTCTCAGGTGAGACAGAATTTCCACCAGGACTGTGAGGCCGCCATCAACCGGCAGATCAACCTGGAGCTGTACGCCTCCTACGTTTACCTGTCCATGGTGAGACGGCGTGTTTGTTCGACTCTGAAACGATCAGCTGTTTTTACGTAAAGAACAATTAAATATTGTAAATATTAAATGGTTGGTAAATAAAGTAAACGAGCACTTGAGTGAAGTCAAGCTTCCATTAAGTAAAAGCAATGTTCTGAGTACAGAAAGGGAAACATTCAGGCGTGGAAAAGCCCCATCGGCTCTAATCTGTTCCCGGAAAGTGCTGATTTCTAACATGCCATCGTTTCAGGCCTCATTCCGAGCAGCTCTGACTGCAAACATGCAAATAGAGGAAGCATTAAATGGTGTGACGCCATGCAGGAGCTGGAATTTTTGTTAGAGGAATTACCCATAAAACGTTTATTGTTTGGTTACATGCAGTAGAAATGCAGCACCATAAAAGGACCTGGTTTATTGCTGTTAGAGAGAAAACCGCTGAAGTGCTTTGTGCTCAGTTAGAGGTGGCAAACGCAACACGGAAATGCAAAATGTATCATAAAATCCATGTTTTTTGGGGTTTTTTTGCCTCGACTATACACACCAGACAATGTGATGTATTTATTTTTAAGTTGTTGGTTTGGGTTTGTTTTTCAACCTTTATTTTTATTTAACCAATTTTTTTTTTTTTTTTTTTTTTTTGCCTTTTTCACTTAAATTTATTCTATTGACTTATTGTATTTGAATCTCACCTTTTTGAAACATTTTTGCTTTTATTTATAAATTCTTTGAATTTCACCTCTTAGTTTGTGGTGTTTAAATTTATGAACAATTTTTATTTATTTTTGACTTCTTTTTTTTTTTTTTTTTTGGACAATGTATTTTATTTTACTCTGGCATCCAAGCAATGTCCAAGACATGATATAATGATGCAATAAGCGATAGATCTGTGATCACAACTGCTCGCTGAAACAAACGAATTAAATTATGAATAAAGCTTTGTTTTTGGAAGCTTTTCTCCATACAGGTAGTTGGTGTAAGTTCTGAGTGAGCAGAGTTTGTATGTAAGCACATTTCCTGATGAGTACAGTTTAGTGAGTGTGTGTTTAATGTTATAAGATGTTGGTGTACACACTGCAGTGTTGTAAGCGGGATGAAGCAGAGCGGTCAGAGTGCTGCGGGTTCAGAGATGATTATCTTCAGATTAGCTCTTATGACTCATAATTGGCTCCAATAATAAATAGGAGCTCGTTAGGAAAGAGTGCAGAGTTCAGGATCTAATCTTTGATCCCTGACCTGGTGTTTATGTTGCAGTCGTACTACTTCGACCGGGATGATCAGGCTCTACACAACTTCGCCAAGTTTTTCCGCAAGCAGTCTCACGAGGAGCGCGAGCACGCCGAAAAACTGATGAAGCTCCAGAACCAGAGGGGCGGCCGAATCTTCCTGCAGGACATCAAGGTACCAGAGGGTGGTGGAGGCTGAACGAGGCCTGATTCATTAGCGCTGCGAAGTAGTTTGAATCATGCGTTTTTTGGAACATGGGGGCAGTCATTCTCAGACACTTGTCCCATTCTCAGTGGGACTCCTTTCAGTGAGCTTCGTTAAATTGCAGCAAATTAAAGATTTTCCATTTTGATATAAGGGTACACTGAATTATCCTTCAGAAAAAAATGCTTTCACTCGGTAATGCAAGTTATGGTGAGGGTACAATAAAGCAGTTTTGTTTAATTTCTATAGTATTTATTTGTAATTGCAGGGGACTCGAGTTGTTTTGGTTTAAAAACTTATAAATAAAAATGTAGAAGTCTTACTGAATGTAAAATTGATCATCGCTAACTGATCTCACTAAAGTGGCCCAGTGTGGGCGTCTGCTTTGGATCGCTGTAACCTTGCTGCTGTGCGTAGCTGTAAATGCTTGGATAATAGGTGGTGATGAATGGTAAATTGAAGTTAGTTAATCATTCACCATCTAAAATCGGCACATCGCCAAACCTAATATAGGGCACTCCCGTTCTGTAATTGTATAACTCTCAGCACCATGCTCCCGGGGAACCTGGTGTTTCCTAGTTGGGGAGTGCCGTGCACCCGCGCAAATACTCAGCCTAATTTGAGGTGGACTTGTTACCGTTCAGAAACTGAAACGTAGCTGCTGTTTAAATGGAGGAAATGAGCTGGAGTCCTGTCATCAATAGCATGTGGTAGAATGAGGAAGCATGCTGAAGTGTGTGTGTGTTGCAGAAACCGGAGCGTGACGAATGGGGCAGCGGGCTTGAAGCTCTGGAGTGCGCCCTACAGCTGGAGAAGAACGTCAACCAGTCCCTGTTAGACTTGCACAAGCTGGCCTCTGATCGCACCGACCCTCACGTAAGCGCACCACCCCTGTCAGAGGGAGAGGTTAGGTCAGGAGATCATCCACCCCTACCTATCAGAACACGGTCCTGACCCTGTCCTTCTTTTCTCTAGATGTGTGACTTCATCGAGACTCACTACCTGGACGAGCAGGTCAAGTCCATCAAGGAGCTGGCCGACTGGGTCACGAACCTGCGCCGCATGGGGGCACCCCAGAACGGCCTGGCCGAGTACCTGTTCGATAAACACACACTGGGAGAGAGCAGCTAAACTCCGTCCTCTGTACCCGTTACCCCGACAGGTACCCGCCTAACCTCGCTGCTCTGCACCTGCCCGCTCAAGAATACACCTCCCATAAGCCTCCTCTGTATTCTTATCAGCATGCGCACGCTGTTTGGATTTTTCCAGTCTAATAAACAGATCTGATCTCGAACCAATCGCGTCGTCTCCTCTGTCTGGAATTTAAAGTTTGGTTTTATTAGCGGAAGGAGGAGAGGGGTTGTTTAAGAGATGAGGTTTGTGCTTCAGGTTTAATTCCGAATCATCGCAGCACACAAAATGAACATCTAGTGCTTTTAGCCACCTACAAGGACAACTATAGCAGAAGAGTCCAACTGTCTTATCGTTCTGGCCACAAGTGGTTTAGTAGCTATTATATTTTATCTATGGAGTCTGGAAGATTGCAATTTGTCTGTTAGTTTGAATTGTCGGTTATAATTTGAATCTAGACATTACCTTAATGAATTTCTATGGGAGATTGACTCGAATATAAAGCACATTACACAGCGTGATTATCTACATTCATCTGCATTTCCTTGTGGAATTATGAAAGTGCTTGCAATGTGGGATTGTCCCAATACTTTTGACCGTGTGTTTATGTAGCAGAAGATTCTCTCACAGTGCTTTGTGGTGACCTCAATCATCTCGGTGACGTTTTGAATGTTGTCAGTTCGTTTGAATTCCAGAACGTTCTGGCATTCATTGCTGTGGGAGATTTTTAAACGTAAATCTATTAACAACCATAAGTCAGATCGACTCGAACACAGCACCCCACACCGTGTGACTATCATGTAGGTTCTGTGCCTCAGGCTGTATTAATCACAGAACTGTGGAAGAAATAGAACGATGTCTGCATTTCCTGAAGTACAACAGTGCCTGAAACGTGGTAACTAGAATGTGAGTTTGTGTACCGATACTTCAGTGTACGTGTTATGTATATGGCGACACAGAGGGGGAGGGGTGAACATGGACAGCTGCTCTGAGTGAGAATTTGTGGCCGAGATTTGAATTTTTTCAGTTAGAATTTGAATCTAAACATTACAATAAGAGATTAGAATATGAGTTTGTGTGCCAATACTTGTATTATGTACATGGAGACAGAGGGGGAGGGGGGAACCTGCGCAGCTGAGTGAAAAATTGACAGTTGACATTTGAAGTTTTTTCAGTTACAGTTTGAATTCCAGAACATTGTTATTCATTCCTATGGGAGAATCACATTTCTAAACTTACATCTATCAAAACGATAAACCGGATCGACCCCGAAGCACAGCGCGATTATCTACGCAACGGTGTCTGAACCATGTCCGTACGTTGAACGGCATCCGTGATTTGTCGTGTGATTTATTTGAACGACTGTTAATGAATACCAATGGATGACCTAATACTTGTAGATTTATTTATGGTCACATCAGCATCGATGACTGTTTGTGGAAGGAGTGAAGTTACGACGGTATTAAAGGCATCTAGTGAAATGACTTTGGATTACAAATGCATCGCTCTGGTCATCGTTTTGTTTTTAGTAAATTATTTAAAATTAATAAAAAGCATTCTTATACCGTCCTATGCTTTCTGTTTTTCTCTGGTGCATGTTCAGACCAAAGATTCAGCAGCCCTAATAGACTGGTATTAAAACGGCCAGATGAAATGAGACCCCCAGCTCTGTCATGTTTACATAAGGAGTGTGAAAGCTCTAAACGCCGGAATAAACCTGAATAAACCACAAATCTGTGTGTGATGAGGAAGTACGTATACATGATCCGTTTTTATTCAAGCACCTGTTATGTAAATAGGAAACTAATTACAGAAGTGAAAGCTACCAGAAGTAAACGAATCTAATCTCACCTGCTTCCAAATGACGGGAAATGATCCACCACTATTAAAGACAGTATCTGTGTTTGTTTTTTACGTAGTCTAGTGTCATACCGACCCTGTACGAGCTTCTAAAATGTTTCAGAAAGAATTCATTGCCTGAAAAGAAAACAGTGCTCATATGTATCAGATAAAGCTGAATAAGTTTAGGTTTTCTTTTATACAGTGGCAGAATGATCACCTGATACAACGGTGCTGATAAGATTGACAAAGCTTAAAATGATCCTTTGCCTTTTTTACCAGAATCTTCCTGGTTCCTCTTACGTGAGCGGAATAAACAAACGGTCACCTTTATTGTGGTTTTCAACAACGAATACAGGGAAGTGGGTTATGCTTTGTATTCTCATGATAAGCAAAAGCCTTAAAGTGAGATTAAAATGAATATTTGGCCCAAGCCTGCTTGGATCCAACACTGATCTAATTATTAAACGTTAATCCTGATTTTCAGAACTGTAAAAACACAATGGTTCCACTTAAAAGAAGAGAAACGAGCAGAGATTTGATTGCAGCTGATTTTTATTCTCTGACTTTCAAACCACACTGACATCAGACTGCACAGAGGCCGTTAGCGTTCAGTACTGGTTGGGAAGGCCTTTAGGTCTGTAGACATTGGGGTCACCTCCGTTTCTCCCCCAGCGATTGGCCTCCTGGTCGGCCGCAGAGTCCTGGTGTCCACGTCCGCTGCTGCCCTGAAACCACTCCCTCCCATTGCTGCAGGAACCAGAACGTCACAGCATCAAGTTTAATCCTAACCTTCAGGGTTTAGGCTTAAAGGTTTAATCCTGAAACTCAGCCTACCTGATGACCTCGGCGGCCCACCTGCCTCCAGGACCCCTCTGAGCGGCGTCGTAGTTTCCTCGAGCGTGAAAGTACTTGTCGGCGCCTTTGTAGTTTGCCTCTCTCATGTCGCTGTAGGCGCGCCACATGTCTCCAGCACCTGAGGTACAAACAGCAGAGAGGTGAAGCTCAGCACCCAAACCGTAGCACCAAAATTTACGTCTGCTCTGATCTGTGTTGGGTCTGACCTTGGGCAGCTTCTGCGGGAAAATTATACCACTGAGCCTGAGCTCGCACCATCAGCACCAGCAAGAGCAGGGCAGTCGCCGTCAGCTTCATGTCTGCACTCTCAAATGGAGACCTGAAAAACATCCAGACATCAAAACCCAACACTCCTGGAGTTCTGAACCTGGACCTGGACCTTATTTATGGGGTTCAGTTTGCTCCGAACCCTGATTGGATCAGCAGCTCAGTCTCTTACCTCTCTGACCGGGACAGAGCTGTGTGAGGTTCGAATGCAGCTCGCAGCCTCTGCTCCCATTTTATAGGCGCCGGGCGGCAGTGGGACGGACGTGGACTTTCCACAGATGTGAAAGCTGACCGAGAGAAAGGAGTGCCAGTTCTTTGTCCTGGATTTTTACAAATTGTGCAATGGTTATACTGGTGTAACTGTAGGTTCAGATTACTCCAGAGTAAAGGGATGAAATGATTCATCACTGTTGTTTGAGCACAGAGGAGCATGAGGCTAGTCAGTACATGCTCAGAACAGAGCAGATGTGGAATGTTCAGAGCTGTGGCAGTCAGTAAATACAGGGCAGTGCCTTTTCCCGGATTGTTATCGATTGTGTAATCACTAATGGACATAGACAAAGCAAATTAACTCTATGTACAAGCTGCTGAATTCATTCAGGTGGATTATTAAGGATAAAAAATGCACACCTGAAGTACAGCCAATGTGAACTCAAGGTCTGAGACCAGATTCAAGTGTCTTAAGAACGTAAATCTTATGAAAAATGGTTGGTTCTTAAGAATGATCTTTTCCTTAACTCTTTCTTTAAAAACAATCATACAACAAATTGTATTCTTAAAAGCTTTATGTTCTTTATGTTCTCACGATAGAATCTTAGGCTGTAGAGTTAAAGGTAAGCATCAAAATTTAAAACTTTAAACAGTTTAGTTATTGGAAATTAGCTCTACTGAAAGCCTTTCGAGGGAACGTAAGTTAAATAATGAAAATAGAAAATTAAGATAATATTTGCAAACAACATTTGTCGAACATTGCATTAAGAACATTCTTATGAACTTTTTAGTTTAAGAACCTTCGCAAGTTTTTTCTTAAGAAATCTTTCGTGAATACAGTCCCTGAGACTGGATTAGAAAAAAATTAAAAATAGTTACTTCTTAAGAATGGTCTTTTTTAGATATGTAAGAGTAAGCACTGATATTTAAATCTTTAAACCTACTGAAAATAAGGAGGATTTTTTTTCCTGTTCCTGTTTCTTCACCTCTATTTCTTGTTTGCTAATTTTTTTTTTTTTTTAATACTTGGTTTGATGTTTTTCCTCTGATCAGATTGAAGTAAATAATGGAAATAACAATATTAAATACAAATGCCATGTAGCCTACTTAAGAAAGCACTGAAGATGTCCTTAAGGAAATAATTGAGATGTTCTTAATATATTTGCAAACAAGTTAAGTTTTTTTAAGAATTTTATGAACCGTCACAAGTTTTTCTTAAGAAAATTTTCGTGAAGCCGGCCCCTGGTTGTTGATTCATGAAAGAAAAAAGTTAAAACTTTGTTACTTCTTAAGAATGATCTTTTTCTTAATTCTTTCTTTAAGAATAATTTTATTGAACACTTGGTTTGATGTTTTGTCTCTGAGCAGATTAAACTGATGGTGGACTCATGAACATTAACCTTAGAGAATGTGAGAGACCTTTAGTTGCTTAGAAATAGTGCTGATCAGTATGACCAAATGTTATTTATTCAGCATGGCTCGGCTTTTATATCGGTTTGTGGCTTTATTCAGGCAAGACTACATGTAATATTAAAAATATATTTTCATGATGTGTATAATAAAGGCTTTGATTATTATAGGGTTTATTTCGGCCCACGTTTGTAACGTCACTCCACGCAGAGCCTTCGCAAACCCTCTTTAAGTGATGGCTGAGCCTTTGGCTTCACTGTTTCACACACACTCTCTATTCCAGCACACATTTTCTGCATTGTTGATTACAAATAGCAGAAAATGACAAACTTCATAACATATAGCATTTAGGTCCGTCTGATTTTTTCCAAAAACAAAATACTGCAGACACAGTCCTTTCTGGGACGAGTTCTGTTTTTTGCATCTTTACTCTCACTTTCTTTATTGTCAGTCTGTTTTCTGTTCCTTAATCTGACGGAGTTTCTCCCAGCTGTTAAAAGGCTGTTAGCAAACTTTACCCAGAATGCCTACTGTTAAAGACGTCTTGCTCTTGCTGTTTTTGGTCAGTCACTCCTTGGGAAGGGTAATAACAGTCTGAGTTTCTTTAATTCCTACACAATCTGACTGCGGATTGAGAGATGGTTTTGTAATCTTTTCCATCTCTTTTTCGGAGCTCCTCAGAAATGTCATTCATTCCACAAACGTGTTTTATGAAGATCAGACTCTCAAAGATTCCTGTTGTTTAAATACAAGGTGTCCAGTCACACCCGACTTTAATTTCAAGCTCAAACCAACTCCAAGTCCTGGAGGTTCACATCCTTTTCACTCTCAGATATCTGACACTGGATCATTTTGATTTAAAGTAGCAAGAGTAAAAAAAAAATTCTGATATGTGGGCTTTGTTTTTTGTTTTTGTTTTATGATATTAACCTTTGTGCATGTTTAAGAAGTACATTCTAGATTTCTAACTTTGTAGTTCTTGTACAATTTTCTTATCAAGCTGAGCTCAGGTGGACGTTGTTTACCTTTGCTAATTCTCCTAAAGTCAGACATTGCACTTTGGATGTTCCCATCAATCATAGCATAGTCGATAAACATCCGGGCACTGATTTCTCTCGGTCAGCTTTGGAAATTCCACATCCGTCCCACTGCCGCCCGGCGCCTATAAAACGGGAGCAGAGGCTGAGAGCTGCATTCAAACCTCACACAGCTCTGTACCGGTGAGAGAGGTAAGAGACTGAGCTGCTGATCCAATCAGGGTTCGGAACAAACTGAACCCCATAAATAAGGTCATTTACAGCATTTAGCAGACACCCTTATCCAGAGCGACTGACAAGTGATTAAATCTTACAATCCTAGCAAGTATGGGTTAAGGGTCTTGCTCAAGGACCCAACAGTGGCAGCTTGGCAGAGGTGGGATTTGAACCCTGGACCTACTGGTCCATAGTCCAGTACCTTACCCGCTAGGCTACCACAGTCCCCAGGTTCAGATCTCCAGGTCCAGATCTCCAGGAGTGCCGGGTTTTGATGTCTGAATGTTTTTCAGGTCTTCATTTGAGAGTGCAGACATGAAGCTGATGGTGGCCACCCTGCTCTTGCTGGTGCTGATGGTGCGAGCTCAGGCTCAGTGGTATAATTTTCCCGCAGAAGCTGCCCAAGGTCAGACCCAACACAGATCAGAGTAGACGTACATTTTGGTGCTACGGTTTGGGTGCTGAGCTTCACCTCTCTGCTGTTTGTACCTCAGGTGCTGGAGACATGTGGCGCGCCTACAGCGACATGAGAGAGGCAAACTACAAAGGCGCCGACAAGTATTTTCACGCTCGAGGAAACTACGACGCCGCTCAGAGGGGTCCTGGAGGCAGGTGGGCCGCCGAGGTCATCAGGTAGGCTTGAGTTTCAGGATTAAACCTTTAAGCCTAAACCTTGAAGGTTAGGATTAAACCATGACGTTGTGATGTTCTGGTTCCTGCAGCAACGGGAGGGAGTGGTTTCAGGGCAGCAGCGGACGTGGACACCAGGACTCTGCGGCCGACCAGGAGGCCAATCGCTGGGGGAGAAACGGAGGCGACCCCAATGTCTACAGACCTAAAGGCCTCCCCAACCAGTACTGAACGCTAACGGCCTCTGTGCAGTCTGATGTCAGTGTGGTTCGAAGTCAGAGAATAAAAATCAGCTGCAATCAAATCTCTGCTCGTTTCTCTTCTTTTAAGGGTGAAGTGAAAAAAATGATTCTCAGTAATATTCAGTGAACATTTCACTCGTTTCACTCGTAATGCGGTAGGCATCAAATTGAACATTTTTAAAGTGTTACTGGTTAGGAAAAGCATTAAAAGTTCAGAAACTGAAACATTGTTTCACATTAATGTTGGCACTTTTTCCATCATTTGCACAAATTAAATGGCCTAAATGTGTTTTTGTATTACTTTTTAAAGGAAAAAACTATTTTAAAACATTCATTTTAAATAAGTGCAGGGTGAGATGACCTCCAATTAATATCACAATTAGTCGAACACTGATTTAATGGGGTTTTTTGCCTCATAGATCACTGACACTCTAAAAATGCTCAACTATTAAAACTGGTACTTTGTACCTAAATGTGAGTGCGGGTCGTTTTACTATTCCTAATTTTAGTTTACAAAACCTGTTTTAAATGATATAAACGTGATCAGAAACTAAGTAAACCTTAAAACCCATTTAACAACATCACAATAAGCAAAAATTCAATTATTTCCAATAAAGGGCTCAAAACCTTAAAGGGCTGGATAATAAAAGCCCCGCTGGGGGTACGAGCTCCTATCGGTGCCCTCCAAACCCCAGGACAGCCTTTAATACCCAAACCCACTCCGGATCAGGATAATACAGGCAGGCAGGACGGGCTACTCTTCCCGGCTGACACCAGATTAATGACAGAGCGGCAGTGTTCGTAGCAAAGGATTTTATTTTGTCTTGATGGCGGTTTAGTCGAACAGGCCGAATCCCATGTCATCCTCGGATTCCTCCGACTCCTCCTTCTTCTCTTCCTTCTTCTCCTCAGCTGCTGTAAAAAAAAAAGGCAGCTTAAAGTTTGGGTCTTTAAACTAAAAACTTTAGATTCTGCAAATAAAACAAACGACTGGAAACAAAGGGTTAAAGCTGTAGCTTCACCATATCTTAAATATCCTTTTATTTCCAGAGAACAATTCAAAATGTGTACTTTTCTTTTTCTTGTATAAAAAACAAAATCTTTAATCCACAGCAAGTAAATGAACCATAGGTGTCTGAAAGTATGATTTTTTTTTTTAAATGCATAACAACTCGACACTCCACATGGTCTGGTTTTTGCGTCCCGGTGTATCAGTACGCTCCTACTACAAACTGCCTGCATTATTTGGTACCTAAATACATTTCGGACCAAAACCGAACAAAACGAAACATTTGGCCAAAAGCCGAACACGTCTAAATTTTCCACAGAGTTTCATTAATTTTGCCACTTTTTCACCATTATATAAATGAATTAATTAAATTTAAATAGCCAAAATGTCTTTTTGTCTTGCTTTTCAAAGGAAGAAATTTTGCTTCGCTCAGCTATTAAAACTGATTTTTCTTAATGAGTTTTTAAAAAATGACAGAAAAACCGTTGAGGTCAACCTAACATCTGTAAGACTGAATAAACATAAAACATCTAAAACCTACTGAACAAAACGAGATAAAATGTAAACTGCCCGGCAAGCTTACACAACCAAATTCAGCTCCGAAGTCAAACGTCAGAAGGCAATCAACTTTAAACTCTATTCACTCTGCATTTCAAGCGTTACAGGGAAACTGTGGAATAATCTATCTGTACATTTTCTCCGTGGTATTGATGGTATATATCGCAATACACATCGGTATCATTTCATCGCCCAGTCCCATAATAAAGTCAGATTTATTTCTATAGCGCTTCATCTCAGAGCAGCTTTATAAAATCTATACCCACAGCCATTAATGAGCCGGCGGCAAGAGAAAACTCCATTATACGCAATATTATAAATGCACAAGTACCAGGTAAGCGTTTCCCCATAGAACACAATGGATAGAGCGCTCTCGTTATCCAAAGATGCCTTATCTGCTTCCCAGAACAGCCGGGATCGAACGCATTATGAAAGTATGGAGGGTTTGACAGGGTAAGCAAGCTCAGGTGCAGTGACACAGCTCACTGGGGGTCAGTCACAGAGCTAAACCCAAACCGCACCATCCAGAGCTTTACATCAGATTCAATATAAACTTATGATTTACATTTCTATTCATATGAAATAAATGAAGATCCGTTAAAGGCGTTCTAACCTGCGGGAGCTGCGGCTCCACCGGCACCGGGTGCAGCAGACGTCGCCACTGCAGCAGCGCCACCTGATGGCACGCTGGCCAGTTTACCGTAACCTGGTGGACAGAACAGGAGGCAGGTCAGATAATCCCAGCACCGACCCACGGAGGCTCGGCATAAGCACCGGCATAACACTCACCCTGAGCGATCACCTCCTCCACTTTCTTGCCGCTCAGCTCCGACACGACCTGTTGATAAAATAATAAAAGGAAAATGTGTTTATAAAGACAAATTAAATGGAATAGTGTATAATGACGAGATCTCACACACAAACACGATTTTTTCGCTCGATTTAAGGCCTTTTCACACCAAGAAACAAACAGATTTTTAACGCAGCGTTACCTTCACATCGACTGTGCTACGTTTATCTAAACCCTCGGAAACTCGCTGCTTTTGCTTTCTTTAGTCCCTTCTCTAAATGTGTTGGGAGATTTCTCCGTGTCTTTTCCACCACTTAAAAAAACATAGACACGAGTGAAGATGAGTGTAGGAAGCTTTTTTATAGTTTGTTTTTTTTCTTAGATAAATAATCAAACGGTTCCATCCAGTCCCTGTGAGCTTTATCTCCATCCAGCCTTTCAGTTCTATCCCACCAGATCTTTTCTTTCATATCCATGGATTTACAGGCAGCCTGTTGCTCGTCCTGTTAGCTCTTGATGAGCTGTTCTGCTGGTGACTGAGCTCTAATTGGTCAGCTTGTTCAGGTCAATGTTAATAAAATAATAGTAATATTACTCAGAATTAATAATACATCATATTTCAGTAAAATCTTAATCTTGGTGTTAACAGATCTCCTAAATCTAAGCGTTATGCTAAAAAACAAAAAAAACAAAAAAGGGACGCTGCATCTCTACGCTCCTTTCTTACCTTCTTTTTAGAAAATCAGATGCACCCGATATTGCAGCTTGCATTTCGTCATCACTTGAAGACGACGTCGTGTTCCTACTGTCTGTTTTTTGCAGCAAAAAAACCGACCCAGGCGGCGATATTTCCACAAAAAACGCGCGGGTGTATAGTTTTGAGGCGAAAAAAATCAGAATATTTTGTATTTATGTCACTTTTTCGAATCGCATTCATTGAACACCAAAGGGCGCAATGATAAATCATCCATCATATACGGCACATCTTCCTTCATATCCTCTCCAAAGCAAACCGAAGGGATTTGGGATGTTTAGTTATTTTTCTATGATACTAAACAGCGCATAATAGCAGGGTCTCATTTTCAATTTTAAAAAGCTCTTATTTATATTATTAGTACTATGCGTCGCTCGAATCGGCTCACCTTGGTCATGCGGGTGTCGTCTGCCTCAATACCGACGCTATCCAGGATCTTCTTGATGTCGGTGGCACTGGGGTTTTCTTTGCCCCCGAGGGCGGCAAGCAGGTAAGCAGCGACGTAACGCATCCTGAAAACCACAGAGCGGATCCGCTATAACCAGGAACTCGTCTCTAACTCCTTTTACAAACATGAATCAGTTATTTGAAGCTAGCGCAGGTTTCATGAATGCAGTAAAAGCTATGTAAGGAGAACTTTCAGTGAAGTTGCGCACATTTGGAGAACCTACCAACCCCCAGATTATTATTATTTCGTGGGCTCCCTAGGTCTGAAAACACGAGACTTCACCCACAGCTTCAGCCGTGGACCCCCAGTCTCAGAGGACCGAAGATCTGAGTAGTTTTATTATTACAATTATTTTGATAATCATTGTTACGTTATTTGATGAACGGAGTAGTGAAGCAGCATTGTGAAATGCTACATTCTGTTTTTTAACGTCTACAATTTCTATTTTTATTCCGAGTTGTCATTCAGGCTTTAATTCATGTGCGTGTCCCAAGAAGAGTCAAGTCAGTGATTCGATTCCCTAAGAAAGTTTAGTCGAACTGAAAGTACAGAGTCGATTCCTCACAGAAACAGAATCGCCTCACATTCAGGACGCAGTGTTCTCTCTATAACCCGCCACTTACTTAATATGAAACTTTAAATGACCTTTTAATACAACAAATTACCTTACAATCACTTAATAATCAAGGGAATGACTTCAGAGTCGAGTCTTGATGCTGTGAATCACTATCATTTAAAGCAACGGGCTCTGGAAACAGATCGTACTACAAAGTGCTGTTTAGACTCTGATGTTTGATCCTGGTAGCATTTTGACCAAACAGGTCCCAGATGTTCATTAAGACCCCAGAGAACTGTGTTAACTTGTGGAAAAGGGTCGTAATATGTCAGATTTAAAGCAGGTTTTTACTTATCTAACCTGAACACAGGGAACATAGACCATCCCCTGTATTAACAAAACACTAAATACAAACATTTCCCCGATCTATAATATGAGAATATACATCTTTATGTGTGTACATATACAATATACATAATCAACCTAGCTGTATTAAGCAATAACGATAGTCAATATTGTGTAAAATAAACGCAATTAAATCACCATTGTGCCATTTTAAAGAAAAATATCGCGATACTTACACTGCTTCGTTTATACATACTTAAGTATCGCGATATTTCTCTCCCAATCGCTAATATTTTATTATTCCTGTCCACTCGGTGGTTAGCATCGTGCTAACAGCAGCGAGGAAAAAAAGACTCGTTTTGTGTGACTTAAGCTGTTCTACATGAATGAACGCGTTCCAGTTCAAGTGCAGAGTAGCTCTGTATATCGTAAATACAAACTCCTTGCTTTGTTTCGAGATTTAATCCGAAATAAACGCGTATTTCTAAAATCTCACCTGACAGAAAGAGGGCTCGCGTGTTCACTTTAGAGCGCGTGCAGACAGAAAGGAAGTGGAATGCGCTCACGCAGCGGACGTAGCGTTGGAGACGCAGGCTGTGTCCCAAATTGAGTTAGACCCTACTCCATGCGCGTTACAAGATGCGTTAGACTGATTTTGTCTGTTTATTTGCACAGTTTGCGATTGTTTTGTAAAACAGAAACTTAGAAACGAACTAACGATAAAATCCCTAAGTGGGATTGGACGTAGATATTAGGAGACAATTAAAATTGTAAAGTTGCTTTGAGATAATGCTCCATTGCAAAAAAAAAAGTGCTATATAAATAAACCTGACTGGACTTGACCTAAGTAGTGCACTATGTAGTGATAATGATGCGGTTCAGGACATGCCGAAAGCTAACAGCTCCTCTCTCTCTTTCTCTCTCTCTCTCTCTCTCTCTCTCTCTCTCTCTCTCTAATGAAATTTCGACGTATTATGTACAGCTAAGCCACATAAAAAGAAGTATTAAATAATAAATGCGCTAAAACGTACATATTAACGAAGTCTATTTCCCTTTCTTAAAAGTATGCTAACAGATAGCCTGGAAAGGTGGCCAAAACTTTTGCACACGCCAAAAAAGTTATGTTTTTACGTAAAATTCAGCAAAAAACACTAAAAGCGAATTAAAAAGTGCAAAAATATCATATTATGTGATAACATGTCAGTCACCCTGCAGAGGCTGTATGAGTTATTTTCGTTTGTGTAGATAACCATTGACCTGTAACAGTGCCTTAACCTTGTCTGTAAGGATGTTTATAGAGGATTTACAAACCTATTTGGTTTATTTATGAATATATGTAGTGTAAATGATTACTACAGGCCGTAATAATAACGTTTCGACACTTCGTATGGAAGTCTAGATCGGTTGTTGAATTATTTCAATAAGCATGTGTAAATGTGTTTTCGTAGAACTCTCTCTCTCTATTGTTCAGTCAAACAAAGCCTAAATCTGTACAACTGGACCTTCAAAGATGAAAAATCCAGTTGTGTATGAGGCTAAAACGTTGAATAATATAAGATATTACTGAAGTAAATATACGACAAGCATGTAAAGTTACATAGGGTATGTATTTCAATTCACATAATTTTAAGTGCTCCACCTAAACATCATAAACGTATCGTCTTGTAGTTTCTTTTTATTTCCAATAAAGCTGCTGCATAATATATAGTTTGGCCAATTATAGATACGTTTAAGACACTTAGAAGAATTGGCACAACGTTGAATTGCACTACCACTGACTTTCCAACAGAGGGCGATAGAAAGCAGCTCTAATTATAAGACCTGCGTGACGACAAGTCATAAGTAAAAACATAACTGTATTGTAATTACAACAAACATTTTATCATTAATAAAGCTCAACAATGACGGGTAAAAAGTTTTGTGATTTGAACCCACAACCTTCCAGTCACAGATTTAACCTCATACAATCCTTGAATCGTTTATATCTATCAATAAATCTTGAAGCTTTCTTCAAATCTTTTTATTTTGGTTCTTGTTTTATTCTCTCTTTATTTTGCTCGGGGTCGCAGGGGTCTGGGGCCTATCCTGGAGAACACAGGCACTGGACAGAACGCCAGCCCAGCAACACTAAGATATGGTACCCCTTACCCTCCCTCAGACACCTTGGATTAGATCAGTGAGTCAGATCAGGCTGTAACAGTGTTCTCTTTGAGCATGGACGTGTGATACCTGGCGCGCAGGTGAGGCGAGGCTTTAAATAGCAGAGCGATGACGTGTGTGAGTGTGTGATCGCTCTGACCTCCACACCATCTGTCTCTGGAGAGTGTACGTCACAAAGATTTCCACTGTACAGTAGCTGCGAGTGACTCAGATGGACCAAACAAACTGACCAAGGACGACCTAAACAACACAACCTGATGATTCTTTTACTCATACAACACACTGCAAAGATTAAAAAAAAAAAAAAACAGTTTTGTTTGTTAATAAGCATGCATTCCTGCATTTCAGGTCTGCAACACATTCCAAAAAAAGTTGGGACGGGGACAATTTAGGGCTAATAATCATGTGAACTAAATAATGATGTGATTTCAAACAGGTGATTATAATCATGATTTGGTCCAAAAGCAGAATCCACCAAAGGCTTTGAGGAGTAAAGATGATCAGAGGATCTCCAGTTTAACAAATGTGTGGGAAATTGTTTGACATGTTTAAAGTCAATGTTCGTCAAAGAAAGATTGGAAGAGATTTATATATTTCTCCCTCTGCAGGGCATGATATCATTAAACCATTCAAGGAATCTGGAGGAATTTCCTAAAAAGCCTAAACTGAAGAGGGGTGATCTCCACTCCCTCAGACGGCACTGCATCAAGAACCGGCATTCTTCAATAGCTGATAGAACCACACGGGCAAGGGATTCCTTTATCAAACCTTTATGAAGCTCTACAATACAGAGTTACATTCACAAATACCACTTAAAATGTTACTGTGCTAAAAAGAAGCCTCATGTTATAACCATGTCCAGAAGCAACATCGGCTTCTCTGGCTGGACCATCACACAGTGGAGATAGTGGGGATAGTGCTCAGACCCATCAGTATAAAAGATATTTTTTTGGAAGAAATGGCCGCTGTGTGCTCCATGACAGTTTTAAAATATCTGGGTAGATCTGATCAGTATTTCTTAAACACAGAACAGTTTGGTTTATTTTATGTGAAACACCATAAGAGTGCTTACTGGAAACCATCAGGAAGTGGCACGTCTCGTGTGTGCGTGTGTGTTTGTGAGTGAGTGGCATCGATGGTGTGTATGGCTCAAACCCGCTAACCCACGCCGCATCAGAGCTAATACTAGAGATGCGGCTCACTCTTGTTTTCGCCTGCAGCGATTTCTCTGTGTGGAGCTTGGATTCGCCCACACCCACTCTCATCTTCCCCTGACATGTTCCTGTCATCCTCCGGCGTGTGTGTGTGTGTGTGTGACAGCCTCATGCTTTGCCCAATCATTTCCCACTTTTAACCGCATCCTCCTCCTCCGCCTGTCTTTCCCCTCCTTGACATATTTCATCATTCTCTCGTTTGTATGAGACTCATTTTTCTCATCACGTCCTCTTTTTCGAACTCGAGCTTCCATCTTGGAAAATGTATGTGAACCGCTGAGCCTCCGGTGTTGGGTGAGATGACGAGAATGAGAATGGATGTAATGAGGCTAGAAGAACAAGACAAACTGGTCTCAGTACCTAGAAATCTGCATCCTGCAAAGATCACACCAGGAACACAAGGTGCAAAGATAAAGGAGGTCAGAAAGAAAGTCTAGAAGATTTTGAAGAACTGCTCAAGATATAGCAGCTCTGGAAACGTCAGTTCCCGAGGACCTGGGCTCGAATCCTGGTGGGATTCAGAGCCTGAAGGTCTGGCAGAGCGTTTATTAAACCCTACGATGGACCAGCGCCCTCTGCAGGGTGTCGAGAACACTAGAGCCGAGTCCGAGTCAAGAATGAAACCAGGTTCAAAAGTTATTAAATGAGTTTGTAATTAATTTTGCATCCATTACCATTCATTATACATGCTATATATTAATAATTCATATTATATTTCATAATTTAGTGAAATACAACATTAAATAATATATAGCCTAAAAGTACTATTAATTATTATATTAACATTTTGCTCTTCTTCTCTTTTTCAAACTTAATCAGAATCACCTGAATTAATCATAAAGTCACCTGAATATAAACAGCAACATCCATTCTATACATTTTTATTATTAAATTATTATTAAAATATAATAATAATTACATTTCATCCTGAAATCAAATCAAAAACGATCCTGAACTATACAAACTAGGTGAAAAATATCAATATGTGGTAAAAAGTACACAGACTTATGCAAACGTTTAGGCACCTATTTTCTTTTTTTTCCTAAATGAAATAACCCAAACTAAAATAGGATATTTAAACCTTATTGAAAAAAAAAATATATATATACATTGGCAGATTGCCAAATTTGTGATTTTAAAAAGACAATTCCACTTGTTTTTGTTAAATCTCAGAACTTAATTGATCATTTAAATTTTGAAATAAGTCACATTTTTGTTCGGTCCCTCTGTGGGTTGTGTAATATATTTTCATAAAAAGTTTTCTCAAAGTTTTCTTTGGTTAATCAATTTATTTTTGATTATTGAACTATTTAATAAATATATTACCTCTGTTATTATTTAAATTATTTGGCACACTAACAATCTTAACGTCAGACTATTCCAAATAAAACAGGTTCATTGATTGGATCCTGAATGAGACAAAACTTGTTCCCTGCTGGAGTAAAGAAAATCAGAGTGCAGATTTTATTTAGGCGTGTAGAGAAAGAACTGATTTATGTTCAATTGCGATAGAAAAAAAGTTCAGTTCATTATTAATGTTACCTCAGACCGAATCATCAGACTCGGCTGGTTTTAAAAACAATTTCGAGTCCACCTCACCCCGAGACCGAGACCGAGACCAAGACCGAGACCGAGACCAGACTCCAGTACTACAACACTGCTCCAGGATAAGTGGGGGTCAGGTGTGCAAAGCAAAACTGTCACGTCGCCGCCAAGCAGGAAGATCCAGTCTAAAGGCAATAATCACAAGTCGAAACTTCGACCTGCGATATCATGCCAAAAAATCTGAAGCTGAATTAATTCCCACACTTTTTTCTGGACGTTCAATAAATACGAGAGGCCTTGTGGTTCGTTTCTTCTTTTTTATATACACATTTATATTTATATTTATGTACACTGTACATTTATGCCAAAATAAATCATCGACACAAATTATATATTACACATCACGGACCGTGGAGAACTCAGAGAGAGAGAGAACGAGGGGCTCAATCAACCAAACCTGATGTATATCACCAACACACACACACACACGCACACACGGGGTCACGACACACAGAGTATCAAAAAAATAACATCCAAAAAGCTGGTATTAGCTGCCTGTATCGGGTGCCACCTCCAGAGTGGGCGCTAGCGTGAACGCAGGGTACAAAGCGTTTCCGTGTTTCCTCCCTCAGCCCAGCGTCGCTCTCTCTCCGCGTTTGCCGAAGGTCGCGTCCTGTCACGGCTTGTTAAAGACGAGACGGATCACAAGCACGGATTCTCACGTCCGATACTTCACCCAGAACATGGAGACAAACATTAAGACTCTCCAAACACGCCATGACGACATCGAACCGAA
The DNA here is from genome assembly GCA_025084515.1 of Ancistrus triradiatus. Lineage (NCBI taxonomy): Eukaryota > Metazoa > Chordata > Actinopteri > Siluriformes > Loricariidae > Ancistrus > Ancistrus triradiatus. The sequence continues at coordinate 76,023 of JAJAGP010000012.1, read as the reverse complement.
CACCCAGGGTCCGTACGATCAGTGATTTAATATTGCTTAAGTATAAACAGCTCACGATTAAAAACAGAAACGTCCTCTCTAAGCTTTTCAAACTTTTTGTCAGGTCGTCCCGAGTTTCTGTCCCGTTTGACGCGACACAACGTTTGTGCGACCCCCGGTCGAATCAGACCTTTGTTTGTCACACTCACACCGGTGCAATTTAGAGCGACCAACTGACCTAAGGAAACCTCCGTAGACACAGGATCGAACCCGGGGAGCTCTGGATCTGTGCTATTTATCACTTTAGTCGACGTAATCAACTAAAATCAATTATCAAACAAGTTGGCAACTAAATTAATAGTCGATCTGTCAGTGACGTTATCAGGTGTCTTTCTTACTTCTCGAAGAAAATCCTTAAAAGCGTGGGATGCTCAACTCCTAAAAATAGGTTGCCAGGTGTACTAGTTGTAAGTGCAGCCTTAGTTGGCTCCATATTTAAAGCGCAAATACGCCAGCTCTTTCAGTGAACACGATTCGTTTCGGAAAGTTTGCCGCGGTAGTTTGTTCATAGCGGGTTTTCCATCCATCAGGTTTTGCACATTTTGAAAAAAAAAAAAAAAACACCTGAATGGAAAGAATTCGGAAAAGCACCTGTTAGGACCAGGTGGAAAAGTTACAATACCTCTAAAGCCGGCATGTGGAATAAAGAAGCAATTTGAAAGTGTTTTCTCGAATAAACTATGACATCAATCTAAGTCACATGATTCCGTTCCACCTGATCAGACCAAAAAAAACTAAATCAGTATTCTGACATCGAGATATGATTTAATAGTCGACTCAACTGAATGGGGGCGTGATTCTTAAATGTATACTGTACCTGATTAGGTGGATAAGAAAATGAAGAAACCCGTTAAAGAGATCTGGATTTTAGTCCAGTAATCGGATTACTCGTAGCATGTATACCAGTTACCCGATTTCCTAACCCGACATGGTTGCCAGGCCCACCTTTTCTAAAAACTTTCCTTTATTTGTCCTCTTTTCTTGCATTGCCTGCATAGGGAAGCTTTATGGCGAGATCTGGCAACCCCAGAATTAAACGCGTCTTTGTGGAGACTCTGAAACGCAGTGTAACCTCGAGAAATGGAAGAATTAGATCATTTAATATTAAAGTTCCATGAGATTACTGGCTGACCGTAGAGGATGGAATCATTTTTTTCTGCCGAAATTCATGATACGAGCTGTGCCATTTCCTCTTTCTTCTATTGAATCGATATTGGAGTTGGGATGGAGTAACTATTACTCATTCACCACGAGCCTGTTCCCATTCCAGATGACATTTACATTTTTAAACATTGCATTGTTTTATTCTCATGCTTTATGTTTGAAAATGACACTGTCTATAAGATTTGGCCTGGGGTGCCAAAACTTCTCCATAAGATGGAACGTAAGAACCAATAGGCAGGTGTTTGAGTTTTTGTTTTCTGGTGTGTGATTTTTTGTGTTTTCATTTAGGACTCTCTCTCTCTCTCACACACACACACACACACACACACACACAAAGACAGAATGAAACACAACCTTCACAAGTACACACAAACATTTCTCTCTTTCTGTACGTAGGACGACTGACATCATCGTTTAAAAGAAAATAAACAAACACACACACACACAAACAAGTTGGCAGTGTTCTGGTTTAGAGAGCAACATGGGTCTCACACACACACACACACACACATTCTGGCAACCCAGCGGTGCACACGTTCTACCCTGGAAGCATTTTTGATTGGCCGCTCCAGTTTAACAAACTTTCATGAGAATCATTTGAGGAATTTACGACACGACTGGAATGTTTTGTTCCCTTTTCTTTCACACCTTCATCATTTGGTTTGACGCTTCCTCTCTTTCAGCCCTGTCCAAATACTTTTGCATACCAAACAAGACCTGCTCCTTGGGGTGACTTAAACCCGAACAGTAACACCAAGGCCCCTGAAAATCCTCCAAATCCAGCCTGAAAATGTTTTTTTTGGAACAACAACTTTTGTCACATCACGTCACCCACGGTACGAACAGACGACGAGGGGTTCCAGCAAAAAACAAAAAAAAAAAAAAGGGTTTCTACATCCGGAGAAGATCCGGAGTCCGTCTCTTCCTCCATCAGGTATTGCACTGCGGCGCGATCCTTTCCGGATCTTTCCGTAGGGTTTAGGAGGAACGATGGAGGAAAGAGGTACAAAAACATGGCAGTAGGGTCGTTTTAGGCGGCTAGCTGAAGAGCCCGGAGCGTCCCGAGGAAGACCTGCGCTGTACCATCGTCGTGGCAGTGCTGAGCCTGGTTTTTTTTCCGTGAAAATAAAGCAAAGCGAACGTGGAGCAAAAAATAGAGGAAGGATGGCTTTTGGTACCCGTCTTCAAGCTTGTGTGCATGAACGGGCGCCTCCGTTAAGCTTTGAGGGCGTGCCACTGGGCGACGGCAGTGCGAGGATGCCCCATCATGTCCTTCCAGTGCTTGACCTCCGCTGGACCGCTCTTCCACGAGAGATAGATCTGCAGGTCGAGAGACGCGAACAGGGACGTCAGGACCAAACAGTCTCACCTTGGAGAGATTTCGTGTACGTGGCCGGACCTACCTTGCCTATGACATCGTTCCGGCTGAGTCTGTCCTTATCCATGACGGTGATGACGATGGTGGTCTCCCGGAGGACGTGGGCAGGGACGTCAAACGGGAACGACTCGTTGAAGACCGGATTCAAACACCGCTTCATCACCACCGTCTTCTTCTTCTCCACCCGCTTGTCTTTGTGCATTAGCCACACCTTCACATACGGGTCTGGGGCACACACAGGGGCATACACTCGACCAACATGCTCAGCCTGGCTCGAAAGGTCCAAGGAGGCAAAGCTAAGAATATTAAATCATGTTTTATTTTTCGATCGTTTTAACCGCACTTTATTGTGATCAAGGACAAGGAGGGGCCTGTAGGCGGATGCTCATCCTAAACGGGTACCCGCAGGCGCTGTGTGTGGAGGGTCTGTGGTCTCAGCATACTCGTCAATGTTTAGTCACTGTGGGATCGTTACCTGAGGTGCCGCCGATGTCCATGGCTTTGAGATTCCGAGCCTTTATGATGTTCACAGTGATGGTGTTAGCCGTGGGGTTATAGCACAGAGACACGAGCAGGTCACCTCGACTCCCCTACACACACACACACACACACACACACACACACACACACACACACACACACACACACACACACACACACACACACGCGCACATTCAAACTGCAGCCTCACTTTTAATAATAAAACATAATTCCAACACGTTATAACAGGAATAAATAATAATAAATTGCTGTAAAAACAGCAAGATTTAGCAGATTCTCTGATCCAGAGCGACTTACGACTGATTCAGTGAGTTGGGACAAATTTCTCTTATGCTCTTTTCGGCTGAAACAACAGATTTCATAAACATTCTCATGTTCTCATGGGTCCTAAGAAGGTTAGTAATAACAGCCAACCAAAAGGAAAACAGTGAGAACCACACTGGCGCTTAAAAGAGAGAACAGCGAAATATGAGAGCGCTATGTGGTAAGTGAAGTTCCTTTTCATTTGTTTAATCAAATTGTAGTTTTTAATGTTTATGACTGTGTGTATATCGTGTTTATGTAGAACTCCGTTAATTAGGTTTTTCCTCATGGGAAACATTCTCTCGTTACACTGGTAACGCCTTTCTAGAACATATTAAAAATAACGTATTAACTTTCTTTCATTTCATCTTTCTTTCATTCTTTCTTTCTTTCTTTCATTCTTTCATTTGTTTCACACGCACACGCACACATACATACACTCACACACAGACACTCATGCATGCACACACGCACACACACACACACACACGCGCGCACGCACACACACACACACACACACACACACACACACACACACACACACACACACACACACTCACGCTGCCGTCGCTGCACGGTTTCAGCTCCTTCCAGAAGGTCTGCATGTGAGCGAGGTCCAGCTTGTTGAGGGGGATGGACACCTCGCCTATCGGATCGTTCCTGCTGAACCGGTCATAATCCAGCACCTGCAGGTACAGGGTGCGCTGCACCACCTTCTCATAGGGGAAACCTGAGGGACAGAAGAGATACAGCCGGGCTTAAAAGTTTTGGAATCCCCATGGAGAGCGCAGAGAGTCCGGTGACGTTACCTTCAAACAGGAAGGTCTCGTTCCAGTGAGGGTTCAGGTTCTTCCTCTTCACCTTGGTCTCCAGTTTGTGCTTCTTGTCTGGCAGCAGGTAGATTTTGACGAACGGGTCCGAGGTTCCCGAGAAATCTTTGGCAGGGAGTTCCTGACCTTTGAGGATCTTCACTGTCAGAGTGGAATCCTGGAAACTGTAACCCACGCTGAACTGGATCCGACCCAGCTTCTCACAGACCGGACCCTCATGCTCTTCCTCTTCAGAACCAGGAGACAACTGAGAGAGAGACAGAGAGAGAGAGACAGAGAGAGACAGAGAGAGAGATTATAGAGCGCTCCTCAACACCTGGCCTCTCTCTACACGACTTGCTGTATGTAGATGATCTGGTACTGCTGTCCCCCAGTGCTCAGGGGCTTCAGCATCACCTGGACCTGCTGCAGCAGTACTGCCACACCTGGGCCCTGACAGTCAACCTCGAAAAAACTAACATTGTTGTATTCCAGAAGAGATCCGGCTCTCAGGGAACTAAGCACACATTCACATACGGAACACATCAAATCCAACACTCCAAACATTACACTTACCTGGGACTAAAAATAAGTTAATCAGGAAACTTCAACCTGGCAGTGAGTGAGCTGAGAGAAAAAGCACGCAGAGTGCTATACGCCATAAAACGGCAAACCTGTATAGAAATCCCAATCCCAATTTGGCACAAAATATTTGAATCTGTTATTTAACCCATCTGTATGGTAGTGAAGTGTGGAGACCACTTACACACCAACATTTTGACAAATGGGACAAACACCCAACTGAGACCCTGCACACAGAATTCTGCAAAATGATCCTAAAGGTGCGCAGAAACACCACCAGTAACGCATGCAGGGCAGAATTAGGCCGATAACCTTTAATTATAAACGTCCAAAAAAGAGCAATCAAATTCTGGAGACATCTAAACAAAAGCGAACCGGAGTCGTACCATTATAAATAACTGCAATACCAAGAGCTGAGCAAACACACTAGTCCTCTCATCCAACTGGTCCTGAGACACACATCTACACCCACACACCACCAACACACACCAACACAACACTCACACACACCAACATAGCACTCACAAACACTGACAAAACAAAGTCTCAGGATCAGAAGAATTGTAAAAACAGAACCAGATTGAACCAGATCACACACACACTCACACACACTGAGAGTTAAATATCTGGATTTTTGGGAAACACAAACTAAACTCCAGAGTAAGATGGAGTGCTATCTGACCCTGAACAGACAGTACACTGTAGCAAATTATCTGAGGACGGTGACTGACACTAAAATGAGAAACACTTTGACGAGGTACAGACTCAGCGAGCACAGCCTCGCCGTGGAGACGGGGCGACACCGCCAGTCATGGCTGCCCCGGGAGCAGAGAGTGTGTCAGCACTGCTCACTAAATACAGTAGAGACAGAGCGGCACTTCCTCACTGAATGTCCCAAATATGAAACCATAAGAAATGAATTCTTCTCCACATTTAACAAAATCTTTCCCAACTTTAATGAGCTCTCACCCCCCGACAAACTGCCCCACCTACTGGGGGAGTACAGAGAGAGCTGCACACTAGCAGCACAGTACGTACACACCAGTCACCTGATGAGGAGCAGTGAGTGACCACACCCACACACACCCACACACACACACACACACACACACACACACACACACACACACTTGCACATGTACATGCACATGCACATGCACATGCACATGCACACAAACACTTTAACGTTTTATTTTATATTACTTATTTGTCTGTCTTTTACTTCCCACTTTATTTTATTTTGTTCAAATTTATCTTATTATATTTTATCTTAATTTTATTATTCTATTGTATTTTAACTTATTTGTTTTCGATTGTATGTATAATTTGATTCTCTTGTACCCGAGCTTTGGCAATACAAGTGTACATATTTGTCATGCCAATAAAGCAACTTTTGAATCTTGAATCTTGAGAGACAGAGAGAGAGAGAGAGAGAGAGAGAGAGAGAGACATATGTCCACCCGTCTGTCTCTCTACCTATATGCCTTGTCGACCTATCATCTATTTTTCTCTCTCTTCTGTTTCTTTGTATCTTTCTTTCATTCAATCTTTCTGTTGTTTGTTCTTTCTTTCATTATTTTGTTCTTTCATTCTTTCTTTGATTAATTCATTCTTTTGTCCGTTCTGTCTTTCATTTGTTGTTTCTTTTGTTTGTTGTTTTGTTCCTTCTTTCGTTCTTTTTCTCTGTCATCTTCTGTCTTTCTTTTGTTCTTTCTTTATTTCTTTCATTCTTTTCTTCTTTCTTTCATTTTTACTTTCGTTCTTTCATTCTTTCTTTCTTTCTTTCTTTCTTTCTTTTGTTCATTCTTTCTTTCATCATTTCATTCTATCTTTGTTCTTTCTTTTTACTCTTCTTTCTCTCTACCTGTCTGTATTTAGCGTTTGCACTCTTTATTGGATGCATGTTTCAGACATATTATAACTATAGATTAAGGCAGACTCTTAACTCTCAGTCGTTACTCCTCAGTTTTCCAGATAACATGCGAATCATCTAAAGGAAACGGAAAAAGCTGCCGTGCTGATCTGAGGCTCTGAAGCTCTGAATGTGGGTTTGTGAAAGGCTTGGTGCCCCCGTAATGTGGAAACACCATCATTAAGCATCACGCCAAGAGAAAAAAAGAAAGTTATGCCACCCACGTAACGCCAGGCAGACCTGTTAAAGATGTTTCCTGACAGCACCCATGGAGCTGTGTTCCTGTTCTAATTACCAGCTTGTTCTGTAACCACGCTCCTCTTGACACCAGAGAGGGCGAGTGGAATGGAGTGGAGTGGAGTGGGATCGAGCGTCCGTTACACACCCCATACTTACAGCAACATGTGCTTAAAACTTACATCCCGCGGAAAAACAGTCAAGAATCAGAGAGACAGAGAGACAGATCTTACCATCAGCATGTCGCTGGTAACCGAGTTGGCGAGGTCTGAGACAGACGAGTTGGCGTCTGGGCGTCGATGGCTCTCGTCCGGAGTCTGACCTTTAGGGCTGTTATTGGGTTTATTACCCATGGCTCTGAAAAAAACACAGAAAAACACAAAAAACCCACAGAAAAACAATGCTGGTCTGAGTGTATTTTCAAATACAGAGCTAAAAATATTTGGACACACCATCTTATTAGTGCAACAGGAAAGCATCCTGTTCAAAGTTGGTTCCTGTCTTGCACCCCGTGCTGTTTTTTTGGGTCCGGCTCCCCGTGACCTTAAACTGGATGGCGCAGGCATGAAATTGAATGACTGAACGAATGAATGATGTTATTATATCATTATTATATGAATTATGATATTATATTGTTATTAAATCGTTCTGTCTCTTGTTCTTTTCTTTCATTCGTTCTTTCATTCTATCCTTCTTACTTTCTTTCTTTCTTTGTTTATGTTCATTTTTCTTTCCTTCTTTCGCTTGTTTATTCTTTTTCCTTCTTTCTTTCTTTTGTTATTTTTTTCTTTCATTCTTTCATTCATATTTTCTTTCATTCATTCATATATTCTTTCGTTCTTTTGTTCTACTGTTCTTTCGTTTCTTCATTCTTCCTTTCATGTTTTCATTCTTTCATTTTTTTTCTGTTGTTCTTTCGTTCCTTCATTCTTCCTTAGATTCATTCTTTCTTTCGTACTTTCAATCATTTTTACATTCTTTCTTTCATTCGTTCCTTTGTTCTTTCTATCTTTTTTCTTTCTTTCATTCTTTCTTTCTACTCCTTTTGACCCTGTGCTGTTGGTTTGGTCCTGGCTTCCTGTGACCCTAAATTGGATGAAGCAGGCATGAAAAGGAATGAATGAACGCATGAATGAGTGAATGATGTTATTATATGGAGCGTATATAAAGAATAAATCATACCAATCAGATCTGAAATGATTCTTTCAGGTGTCTGAATAGTTCCAGTACATTTGGCGTCACTGGCTTAAAGTGCTACTGCTGTCATACACGCACGCATGCACACACACACACACACACACACAATTCCATCCTGAAACTAGTTTCTGTCAGAGACTCCTTTAAAGAGCCATCTTCCAGTGATGATGATGATGATGATGATGATGACACTGTGTCGCCACGGTTACTGTGACCTGCACGGATTTCTAATACAAAGGTGTGTGTGTGTGTGTGTGTGTGTGTGTGTGTGTGTGTGTGTGTGTTTTCACATAAAACTTCCTGCAGTTCTATAAAATCCAGTGTGGTGTTTTATAACTTTCAATAAACATAAAATAGAATCAAGTATATAAAGTATAACTCATTAAATATCTTCTTTCAGCCTCATTCCAGAATTCCTACAAAGTTTTTCCAGCATTCTTTCAGAATTCTTCCAGGGTTCTTCTGGATATTCTCCAACATGCCTCTAGATTTTCTGCAGGTTTTCCCCACCGTTTCCACAAAATTCCTTCAGTGTTCCTGCACAAATCATTCCTCCAGGATGACTTTTTGAGTTCCTCTATGATCGCTCCAGTGTTCTTTCAGAATTCTGGGACTTGTTCCTCCAGGATTTCCCTAGGATTCCTCCAGCACTCTTCTCTATAAATTCTCCAGCCTTCTCTAGTATTTCTTTAGAGTTTCTCCAGAATTACATTACAATTCCTCAGTTCACTCACTGCCAGTTTTCTTCCATAATAACTTCGGTAATCCTCCAGATATCCTCCAGTATGTGACCAGGATTTCTCCAGAATTCATCCAAAATCCTATCAGCGCTCCTCTATAATTCCTTCAGGCTTAATGTGATTGATAATTGTTTTAGGATTCTCCTGGTATTATTCCAGATTTCCTCCATGATTTCTTCACTGTTTGCTTTAAAATTCCTCCAGAGATCTTTCAGCACTGCATCATAGTTACTCTGGGATTTGTTCATCTTTCCTCCAATGTTTCTCCAGGAACTCCTATAGGATTTTCTTCCTCCAGCATTCCTTAAGGATTCCTCTGCAAGTTCACAAGCATTTTTCCAGGATTCCTTTATCGTTCTTCCAGGCTTCTTCCAAAATTTTAATTTCCTTTGACGTTTCCACAGAATTTCTCTAGGACACCTCCAGCAATCTTTCACAGTTTCTCCTGCATTCCTTTATGAGTTCTAAAGGGTTTTCCAGAATTCCTTTAGAGTTCCTCCAGAAATCCTGCAGGGTTGTCCAGGATTTCTAGTGGTGTTCTTTCAAGATCATCCTCAATCAAGGTTCCTCTATAATAATTCCAGAATTTCACTAGCATTCCACCATTGTTCTTCCATGACTCTTTCACTGTTTCTTCAAAATTCTTCCAGGATTTCTCATCATAGTTACTCTGGGATTTGTTCATCTTTCCGCCAGCAGTACTCCAGAATTTCACTACAATTCCTACAGCATTCTTCTACGAATTCTCCAGCCCTTTTCCAGGATTCTTAGAGTTCCTCCAGCATTTCCCCAGGGTTCTAGCATAATTCTTCCAACCTTTTTTACAAACTTTCTCCACTGTTCCTCCAGTATTCAGCATTCAGGATTCCTTCAGCACTCCATCGTAGTTACTCTGGGATTTGTTTATCTTTCCTCCATCTCCATTTCACTAGAATTCCTCCAGCAATCTTAAGCAATCACTCCAGCTTTAGTTCCTACATAACTGTGCCACAATTCCTTTAGTCCTCCTTGAGGAACTTCTCAGCATTCCTCCAAAATTACTTCAGTGTTGGAGCAAAATTCCTCCATCATTCCATCAGATGTTCTGTGGCATTTCTTCTGCATTTCTTTCAGTGTTTTTTTATTAGGTCTTTTATGAAGTCTTTTTATTTCCAATAAAACATTTCATGTTATAGATTTTTTTATTTTCTTACAGAAAGCTTATGAGATTTTAGTGAATAAAACCTATTAAATCCTCACCAGAGCGTTTTCTGGTGCGGCGCATCGCTGTGATCCAGGTGAGTCACGTTGGGATTATGGGGGATCAGTGTTTACGAGACCTGTTTATTCAGCAGCCGTGCTAACAGAAGATCGGAACTGGGCTTCTTCCCACGGGGACTTCTGGCTTTTTAAAAGCAGGATTGTTGCATAATTGTGCTTTCATCCCGGAGGAACGTTGCAGCAGCAGCATGAGCTCACCTCGGGTCAAAAAAAACCCTGAAAACTGTTTCTTTATTCACTTTAGTATCGGGATAAAACCAGGTCACCACATATACCGGAGCCTGAGGAAGAGTTTCAGACTGAGCACATCCATTCTGTATTCCTTCAGCTCCTCATGGCTTATGTAAAAAAAATGCAGCTCGCTGGCTTTTTCATAATTGATATCTCAGAAGCAAACTCATTATTGAGCAACACGAGGCATAAACCTGACAATCTCTCTAAACCTCCGGCAAACAAAGCGTCTGTTTTACACAGCAACGAACTCGAGACTGGATTCTGAGTCCAAATAACTAAAGGCACGAACACTGGCGCTTACAAACCATCCGATTTAAGACATAGCAGGTCGGGTGGTAGGTTTTTTTTGGATTTTTGGGTTAGATCCATTCTGGAATGTAAGTCTGATATGTGAGGTGGTTCGAGCCTTCAGGTTTAAAGAAGGAATAATAAACGAATGAAGAAAAACGTGGACTAGATAACTCCAGAAAATCAAAGTTAAATTCTTAGAGATTATGTCATTTTTAAATCTAATTTCTGAAGCTGATGCAAATCAATGAAAAAAACTTCCTTCAAAAGACTTTATGAACAGAAACTGAGATGGAATAAGTTAAAGATCAGATATAAAAATGTTTGTTTTGTATATACGCTGGCACAGAACTGTGGCCGCTTATATTTGAATATCTTTCGCTTTTTCATGCATAAATATTCAATTCTGCATGAGATTCAGGGTCCACGTTATCCCACCGGAAGGTACAAGGCCTGGGCCGTTTCTCAATATGCGTACTTCTCTGTACTTGTGTTCTCGTGTACTTGTGAAACGTCATCAGTGGCAGCCCAAGTACTGTTCCATTTCCAAGTTCACATCTAACCAAGTACGCTCCAAATCCCCGGATGTGTTCTCGATCTGCCCACATTACCGAGGATGCATCGAAGCAGACTTGTGCGGACTTGAACAGCGAAATATCCCACAATGCATTGCCAGCTCGGTAATGCCGGATGAGAGAACTCCCAACTGGATGTATAATTTCTAAAGTAATACTGTGATTGTGTCACAAAATTAAGTTATAAGAGGCAACTACATTTTAGGCAAGAATGTAGTTGTTTAAAATTCAACTATGCGGTCAGTTTGTCAATATAAAGCTAACATAAAAAAATGCTCAAACGATTTCGGAGATGTGACGGGAAGCTATTAACGTATTTATTATGCATTATATGTATTATTTGTTCAGCCTGTATTCTAAATATGAACTGTCTGATATAAATTTAAGTTCATAATTAATTCCCTTCTAAAATCAGACTTGTTTGGGAAGGTTTCTATTTTATGCTTACATGAGATCGGTCCGTTGTTACATGTAGATTAAACTATTCAATGGAATGTAACAGAACTGAGCACTTCTTCCACCACTGACAGGCTTCATACAAGATGCTTTAGGATTTTATCTAGGTGTAAAAAGTAAACCATGTTGTCTCCATAGCCAAGTACGCTGCTGTTCCAATTGTAGAATAACCGAACTGCGTTCTCCCGTCCTCGGGAGTATGTACTCGCAAGTCCAACTTCCTAGTCCAGAATTGGGAAGTACGCAAGTCCGTACTTCGCGTACTTGGTATTGAGAAACGGCACAGGCCTTGTCAGGGGTCACATATTGGCACCATTTGGGCATTGACCCTGATCAGAGCATGAACAGCAAAAAAGAGTCTTGCAAGGCTTAAAAAAGCTTTGTTAGTTCCGGTTGTTTTGAATAAAGGCAAATCATATTTCAAATCGAATTTTATGGAGTGGGGGTGGGGTTGTCTGTTTTTGGGTGCAGTGTGTTCATAAGTGTGTCTAAGTAAAAAATAAAAAGATACAGGGGTTTGGTTGTGCTAACAAACACAATGGCAGATTCGTAATAATAACCATTTTACGTACAGATAAAATCAAACATGTACGGATTACTAAGCACAGACAGTAAAGCAATTTCTATTCATATTCATAAAGTTGCACTGCTTTCTCTCCGTGTGTGTGTGTGTGTGTGTGTGTGAGAGAGAGAGAGAGAGAGAGAGAGAGACGGTTTATAAATAGAGACTCTGGAGGCATCGGGTGCAGCATCGCAGCTCAGCTTCACCTCTGATCAGCAGTCAGTGTTCGTTATCTGGAGCTGTGCCACCGCACGCCTTTCATTTACATTTCCATTCAATTACATTCAACCAGGAGTTACACACACACACACACACACACACACACACACACACACACACACACGCACACACACACACACATACACAGAAAAAGAAAGAAAGAAAGAAAGAAAGAAAGAAAAAAAGAAAGAAAGAAAGAAAGAAAGAAAGAAAGAAAGAAAGAAATAACAGAAAAAGCATTCAAGTGGATTTTACCTACCTATATCTCCAAACACACACACACACACACACACACACACACACACACACACACACACACACACACACACACACACAAAGAACTAACACAAACACTCACTCTCCCAGTGGCTCTCTCACACACATAGACACACACACTTTATCTATAACACACACAGGCGCACATTTTACCTATTTATACACACACACTTCTTTTCTATAGCACACCCACACACAAGCACACACATTACCTATAACACACACTCACTCACTGTCTATAACACACAAATACACATTTTATCTACTAAGACACACAAACACACAGACAAAATTTAAATCAAACGGTTTTCCCACACACACACACACACACACACACACACACACACACACACACACACACACACACACACACACACACGAATGAAATCAAAAGGGTTTCACTATAAAGTAGGTTTCACCACCTTACAAAATACAAAATCACTCTTACACACACACACACTGGCCTTTCTATCACTATGGGGACTTTCCATTGATATAACAATGTAGTTAATTAATGCTTCACTTCTAACCCTAACCTCAGTAACCTAAAAAGTAACCTTTGTCTCTTGTGGATTGTTTAATGAACAGGTTAATTTAAACAAAGGAAATTTCCTTTTATTTCATGTATCACTGTGTTTGTGTGTGTGTGTGTGTGTGTGTGTGTGTGTGTGTGTGTGAGCTGATATACAGTATGTTTATGTTTTGGATGGATTTAGTGCAGCTCTGGTGGGATGCTGGAGGTCGAATCGAAGGAGATGTTTGGAGCTCCATGACGCTGTGACTCAGTCTAAACTGGGACACGCCCCTCAGGAGGATGGGAAGGTTTTTTTGGGGGGTGTAAATGAAGAAACGGGATTTTATTTTAGCGCTGAGGTTTAAGTACGAGCCGAGGGTCCCGACGGAGCCAAACAGGAAGAAGTGATCCTTATTTACTCTCCTCTCCTTCTCTCTGTGGAAGCTGAGTTCAGTTTTTGGCAGAACGATGGCATTTTCCTTACAACCGGCGGGTGAGCCAGCCAGGAGAGGAACCTGCTCTTATGATTTCATGATTTTTAGAAGAAAGTTTTTCCTTACTTCAGGCTTTCCTAAGAATTCTCTTCATTTGCGATCCAGCCAGGTGTCAAATGGAAGAAGCCTTATTAATGGTTTAGGCAGCCACGATTATAAAGATGAACTTTTTCTTTGCATGTGGTTGAACCAACTATTGGTAACTTGTGATGTTTGGAAGAGGGTTTTTTATTTGAAAACATGTGCCAGATAGAGATTCAGAAGTTCAGTGTACCTTTGGTATTCCATGATGTTTGGGAAATCCCTTTCGTTATAATTAGTGAGTTAATTAGTGAGTTAATGCTGCATTTGCTATTTTGTGATGTTTTTATGACATATTTTCCTTTCAGCCAGCAACTGGCAAGCCAAACACGAGCAGAAATCCACTTTTGATATTTCACATTGTTTGGAAAACACTACTTTCCTTGTGATGGGCGAGCCAGCCAGGAGTCAGCACTACCTTTAATTTTTAATGCTATTTCAAAGACACTCCACAGGTATTTGTATCTACTTTTGTTTTAGGTCTGAAAACAATTTTACAGCTTTTTTAGATACTCATAGGGGGGCTCCAAGGCAATAAGTTGGGAACCAAAAGTATTTTATATGTTTCACGCAGTGTGAAATTAAGAACACAAAGATGCACTGTTTATAAATAATAAACAGATTTATTTATTGTATTGGAACAAATTATTTACTTTATTTTAGCACAACCTTTAGGCAGAGAGGAGCTGCAGCTGATAAATAAACTCAGATATTTGAAATGTAAATTAATAAATTTGGTCTGGTAATAGACCACTTGAAGGTGAATATTCTTGTAGCCTCAACACAAAATCCATGTTCATACACCAACCATTTGTAACTTTTCCCTGCAAAGACAGCCGAAAGGCCAACCATGCACAGGAGGCTTTTTTTGGAAAATAATAACAGTACCTCTTGTCAGCAGGAGGGGTATCTTGGCTGGCCGGTTTCTCCTGCAGGTCTGGCAGGTTGGCAAAGTCGTCCTGTTCAGCCAGACCGATGGCAAGAGACAACACCACCATCTTCCCTTCCCTGAAAAACAACGCACACTATCAGCTACATTTCAATATTAAAAGAGTGAAACAGATGTTTAACACCCTCCCCAGAGTTTTTTAATTAAATCGAGAGCATTTTGTTGGCTACAGGAGCGGATAGAAATGCAAATACTAAAACAGCAATCTAAATTCTTAATATAATTAAAAATACACAAAATGGAATTAGCACTGGTACTGAGTGAGATCTTGATTGTTTATATTATCTTATCTTTGCTCTTAGTGCCACTGAATGAATATTCATCTCCTGTTGCTTTTTCTCCCACCTATTTTCAGAGGAATCTGAATTTGTTTCGCCACCCATGTTCAGACGAATGCTAAACAAACTTTCAGAGTTTAGACTGAATTGAAAAACTCTCTTTTTCTCATTTTTACTTCTTAAAATAATAATAATCAATCATTCTTCCAGCAAACGGCACAAAGGCAAGGACAGGACAGGGTGCGAGTCCCTTGCAAGACACACACACACACACACACTCACATTAGGACTTTTTAATGATGCCAAATGACTAAAATCACACTGATGTCTTTGGAATACAGGAGTAGCTGGATTAAACCCATGTGCAAAAGACCTGCAGAGAACATACAAAACACACACTGGCAGTAGCCAGGCCAGGAATCGAACCTGGGTCTCTAACCAACATATCACCTTAAAAAACCCACTACTACTACTAATAATAATTTAACATTTGAACTGTTTTGGGCTCTGGCACCCATTCCCGGGGATAACATACCACAGGTGCAACCCTGCTCAGGGATGATCCCTTAACTGAAGTAACCTCCCTCAGTTACAGCACATCGTCTGTATGTGGTGCCAGACTTGGCCTGCACCCAATCCCACGATAACAATAATAATAATAATAATAATAATAATAATAATAATAATAATAACAATAATAATATAAAAATGGGTTTCCACTGGAGAACCACAATCCTGTATCATTAAAAATCCAGTAGTTTTTAAGTCTCAAACTTATCATATTATGCATCCTTAGTAGATGACCAAATAATTATTTTATATTATTTTACAATAATCTTTTTCGGCAGCAGTAAAATTCATCCAAACTTTTATTGTATAAAGCCGCCGTAGTCCCTGTTGCAAAATATTAATATTATCCAGTGTTTCCAGTTTCTGGTGAGTTTCAGTCAGAGAATGAAGGATTAAACAGAATATAGAAATCCCGATGTGACATTTTCTCTCTCCCTCTCTCTCTCTCTCTGTACCATACCTTCACATTCTGGCACAGTCCTAAAACTCCTGATGTGCTTCAAGCAGCGTTAGTGAGTCACACTTTCCAGAGCCTCATCCTGTTCTCTCTCCACCCCGCTGAGTTTATGTCTTCTCACTCTGTCTCTCTGGAGTCACATTACTGTTCTATCAGTTTTATATCATGATAGTCAAACGAGAACAAGTTTATTTTTGTGCGCGGGCCAAAATATCTTTCCTCCTGACGTAGGCTGAGGGCTGAGGCTCCTTATTTTGGACAAATCTCTTGTTCCTTTCGAAAGAAAATTGATTTTGTGCAAGAGATTCTTTAAAAATACGTTTAGCAGACGCTGATAAGGTGATATAAAATGTCAGCCAAGATCGTACACGATGTTCCTGGTACAAAAAGTCCATCAAGAGGAATGGAGAAGGCATACAAGGTCAAAGGAAGAGCCTTACTGGAATATTCACCACAGTGAGTTCCGATCCCCCAATCTGATTGGCTCAGAGACGTTCTAGCAGAGCCAACATTGCCTGACAATGGACGAAGCTCTTCAAGTGTTACCCTAGCAACGATGCCAGCCATAACAAAACAGCAACCTTATAATTATACAAGTAAAGAAATGAATTATAATGAGTTTATAAACTCTACTGGCTTTGAAAACATTTGGATTTAAATGAGTTAGATGAAGCTCTTAATGAGCAGCGTGATCGTTTCAATGAGCCGAGGTTCATTACCCTTACAAACGAGACCTGGATTTTAGCTGGAAGGTTCAAAGAAACAAATAATAGTTTTCTGGTTTGCTGGTCTTAAACTCTGCGTCTTTCATTAAACACCATCCACGGCTGATCGGAGCTTCATTCATGGATCTGTTAAGTCCAGCTCTTATTAACCCAACTGAGCTGCTGATGATCTAGAACTCCGACTTTAACATTTCTGACACAGAACATTCACATTAACAACAAATTTAGAAGTATAACGTTGATCCTGTGCGTTGGTTCTAACACTGGGATCTCATTCTGATTTGCTTCTGGTGATAAAACAGTGGATTTTAGTAACAGCCTGCCTTATAAATCAGACCCATTTTATTTTGAATGTAAATTAACTTTCTTTTTAATCAATTAAAGCTGATCAATCAATATATTTGTGTTTATTTTCTGTATAATAAACAGTTATTGTTCAATTCTGTTCCTCTGTTAGAACTGAAGCCCATATTCTGATGATGATGATGATGTTTTAGCAGTGGGGTAACCACAGAATGGAACCATTTTACTTAGCTGATATTTCATAATGTCTGGAAAACATCACTTTCCTTTTGACAGGCGAGCCAGCCAGGAGTCTTTTAATATTTAATACTATTTCAAAGACACTCCTTTCCTGATGTCTAGTGAACAATTATTTGGATCTGCTTTTGGTTTAAGTCTGAAAACTGTTTTAATTTCTTACATTACATCATTACAAAGCTTAGTTTGGGTTTGTTGTGGGAGAAAATACCGATTCCTGAAGTGTCACTACAGTTTTTAAACTCCTTTCCTCTAAGATTTTTAGTATCTGTTTTTCTGTCTGCTTCTGAAAAAAGTGGTGTAGGCACTGGCCTTTGGCGCTCTACCTTCAGCGGAGAGTTGTGGGAGATTTTGGAGACTGTAAATTTGGGTATTGGTAAGAAAAATAGGATAAAAGTGAGGATTATGCTTTTTTCTGGAGAGTCACCCGTCCTTTTTAAGCCACCTCAGATGTTTTGTCTCATCGGACCCTAGAAGTCCGAGTTCTTATGTTTGTGGTGAGATAAAAGTTTCTAATTGCAGATTTGGAAACTTGGTACTCCCAAATAATCTTTTACCATCCCTTTAACCGGCCTCCTGACCATCTCTTGGTTCTCCTCCATTGGGTCTGGGTGTTATGTAGGAATTTGTAGGGTTGCTATTAAATATTATCTTAAAAATGCATCAATTAAATTCTACCTGGATGGAAACCAGGAATTACATACCTATTTTATTCCCACAAACGACTCCACTACCGTCAATTATGGCTCCTCCAACCTGATGAGGTTCGAACAGACTCCACCTGAGTTATTGATCGTTCTCCATCAGTCGATCTTCCTCAAAGGCATCACACTTCATTTCCCGCTGGCTCTGAATTACCTGTCTGAGTTCCAGTTTCATTCAGATAAATGAGACGCCTCCAGTCGCTGCTAATGACATCACCACTGGAAGTTCTCGCAGGAACCTTCATCCCGAGATATTTTATTTTTCATATTTCCTCCCTGCTCTGGTGATGTGGGTGAAAAACGATCGTTATGCCAAGTCACAGGCTGATGCATTTCCAAGTTGAGAAAGGATTATATTTATCCCTTATGTGACTTGTGGGTTTTTACTCTGTACTCATGTTCTTCAGCACAGGAACAGATTCTTCCTTGCAGAACGATCTCTTGCAGAAATATTTATACACAATGTCTGAGACACCGTACTCCAGTTTTCTCCACATTCCAAAAACTTTTAGGTCAACTGAAGTCTTTAAAGTCCCAGTGTGATTGTCCTGACACACATAAAGCCCAGATAAAATGGGTGGGTTGTGTATCTGGGACCAGAATCACAAAAGTGTCTGAAGAATTAAAATCTTCTTAAATGTGTGTTTTTCCTTTAAAAAATGTTATTCTTCAAATAACTTCTTAAGAAGTTATTGATCTTATTTTTTCTTAACTCTTTTAAGAACAAATCTAAGAACAAGTGGTATTCTTGAAATGTTCTTAAATGTTCTTAATGTTGGGAAAACATCGCTTTCCTTTTGACAGGCGAGCCTTATGTCTGGTGAACAACTATTTGGATCAACTTTTGGTTTAGGTCTGAAAACTATTTTAATGTCATACATTACAGCAATAAAAAGCTCGGTTTGGAATTGTTTGTGGGAGAAAATACCAATTCTTGAAGTGTCACTACACGGCTGTATTTCTGTGACATATTTATTTTCTGTCTGCTTCTGAAAAGAATAGGAACAAGTGGTATTCTTGAAAAAATTAAGTTCTTAAATGTTTTCTTAACCTTATGGTAGAATCTCGCTCATCTTAGGCTGTCAGAGTTAACGAGGTAAGCGTCAAAAATTTTTCATTATATTTTTTTCCTGTTGGCTATTTCTTCCACTGTCGCCTCTATTTTTCGAACGGTTGGTTTGATGTTTTTCCTCTGAGCGAATTCAAGTAAATAACGGAAATAACAGTAAATACAAATTCAAAAAGTGTTGTAAGCTGTAAAATGCAACATAGCCTACAAGAAAATAAAGAAGATTGTCTTCGGGAAACTTTTTTGTTGAGAATTACATTTAAGAGCATGAACTTCTTAGTGTTTGTCTTAAGAACCTTTGCAAGTTTTTTCTTAAGAAAGCTTTTATGAATCCGGCCCAAAATCCGCTCATTCTGAAACCTTCATTGTTCTTGCTTGAAGGCTAATTTTTGGAGCTTTGTCTTGTTTTATCTAACCTCAACTCAGCTTCAGCATCTTAAATTGACTGTGGAACATCCACTCCCTCCTGTGTCTGCATCATATTTATGATGAATGAACCACCATTATGTTTAGCAGTTGGTAATTATATTATATTATTAGATTCTTGAAAGGAAATCTGCGAATATCTACATTTATCCACACTCCACACATATTCTCTCTCTCTCTCTCTCTCTCTCTCTCTCTCTCTCTCTCTCTCTCTGTGCGCATGTGCAGCGTGTGTGGGTGTAGCGTGAGGGAAGCATGGTGTGAGAGTGACTGTTTACGTTTATGCTATCACTTACTTTTTTTCTTTACTCATTCACCGTTTCGGTGTTTTTCTTCTTTAGGTACGGTAAAGCGATAATTTAACTTTATTTTATTTTCGCGTGGGGAGCGAGTGCTCCCCGCGGTGAGGTGAGATGGCTGAGCCGCTTTCACTGAGACATGGAGTTCGGTGGGTACCGAGCCCGGATGTCTCAGTGGAACAGGTGGTGATCGCTATGGGGAAAGTTATGGGAAATAAAAAGTTAGTGGCCGCGTCACATATGAACAAAGCGGTAGTGGTGTTTGTGAGCAAGAAGGGGTTGGTGGATCAGCTGGTGGAACAAGGTATCACGGTGAGTAGCGAGTTTGTTTTTGTTTCACCGCTGGACTCCATGACGAGTCGGGTCACCGTATCCAATGTCCACCCTTTTATTGATAATGCTGATATCGAAAGGGAACTGAAACGATTTGGTAAAATTGTTAGTGGAATTAGGAATCTGAATTCAAATGATAAAACTGAAGGCCTGGAGCACATGATTACCTTCAGGAGGACTGTAATCATGGTGCTAAATGAACCTGCTCTTAACATTTAATTCAGAATTAAACATGAAGGAAGGTCATACCTGCTTTTTGCAAGCACTGGACAAATGAGGTGTTTTGAATGTGGTGATCTTGGGCACTTGAGGTCAGGGTGTTCACACAGGACAGAGGTACAGGCTGAAAGAGCGGGGCCCAGCGTCACCCCGGTGCCAGCCAGGCCTGTCCATGACCCCGATACATATAATGCATGGCAAAATGTGAGCACAGGACGTGGATTTAAATGTAGTGCTGATGGTCCAGAAATGGAAAGTGAAAATAGGTCTAATCTGTCTCTGGTAGCTGAACCTGGTACTCAGGAGGAACAGGTGATTTCTGTTGGTTCTGTGGCTGAGGGTAACATGGCTGAACCCCAGAATCCCTCAGTAACACGCACAGTTTATGTTGAAAATATTAATAATACTTGCATGAGCTCTGAAAGTGATGCTATAACTGTCTTAAATGGTGATGAGACTGGCGTGAGCAGACATGATAATAATAATGATGGTGACAGTGTGGAGAATAATGGAGAACAGAATAAACTAACTGATAAGACCGCTTTGGGTTTGATCTTTGAGGAGATGTCTGTAGGAAGTGAGGCTGAAAATAGGTAAGGCTACTGGAGGGAACCTTCCACGTGAGGGTACTCAGGGCCGTTACCTTTTTAACAATGTTGGTCAATCTGAGTATGATAGTGCATCTGAAATGATGGCTGAAGACAGTGCCTCAGACATTTCTGAGGTTATATCCTTAAAAGATTCTGACCAGCATTTTTACTCAGTTCAGGAATTAAATGACTTTTTGGATGGCACTTATGGTAACAAGGTCGATGTGCTGGAATTTTTTTCAGACCCCGATAAATTTTTAAAATCTGTAGAAAAAGCGAGGCGGAGCACTGATGTCACTGAACTGATTCAACAAAAGAGATACAGACGCTTGTGTCTAAACTGAGAAAAGAACAGAGAGAAAACCGCAAACTATTTAGATATATAAAATGGCTAAATTGCAGTGCATATGTCCTATTCTCTTCTTTACTGTCCTCTTATTTTCCATCTATTTTCTCTTTCTTTTTATGCCCATGGAGAATCTAAGGATGGGATCTTTAAACATTAATGGTGGTCGGGATAAGATTAAAAGAGCAGCCACTTATGAACTGATTAAACAAAAGAATTTGGACATAGTTTTCTTACAAGAAGTTCACAGTGGTGTTACCAATGAGGTAGAGCTAAAGCGGTCCTGGTATGATCATTTCATGTTTTTTAGTCATGGATCTAATTTCACTGGAGGTGTGGCTATTTTACTTTCCAAAAAATTAATATCAAATAACACTCAGGTGTTTGAAATTGAAAAGGGGCGTGTTTTATTAGTTAAAACAGAAACTGAGGTTATCACTTTCTTTTTGTATTTCCGCATCAAATTTGGGAGTAGAACGTGTTAGTAGTTTTAAAAAAGTAAAAGAAAAGCTGGAGCAGGAAAATAATGAAGTTGTAGTAGTGATGGGAGGCGACTGGAACTGCACCTGTAATTTTTTAATGGATAGGATTGGTGAAGAAACGCACCCTCATTCTGCCCAGGTTTTAGACAACGTATTACAATCTCATCAGTTAGTGGATCCCTGGAGGGAACAACACCCAAGAACCAAGCAGTACACATGGATCAAAGCAACGGGCAGTAAGATAAGTGCGGCGACACCCGATCGGTTTTATATTAATAGATCGTATAGGAATAGGTTTTTAAATGGATGCATTTATCCTAGTGGCTTTTCTGATCATCATCTAGTTACTTTTTATTGTCAGAAGAATTGAAATCCAAATCCATGTGGCGTCTTAACACTACACTTTTACAGGATGAAAAATTTTGTAGTAATTTTAGATAGTTTTGGGGAAAATGGAGAGAAAAGAAAAGTGAATTCAAGAGTTTGGCAACATGGTGGGAGGTTGGGAAGACACAAGTGAGAATATTCTGTCAGAGGTGTACAGAGCAAACTAAAGCCATCATAAAAGCTTCTTTATCTAAACTACACAGAGAAATTAGAGAAACAGAGCAGGAGATGATCCAAAATAATAGTGCAGAAGTAAGAAAGAATTGGGAGGAAAAGAAGAATGCTCTCAGTTTTTACTTGAGCAAGCAAAGAAAGCCCTCTTTAGGGGTCGGTATTCCCAGATTAATGAGATTGATGCGCTTTCTTCTTTAAGCTGGAGCAAAGACAGAGAATGCCAAACAAGATGATATACCTGTGGAGACCGGATGGAATTGTAACCACGAGTGTCACAGAAATGAGGAGCATTGCCCTGGATTTTTACTCCAAACTGTACTCAGCTGGAACAACAGACTCTGTTTGCAGTGAATAACTGCTAAAAAACCTGCCGAAACTGGGCCCAACTCAAGCTGCTATGCTGGTGACTGCCATCAGTTTCAAAGAACTTACTGTGGCTGTTCAACAGTTGTCCAAAGGACAAGCACCTGGAATCGATGGACTTTGATCCGAGTTTTATAAAACTTTTTGGAATACAGTGGGAGTGGATGAAGTACTGAACTGGTCTTTTAAACATGGACATTTACCGGTAAGCTGTACGAGAGCAATTTTATCCCTTTTACCAAAGAAAGGAGACCTGAGCCTTTTAAAGAACTGGAGACCGGTGGCACTTTTATGTACGGACTACAAGATTTTATCCAAGGTTTTATCCAATAGACTGAGAGCTCATATTGAGTCTTTAATCCATTATGACCAAACGTATTGTGTTCCTGAAAGATGCATTATGGACAATATATTTCTGGTGCGGGACATTTTTGAACTGGCTAAAATGAACTCATGTGATCTTGGGGGGGTATGTATCAATCAGGAGAAAGCTTTTGAGAGGGTGGATCATGATTATTTACTAAAAACACTCGAGGCTTTTGGATTTGGTGAGCAGTTTTTGACATGGTTAAAACTTTTATATGCAGATGCCACAATTTTATTAAAGATAGGGGGAGGACTTAGTTGCCCTGTAGGACTTAGGCGGGGCATACGACAGGGCTGCCCACTTCCGGGGCAGCTCTATAGTCTAGCCATTGAACCCCTGTTACAGAATCTGAGAACTCATATGCAGGGTCTCACTATGTGGGGTACACAGAAGCTGGTCCTGTCTGCATATGCAAATGACATCACTGTTTTTATCACTAAGCAAGAAGACGTTCAAGCATTAACTGAGGTTCTTAAGACATATGCAGCAGCATCTTTAGCAAAAGTAAACTGGTCCAAGTCTGAATCGGTTCTTCTTGGCCAGTGGACTAATAAAAGGCCTCCAGTTTTACCAGAGAATCTGCAGTGGGGACGGAGTGGCATTAGACATCTGGGAGTATTCATATGTATAGGGGACTATCAGAAGAAGAACTGGGAGGGAGTGGTGGAGAAGGTGGAGGCTCGCCTATCACGTTGGAATTGGATCCTTCCAAAGCTCTCATACAGGGGAAGAGTCTTGATTATTAACAATTTAATGGGATCTATGCTGTGGCACAGGCTCATCAACTTGAACCCACCCGATTCTTTAGTCGGAGACATACAGAGCAGACTCGTCCATTTTTTTTGGACTGGACAGCATTGGCTGCTGTACTGTTCCTGCCCCGTCCGGAGGGCGAGCAGGGTCTTATTGATCTACGCAGCTGAATATTAGCTTTCAGGTTGCAAACAGTAAAGAAATTAGTATATACAGAAGGGTTGTCAAAGAGTACTACAGCGTGCCAGTTACTCCAACGTGTGGAGAATGCTGGCTATGATAAGCATCTTTTTGCCCTTAAAACGACAGATATGAACCTGACAAGAACATCTGACTTTTTTCAATCTGTTCTGAAAGCCTGGTCCACCGTGTTGGAGAGCAACAGGCCGAAAAACCAACCCCCGTCTTGTGTAAATGAAGAGCCTCTGTTTTTCAACCCCATGTTACACACAGGGGTTTTGAAGTCTGGTGAGGTGCGCCGCCGTCTGCTCAAGGCTGGCATAAACAGACGGTAGTGGGAGAGGTGACTGCTACACTTTCACCCAATTTTGGAAGTATTCTGGATGAGGGAGTGGAGGAAGAAAGAGGACGATTTCCTTCTCTCTCAATCACAGCAGCAAGGCAGGAACAGATTGAGGAGGAAGGACTCTTATTGTCTTTTAGTGAACCCAAGTTCACAGATCTGGTGAGTGCCACCAAAACGGCCTTATATGCTGTATGCGTAACGGTCCTACATAAGAACTCTCTGATGGGACTAAAGGAGTCTAGGTGGGTGGGCCTGTTGCCTCCAGACTCTTCCCCTAGGCGTTGTTGGAGGACCATATATAAACCTCCAATAGAGAAACGCGTCGGTGATTTGCAGCGGAGGATCATACATCGGGCAATAGCTACCAACCGCCATATCACCCACATTGACCGCACAGTTGCTCCCACATGCCCTTTTTGTGGACAAGAGGAGACTGTAGAGCATCTGTTTTTAAAATGCACTCGTCTGATGACCATGTTTTGCTCCCTCAGGTCCTTGTTAGCTGCTCTCGGGGTTATACTGACCGATAGTCTCTTCATCGTTGGTTTAAGCTACGCAAAATCCAGTAAGGCTTTATATTGGGCCAAGCAAAACTTGCAATCTGGGTGACTAGGAAGAACATGACAGGACAGAGGGGCACTGTTGATGTTGATGTTATGGCGAGAACTCTGATCAGGGTCCAACTAAAAATTGAATTTACTTTTTTTTAAATTACACACAAGTTGCAGGTTTTTGCAGTCAATGTGGGCTCTGGAGCAACTTCTGTGTACAATTGATGATGAGAGTGGTGATTTGATCCTCTCTGTGTAAAAGTTTTTTATAGTATAGTGATGTTTTTTTTGTGTGGTTAGCTTGTAGCTTATTGTTTTAAGGATGGTTTATTGCTTTGTTTTTTTTTTTTGTTATTTATTTGCAGATTTATTGAGATTTGTGTATGTCTAACATTGTAGTGTCATTAATAGAACTGTTTTATTGACGCCCCATATGATAAAGTATGGATGTTTTTTTCTTGACTGAATGTTAAAATAAAGGTCCTCAAAAGTCAAGTCTCTCTCTCTCTCTCTCTCTCTCTCTCTCTCTCTCTCTCTCTCTCTCTCTCTCTCTCCTCTCTATCTCTCTCTCTCTATCTTCTCCTCTCTCTCCTCTCTCTCTCTCTCTCCTCTCTCTCTCGCTCACCTAATGAAGCTGAACACAGATCAGACCTCAAGATCTGGAGTTCATCAGGTCCTGATACCAAACGCTGCACACACATTAGTGCCTGTATCGGTGAAAAAGCCTTCAGTCCACCATCTACTCCATCTTCTAATTTACATTCGCCTTCTCAAGTCTTCATCTATCTGAGAAATTTACTCAGTTTGAATGATTCAGCCAAAAATGATTCAGCTCTCCAGACAAAACACGAGCATTCATCAGCGGCTGCCACTTATTGTTCGGTCGGTTTTCAGTTCAGTCTGGGTTAATGGAGCTTGAAATCAGATGGTCAGGTGTTGTTTTGACTCTGAGGTGTGAAGAGCATGTGAAAAACAAAATCCTCGGGAATAGGGAATCAAGAGTAGTACTAAGAGACTGCTGTGATTTCCGTAACATGGAGACGTAAAATAAATATTTAATACAATAACAACATGAGGTATGTATCTCGTTCCATGATGTGGTCAGAATAGCGGGAACTGGTAACAGGATCCATTATTTCCAGTCTCATTCCGGTATATTTTCTGATCCAGCCTCCACAAATCAAGGAACTCAGGAGACTCAAAAGATGGTTGAATCCCCTGACGAGGTGAACACAAACGGACCTGAGAGGTCCGGTAACAATTAGGGCCACAATACATCACATTTACGTTACATTTAGTCGTTTAGGAGACACCCTTATCCAGAGCGACTTGCTGATTTTCCACTCCAAGAAACTGTAGGTTAAGGGCCCAACAGTGACAGTTTGGCAAAGGTGGGATTTGATCCTTGGTCCTTCTGGTCCAGTTCATTAACACTATACCACCATGGTCCCACCTGGCTGGGTGAAGTTTGTCTGCCCATTTTAAGTGGCATAGCGAGGTCACTTCATGTTTGAGAGGCTCTCTTGTAGCCCATTTCAACGACAGTCTGTTTCGTAGTATGATTCCGTCTAGGCCTTCTGAAGCCTCTCCTCACTTCGGACTAATATGGGACCAACTACCATCTGCAGGGCCCTATTTGGTTTGCATTCGCACCTCCAGTAGGAGAGCTGCGTGGCGCTGAATTTGCCTTAGATGACTAAACCCTGGATTTCACTGTCGGCACTGTGTTCACTGTATTTTTTTTCCCATTTTAAGCATGAATATCTGTTGTACATTTAAATGTATATTTAAAAATAGGCGCTGGACCAATCTGTGTATATATCTGTGTATATATCTGTCTATGTTCCTATGCACTGAGAAAAGTACCTATACACTGTGTTTGTAGGATCATCCTGAGCTCCTGCACCTTTAGTATGAATAGTTGATAAGGTTCTTGGATGTGAGTTAGTAGTTCAGTTAGCAAAATAGGGGGTTAAAAACACCCAGAAATAATAGTGGGAATTCCTATAAAGGACATTCCGTTAAGCAAGGTTCGACTGTAATAGTTTAAGGCCAACTCTTAACTAGATTACCTGACGAGATTATAGAGATTGCTCTATAGGTCACAATGATCCTCTCATGATTGACCGAAGTACTACTCATGGACTATACTGCTTCAGGAGAACAGTAAGATGCCAGAAGTAAACAATTTAGGATTAAACATTATTAGCAGGACTTTGTAGTCGATGCAGAACACTAGAGTCAGCGTGAACCGAATAATGTCTGGAAATCTGACTTTCTTTTCCTCATTAGAACACAAAATTGCAGAGTCTGAACATTATCTTGAATGGAACATTACAACGTTCAAGTTCAGAGCTTATAAGAACATGGACTCAGCATGTTTATGCTTCCCAATTTGGAACGCTTGTGGGACTAGCAGGAATAGAAACAAAAAAAACGTTGCTGAATTTCACCTAGTTGGTGGAACAGAGGCTGAAAAGGACAGGAACTATCTCAGGAGACCGGTGGAACCTTTCCCTGACAGGCCTGCCGCCGTTACTGAAGCGTAAGGAGGCATAGCCAAGTCATTTCTGCCCTTTGAGGCCCAGATGCATATTTTTTAATTGACACACTAAAAGGATTTGCTTTAGCGCTTAATGAACTGATCCCATCTCTGTATAAATCACTAAAAGGTTTAATGCTTAACCTGATCATTTCATATCCGGTCACGAGCCTATAAATCTCACAGCGTCCAAGATCGGATTCGTGCCAGACCGTACGATCGATGAGCTCTGCAAAGCCCATTTTTTTGTGACACAGGTGAGGACAGGTGAGCTGACGTTAGGAGAAACAGGCAGGAAGCAAAATCAGAGCTGAGTACGAAAGTCAAGCAAGGAATGCTGACAATTAGGGTCCTGTAAAAAAAAAGTGGGATAAAGAGAGTCCGGAAAATAGAACGCATACTAAACAGCGACTTTGCATGCATGCTAGATTTCAGGTGGATATAAAGAGGTCACAGACCTCAGATGAGATACGGCAGAGAAAATGATCGGGTAACGTCTTGCTAATGCAAATGTGTAAAAAAAATAGACGGGGTTTAGGAGGATGGTCCGAATGTACGCTCGATTATATACATATTCATAAAGTGCAAGCAGGATAACTATGACAGTCAGAGGACATTACAGACATGGTGCTGTTTTTATAAAGTCTCATTTATTTATTCTTTTATTTAAACCTGCTATTCGTTGCTTCAGTTTTAGCCACTCATTTTATATTTGGCTCAAGTAATGACGCTTCAGCGTTATAGAGAAATCAAAAAGTGTACTCACAAGAAAGATTTGACGTCCATGCCCCGATTGCGTATTTGCCCCACCATGTGGTCCCAGCTGCCCGGGTTGGAGCGTGATCGTGCCCCTGCGCCCGCTCTATACCGAGACGCCCCTGGTGTCGCCGGGCTGCCCCGCCCCCCTGCCCGTGAGCCGCCCCGCTGCCCGCCGCTTCCGCCCCCAGGGCCGCTGTGCAGCTGCCCCAGGCTCTGTGAGGTGGCGGGTGGGTCGTTGGGCGGCGGAGGGGGCCGGGGGGTCAGGGGCTGCTGGAGGCTCTGTTGTCTGACGAGGGGGCGAGGACGGCACGCCGCGGGCGCAATGTGCTCCAGAGTGGACGCCGTGGACAGCGAGGAAGTGTCTCCAAAACTGGGGAATGGAAGGAGGACAGAATGTGGAGACGAAACAGGCGGACGTTTCAAGCGATGATGGAATGATGGGGAACAAGAGAGAGAAGTTAGACAGGAGGTTTATTTTACTAGCATTTTCTTCTGAGCAGCTTAAAAGCTAAATGTCAGCATTAGAAACAGAAACCAGGCTGAACTGGCAACCTGCTAATGTTGCTAATGCTGCTCTGAGCCACTCACAAATGTCCTAAAACATCAAAAATTCCTCCTAATGAACTAAATATTAAAACTATTCAGACACTTTGTTTTGCACATACAACCCAGCTACTAATAGCACTTACACCTACTAGCACTTACTGCTAACTGTTGGCGCACTTGCTTGTTTTCTTCCAAAGGATTTTAGCAACAGAGCAGTGATTTCTTATAAATGTGAATAAAACAAAAAATAAACAAAAATAGTAAGCACAGTAAGAATGATTTATGTACACAACGTTAACACACACAGCTAGGTGGCTGCTCATGCTGCTAATATATCCACTAACAGAAGTCCTAAAACATCAAATTCATGCTAATGAACTAAAAATTAAATAAAAACAGTAATTTTACTATTCAGTCACTTTATGTACATATAACCCAGCTAATAATTGCACTTACATTTCTAGCACTTACTGCTAACGCTAGCACTTAACTAACTGTTAGCACACTTGCTTGTTTTCTTACAAATTACTTTAGCAGAGTAGTGATTTACTGTAAATAAAACTGAAACAAACCTTGTAGTAAGCACAGTAAGAATGACTTACACAGAGTAGACAACGTTAGCACACAGAGCTAGGTGGCTACTAATGCTGCTAATATACCCAGAGCCACTAACAGAAGTCCTAAAACATTATAAATTCATCCTAATGAACTAAATATTAAATAGAAACAGTAATGTTACTGTTCAGACACACGTTTTATATACACAGAAGCTTGCTAATAATAGCACACGTACTAGAATTTACTGCTAATGCTAATCGGTAGCGCTAGCACTAGCACTTACTACTAACTGTTAGAATTTCTTTTTCTTACAAATTACTTTAGCATAAAAGCAGTTATTTCTTATACATTAAAATAAAACAAATCTTGTAGTAAGCACAGTAAGATTTAGAGCTAGAGAGCTAGATGGCTAGCTAGATGGCTGCTAATGCAGAGGCACTTACAGAAGCCCTAAAACATCCTAAATTCATCCTAATGACCTAAACACAGAATAAATATAAATACATATTTAATAAAAACAGCCATTTTACTATTCAGACACTTTTTGTATACATACAGCCCAGCTAGAGCTAGCACTCTACTAACTGTAGTATTTGTTATAAAAGTAGGATCAGAGGGTGTGTGTGTGTGTGATTTCTTATACAATAAAAAACACAACGACAAACCTTGAAGTAAGCACAATAAGAATGATTTATGTACACGACATTAACAAATCGAGGCGGCTGCTGGAATGCTAGCCAACTAGCCCCAGTTTGACTCCTTATGACCAAAACAAGCCAGGTTGCATTAAAAAAAATTTATTCAAGTTTAACTCAACTCACACTCCTGGTTTTTTATTTTTTTTATTTTGCTCTGCTCATGTGTGATTAGTGTAACTCTCAGCATTAATGAGGCTAACGCTCTGTTGGAGGATTTAGCACGCCGTGGCTAAGGGCTGCTGCATTTCAGCCGCTTTACGAAGTGAATTAATGTCAGCCATAAGTCAGGCTCTGCCTTCGCGCTTGCCCTTCTCATTATTTCACACAGCAGCAATAAAAAGTACTCTTCTAACTCACGGCACTCGGTACAGAGACGAATAGTAAAGAGGGTTAGTTTGATTAGCAGGGTAGAGTCTGAGTGCACTTCCAAGAACTGTTTATTTTAATTAGATTTATTCACACCAGGAATGTCAGTCCTGTTTACACCTGGCTAGGTGCAAATGGGCTGATTGAAGTCTTAAATTGGGGTGATTTGTTAAGTGGAAGGAAAAGGCATGAAAGTGTAAGACGTACAGGACTGCACTGAATCCAAGGTTAGGATTGGATTAATAAAGTGATGCCTTAATTTTTCTTAACAGTTATTGGTGTTGCACTCACAAAAATATCAGATACGTAAATCAACAAATACGCCTGAAACAAAATACAAAAATGTTTTCTTAAATAATTCTAAAGAAGTTCAATACAAAACCACCGTTTGCTCGACTCATTCAGTCCTCCAGGCTCAGCTTTCTCCCGACGAGGTGCAAAGGGGCCGCAATCAAAGAAACAGACGAAAAATAGCTAAAAGCCTGGATAAGTCACAGTTCCTTCTACTATACCTTCCCAAAAATAGAAACCAATTCTGGATGTACACGGCCGGAATGAAAAGAGCACGAAGCAGAGAAAGTCAGGAGGATCTGGAGGACTGAAGCCCAAGGCGAGTCGCACGGTAATAAAAAATAATATTATTATAACAATTTCTGTCCATTTCATTCTGTGTCCTGCTCGTAGCTCCAACAAATTCATTTCACTGAATCAAAGAACCTCTAAGGTTAAATGTCTCTGTGGGACCTTGACGACGAACACAGAGCTTCTCATGACGACAAATTAACGTCTTTAATATGAGCTGGATTAAATCAGGTCACGCTCTCGAATCATTCCCACTCGTCCTTCTGAGAATAACCTTGGCTCGAAACAACCCCCATAACGAGACACATGCTGTACACATCTGTACCAGCAGCACATAACGTTAACCCTTCTGGTCTGTTCAGAAAAATAATCAATAAAGCGTCCAGAAAAAATATAAAGTTTTTTATTTATTTCTGGCTTTCTTTGTTTGACTTCTCCACATTTATATTTCTATATATCAACACAGAAATATATTATTATTAAATATTAGAAAAATTAAGGTAAAATATCAGTTAATGAATTTAATATATTAAATTGATAAACAATTATAAACACAAATAAAAAATAAATAATAAATAAATAAACAGAGACTGTTTGAAAAAAAATCCTTATCTATGTACCTATATTGAATTAAATATGACTAAATCTGTCTTTTTAATCGATTTTCTGCACACAATGTCGAACGGTCACACATCCAACCGAAAATGTGCTTATACAGTCTTATGCAAAAGTTTGGGCACCCTTGGTTTGCTGACTTCTTCTTTTTAATTATGAAAAATAAGAGGTCATTTGACCAGGGGTGACGCTGAGTGATGTGATATGAAAAGTATAATCTACGGGCCACACGCCTAATTGCTGAACAGAGTATAGTGGTTAAGAAAGTTCCCTGGTTATCAGTCGAAGTTTGTAACCCACGATCAGCTTATTAAGCTCAGAAGGTTCGATTTTTTCCCTCCGTCACTCACTTGCTGGGTCTCAAGATGCCCGAGTGCATATGGCTCTTGACGGTTTGCCACCTCCCGGCCTTGCTGCCTCCTGCCTCTACACTCCGGACGCTGTCACTGCGACTGGGGCCGCCCCCCGTTGCCCCGCCCGTCTCGCACCTCTCCGCCGAGCCACTACACGCGGCCAAGAGAACGGGAAGCAGAACGAGAACGCAAAAAATGAAGACGGCCGGACGGACGGACGCACAGAAAAACAGACGCACAACAAAGAGGGCAGAGAAGAGGCATGAGTTCATCCAAAACGCTCCGAGTTAACGCAATCCCTCGTAGATCCAACGCAGGACAGGGTCAGGACAAGAAACTAAAAGGAAAAGAATTCAAAATCTAAAGTCTCGTTTAAGCTTAGATTTGTTTGCCCTGATTTTTAACATTTGTATTTATTATTATTACAGGTATTCCCCGCATAATGTCCGTTCTAATATGCATCCGTGTTCTGATGAGGTTATTATCCTTATTTTAAACTAATTCAGCTGTGTATTAGCTTACCAGATATGTCATACACGCGGCATCAGCGTGAGCGCACTAAATGCGTTTGGCCGGCACCGAGAAAAGATTTTACCATCTTAAGTAGTAAAACGCAGAACTACAGGACACACCATGCAAATTCACTACAGGAACTACATTTCCCATAATGCCCCAGCATCTATACAAAGGCTTGAATGCTTTCAGTCTGCACCGGTTCCTTTCAGTTTTTCTCATGGACAAATGGACTTCCGCAAATATTTAAAGAAAATCCATGACAAACTAACACCCACTTTAGTGTTAAATCGCTTCATCAATTTCAATTCTGGCTGCGCCCCAGTGGGACAACTAGACTAGTCTAGAGATGTGCAGATGTTAAGCAACTCACCTGTAGTTTTTAGCTCATAATTTCGAGCTTCCTTATGATAGGAATCAGAAATAGAGTCTAAAACATGAAATAGAGTCTAAAACATGAAAGCCGTTATGTTTGGATTTGGTTGAAATCTGGCAACCCAGATTATCTGAGAACGCGATGTGGAGGACAGAGGGCTTCTTACGAATTAAATCTCAATATGATCTCTCCACAGAAAGTGCAGGGATAAATGCTTATCTAAAATTAGACAAAAGAAAACCAGTATTATAAGATTATAATGCAAAAAAAGTATATAAAAATGTTAGAGAAGGAAAAGGAAAAACATTCCAACATTCAAACAGAAAACGTGCCTAAGAAAACGGTTCTGCTTTAGCTCTAGTACAGATCTGAGGGAGGATCGTTTCCATGGTTACTCCGTGAGCTTGAGGTTAGTGGTTAGATGTTAGGTGGTGAGATCTCTGTGCCACAGGGATGTAGAAATTTATTTATATAAGAATAATACTAATAATAATCATAATTCAGGTTGGAATGAAACAAGCATGAGATAAAGAAGCTTAAGTTAATAACCGGTGGCTCTGTCCCAGGACATGGGATGATTCCTGTACCCAGATGGAACTCGAACCCAGGTTACTTTACAGCATTTACAGCACTTATCCAGAGTGACTTGCAATTTTGATACAATCGTACAATCCAAGCAATTTTTTTTGGGTTAAAGGTCTTGCTCAAGGACTCAACTGTGGCAGCTTGGCAGCGGTGGGAGTTGAACCTTACATCTTCTGGTCCAAAGTCCAGCACTTTAACCGCTAGGCTACCACAGTCCCACAGGTTACTGCAAGCACAATAATAATGTCACTTTCGAAACAGTGCCTGAAACCTCCAACATTTTAAACGCTCTATATAAAGGCCAAAATTAAACATGTTACACTGAGCTCTAATTAAAGACCAGGTTTCTGCTGCATCTATTATCTATTATCTGTTATCTGTTGCTGTCCTGCCTTCAATTAGTGCCTGATTTTCTCAGAGCGAGGCCAGAGAGTGCTGGATCCGTGTCTCCTTCCCATATAACGACCTCAATTAAGCAATTAAAAAGCGAGGCAGCGTGAGACCGGGCTGGAACGTGAATAAAATACGAATCCATCCAAGAGCCGAACGACGTCTGGACTCTCTTAAACAGGATGCAGTCCCGTTCGGAGGATTATTACTGTATGTCATATAATTAAAATCCCTCGTGTAACGTCGTCTGAATTACAGAACGGAAATCCAGTTCCAGTGGGAAATAACAGTAGGACTTACTTGGGTGTAAGACGAGGATCCCCGTACGGGGCGTACGGAGACATGTTCAGGAGAAACTCTTTAGGAGGGTACGAGCTCCACCGCTGCTGAACGTTACTGCTGTCGTTGTTGTTCCAAAAATCCCTGTCCAGGTCACTATACGCACAAAGAGGTGAGGGAGAGGAGATAATTATTCCCTTGGTTATTTTTTAACATACAGTATTTAGGACTTACTTGTTTTCTCCTCGACCTCGTACTGACACCGAGTCTGGAGAACTCGCTGTATCCAAACCCGGCTTATTCCTCTTCCCCTAAAGAGAGAGAGAAACAGAGAAAGAGAAAAAGAGAGAGGTTTTTGCTATTGCATTATAATCCCAATTATTCAGACTGACATGGATTTACTCTCCATTGTTTCATTAACACACTGTCAGGTTTTAATTATTGATCATATCAGAATATGAATGTATGTACTGTAAATATGACAGAATGTCTGCTTTTCCTGAGGAATGAGAAGACAGAGTGCGAAAACATTGAGCTCGGAAATCATAGGAATATAAGAAAATTAGAAATGTTAGCCTTTAAGAGTGAAGGATCAGGGCATAACAGAGCTTTAGTCAGACGATGCTCTTGTTCTAGCTTGACAAGACATAACGTCTAATAAGAAGAATAAAAAACACATCTGTAAGTCGTCCTGGGTAAAGACCTTTTCACACCGAGTACGATTTTAACGCAATAAAAAAACACCAAATGCTGTTTCTTTCTTTAATTTCCCTTCTCTTCATGTGTTGGAGATTCCTCTGTGTCTTTTTCACACCATGAACTTAAAGAAACATAAACACAAATTAAAATTAGTGCAGGAAGCTTTATGGTTTGTGTTTTTTTGTGATCATGAACAGACACTTAGATAAATAATCAAACCACCAGATCTTTTCTTTAATATCCATGTTTTTAGAGGCAGCCTGTTGCTCGTCCTATAAGCTCTTGATGAGCTGTTCTGCCTGACGACCGAGCTCTGATTGGTTAGCCTGATTTTAATAGAGAAATTAGAACAGGCTCCGATTAAACATTTAATGCAGCGTCACGGTCCGTCAGTTTCGGACATGTCTAGGATCTCATAATATAGGAGTGAAAGTGAACTTAGATTAGATAGTGGCTTAGATTTTCCTTGAATGTGACTCCATGTAGTTTCTCTCCAGAGTGTGTGTGTGTGTGTGTGTTTGTGTGTGTGTGTGTGTGTGTGTATGTGTGTGTGTGAGTCTGAGTGTTAGCTACAAAAAGAAAACACAATGGGCAGAATGATAAACAGTGTTTCTTTGCACAATTCACCCGGCGAACAAATATCAACTACAGAGAAAGGTCAACTATGGTATGTAAACACACACACACACACACACACACACACACACACACAGAAAGTTTGTCTTTCCAAGTAAATCTTGGTTGTTACAAACGATTCATACACTGACTCATTGAGCTAAAGCGAAGCAAATCTTGTGACAAAATGATTTACTGATTCGAACATTGACTCACTGAACAAAAGAGCAGTAAATCTAGGAATCACTTGAGCCAAAGGAATCATTTCAATCTCTGCCTCCCTGAATGAGAACGGAGCAAAACATTTTATGGCAGAATGATTCACTGATTCAAACAGTGCCTCTTTGAACAAGAGAAGAACAACACTTGGTTATGACTATATGATTCAATGATTCAAACAATTACTCACTGAACAACAGAGAAGGATTCACTTGAACTAAATTAATCACTTCAAACTAACTGCAAAATGTATTATGACCAAATGATTCACTGATTCAAACACTGACTGACTAAACAAAAGAGTAGTAAATCCACTAATCACTTGAAAGAAAGGAATCACTTTAAACTCTAGCTCACTGAATGAGAAAGGAGCAAAACGTATTACGGCAGAATGATTCATACACTGACTCACTGAACAAGAGAGGAGCACATATATGCATCACCTGAACCAATGAATCACTACAAACACTGACTCATTGAATGAGAAAGGAGCAAACATATTATGGCAGAGTGATTCACTGATTCAAACAGTGACTCACTGAACAAAAGAGAAGCAAATCTAGGAATCACTTGAACCAAACGAATCACGTCAATCTCCGACTCACTGAATGAGGAGAAAGCAAAACTTATTGTGACAGAGCAATTCAGTGATTCAAACACTGACTGATTAAACAAGAAAGAAGCAAATCTAGGAATTACTTGAACTAAATGAATCACTTCAAACTGACTGCAGAATGTATTATGACTATACTATTCAGTGATTCAAACCCTGACTGACTAAATAAAAGAGAAGTAAATCTAGGAATCATTTGTACTACATGAATCATGAATCACTTCCAACTCTGACTCACTGAACAAGACACGTTGTCATGACTAAATGATTTAGTGATTTATGTACTAATCCAAAAGGGAGAGGAGTTTTGTAAGTGAATCTATTCACTTACAAACATAAAACATTTCTTAAAAAATACATTTAAAGCACATTACTGAGAATAGTTCGGAACGAGGCGGTTTCATCAGAACACGTGCTTCTCAGAGCGTTTCTCAACGCGCCAATATAGACAACCATGTTTTCACTTCCATTATTTTCCAGAACGGTTTTCGTTACTGCAGGTCAGAGGAATAAAACACTCGCGTGTGTACACTCACGTATGTGTATGTGTATGTGTGTGTGCGTGCGTGCGTGTGTGTGCGTGCGTGCGTGTGTGTGTGTGTGTGCGTGTGTTAGCCTTCTCTTCTAACATCAGTGCATTTCTGAGAGCTTTTCTCTCAAACGCATCCCATCTATGATTAAACACGATCATAAAATCTTCAGCAGCCTGGAGCAAGTGCAGCCGGTGAGAGGAGGGAGGAGGAGATCAGACCGAGGAATCACAGCAGGTCGGAGCCGGACTGCAGAGAGAGAAAGAGAGCGGGAGGAGACGAGGAAACGACTCGGGGTTTTACAGAATTTCTAATAATGAGACAGGATTAAGATGTCAGACAGAAAGAGAGAGAGGAGGCAGAAAGAGAATGGAGATAGACGAGAAGAGCGAGACCGCCACAGATGCTCTCCCTGCTGGAGACACGGAAACCGTGCAGTCCCGCCCGACCACGTCTGTCCTCGTACTGTCCATCACGCTGCAACCCTCAGAGACCCCCCGCCGGCTCCTCAAAACTGCAGAAACTCCGCGTATTGAACCAGACATAAACGGTCCAACAGACACCCGGACCTCTAAGGGTTAGGGTCATCGAGGTATGTAGGAACTCCAGGTTTCACTGGGGTGTAAATATGACGACTCCAATTCACTTTCCTTCTATTTGTCCTTCAGCAAGTTGAAGGTCATCTCAGACTTCTCTATCTCAAGACACAGCTTAACCAAATCCCATCCCTCTAGGTCCTGGGTCGGCCCTGCATCCTTTTAGATGGTCTGAAACAGGGTTAGGGTTAGAATTAAGTGTTGAGATTGTGAGACTGTGAGATTCCCAAACCACCTCACCCTCACCTGGCTGTTGTAGGTTAGGAACAGGGGAGTTTCTTGTGTTTGAGGGGAATTGGGGGCTCACCCCAGACACATGTAGGGGTCCAGGGAGGTCCCAAACAACATTTTGACATTAATGACACTTGTTTATAACTGTATGATTTTCTGATTCAAACATTTACTCACTGAACAAGAGAGAAGCAAAACTAGGAATCACTCGAACCAAAGGAATCGCTTCAACCTCTGACTCACCGAACAAGACAGAAGCGACTCGTTGCCATGACCAAATGATTCAGCGGCGGTACCTAAAGATTTGCCCAGGATTGCAGCTGAATAAAGTGGTTAGAAGGTTTGTGTACCTACAAGAGCCGTTTGGGAGTCGACTCACTGAAAAGAGCCAGAATCACTACTTATGAACTCCTCACACACAGACCTGACAGAGACCTACACTAATTTTGGCTTTTATGTTAAAAAAAAATACAGATTTTATGTTAAATTATGTTAGGTATAATGTTAGATATAGTGTTACATCATTAGGGATTAGGATCATAAGGGTAATGGTTAAGTTAGGGCTAAGGGTTAGGAGTTAGGTTTGGGCTTAATAAATGTAGCAGGAGGCTAGGGGGAACCCCTGTGAGATGGCCAAACCACCTAGCCTGGCTGTTCTCGAATTAAGATAGCAACAGAGGAATGAACGCTCCACCCTTTTTTTTACTTTGTTTTCAACTTTTCTACTAGTTGTCGCTGCAACCCGAAAGCTCATGACCACAGGTGAAGACTAAGCTACAATGACCGCAAAACTGCTGCCTCGGACCAAATCCGACTGTAAGCCTTGCTCTTTCATAAACAAGATCCCGAGGTCTCTAAACTGTCCATGAATATCATAAATCTAAGTGGAGACACGGCACGACATCTGACACGCACTAAAAACGCCTTGCAGTAGCCGGACTGCAAAGTGGTGACCCCGGTGCCCCGTATCCCTGCAGCGCATCATAAGAAACCTTCTTACATTCTTACATACCATGAGATCGAGCGAGTGCAGATTCCCATGCCGCATGTTCTACTCCAGCAGGTTTACAGATCTGATTTTGTGGCTCTGTCGGTTTTTTTTTGGGGGGGGGGGGTGTTTCTGGCTTGTCATGTACAAATCTGAAACGTGATCTTATTTTAAAAAACCCAAACGCTTCGAGGCCTGTCAGACTGCTGAAGCAAGAGGTCATCACGTACGAGATCGGGCACAGGAAAAAAAAACACACCATATTATGATTCATGGTCTGCTGCGAGGTCTCTGCTCCGAGACATGCAGGGCTGACAGCAAACAGCAATACACACACACAGACACACAGGCACACACACACAGAGTTATGTAACAAACTGATGAACAAATGTAACGTGCTTCCATTACGATACATAGCAGAGAAATGCAGCATCAGTGTATCTGTGTTATTGGTTGTCAGGTGGTTAATAATGAGGTTTCCATCACTCTAAGAAACACACACACACACTCACACATATACATTCAAAAAGGTTTGGCTGGATGCTTTCCTAAACCAACACCATATAAACACATCATGTCCTACATTTGTACGGATGTGGCGTTGATTTACACATCTGAAAACGAGCTGACCTGATCTGACTGTAGTATTCCGACCTGAGGACCTGAGAGAGACAATGAGAGAGGGACAGAAGTCTGGATCCTGCAGGGTGTGGGTCTGGTGGATTTGAACCCGAGCCCAAAGAGTGAGTGTAATTAAAACCTGGGCTTATTTAAACCTCCTACAGTCCACCTTCTGCTCCTTCCCTCCTATAATCTCCTTTCTAATCTCCTTCATAAGGTCCGTTCAGGTCACGTCTGTTTCCGTGCATTAATAAACACACGTAGCCGTTCAGATCCAAAATGTTGTGACCCGCTTCTGTTTCGGCTGCCGCCGCTTTCCATCCCCGAACGGCAGCGGATTCATTAACCAGCAAAGCTAATTAATTTCAGCAATGATTCATTAGTCCTGGAGAGAGACTAATCCAATCTCCCTACTTACAGATGATGATTCATGTGTGGGTTATAATTATTAAGCACTTATTAATCACAGGTTTGTGCCGGTTTAGTTACAGCCGCGTTACATCAGCAGCGTACACACACAGCCCGACAACAACACCGCAATCCCGCAGTGTTACGCAGGTTGTTTGTAAATCTCCGCATCTTCTTACAGCGGCATTTTACCCTGCTAAGTTTGGAACGGCCTAGTTTCGTCCTCATCGCTTTTCGAAATTCTTGTTTTTGCACCATTACAGTTTTAAAAAGCGTACTTAAGTCCCGACTTATTAAAACTCCTCAGTTTTATGTATATATTCACCCCCAAACATCTGTTTTTAATCTCAGATTTGATCGTGGCTACTTTTTTACTTGATCATTTTGCCTTCAAAACTAGGGGTTAACTTTCTGAGTTGCACTGGGTCTCACTATCATTACGATACCAGTTTTGTTTACTTTTTGAATCCCCAGTTTTGTCCTGTTTTGTCCTCTCCACCTTATTCATATTGCTTTTCTCCACCACTTTTTAATATGCCTGATTTTCAAATCTGTACTTTTTGAATTCCAGTTCCATTTTTTGTCCTCACTCCGCTTTGAAAGGCCTACTTTTTTGTTTCCATCACTTTTTAAATAATTATTTTTGTCCCTTTAAACACTTCATTTAAATTTTGTCCTCGTGTTAAAAACTTCATCTTCGTCAGATTTGGAAATACGTAATTAATATGTTCTTTCAATTTCGTACCCACTTAATCCAGTGTAACCACCAGCACAGAGCTCAGGGCAGGAACCTTTCCTAGAGAGAACACTTATCCATTGCAGGATACACACTCTTGCAATGGAAGACTTTAGAGACACCAACTGACCAAATTGTCTTTGCAAAGTGGACAGAAACCAGAGTTCCCAGAGAAATTGTGTCTAATACAAACTGCACTCTGTTTGTGATGAGTGACATCACTTACCAGTCTGCGTTGGCACCACCCACAGACCCCGCAAAGTGCCACGAGCCACACGGCACACACCGTTAGACTGACAGATACGAGGAACACACTCAGAGACACCGAACCTAAAAGAAAGAAAAAAGAGAGAATGAAATGTGGTGATAGAGGACAAGTTGATTTATTGCTTATATTTTTATTAAATTAAACCATTAAATCATCTATAAATAACTTGTATATTCAAAACTACAGCAGCACAGCTTCAGCCAATGGAAGCGTCTGGGCTGACTGAATGGATTTGGGTTTAAATTCAGCCGATTCGATTTCCCGTCGCGTTAAGGACCGCGGGGCTACGTTTGTTTTGCATAATGGCGTGGCCGTAATTATTAAATAAAATTGAGAGAGAGATCATTTGTCGGGGAATTGAGGCCACACGCGCTAATACGAATACCGATGAGTTTTAAGGCGGCTCGGGAAGCGATGGCGCTGTAATTGCAAATATCCATCTTTTTTTTCCAGCTCCGTGTCTCGACATAATAGCTGCTGTGGATGTCTTCACTTCGGGCTTTTGTTTGGTGCGTCAGATACGGGACGTTACGATGAGCGCTCAATCCTTCCCTCCGGAGCGTAATTATAAACCCATTTACTGAGGACGGCGGGTTTCTGACGTCTTAGGAAAGAAGAAGTGTCAGAAAAATTATTTTCTACATGTTTGTTCAATTGTTTTAAAACAATTGCTGTACAGAAGCAACTGACTGTGCCTTGAGGGAGGGAAGGTCAGAAGAGGGATTTCCCTGTCCCTTTCAGCCACTGGCTGAAGGTGACTGAAGGTGCCGGTAAAGATGGTGAACGGACACGGCGAGTGGAGTCCGGTCCTCTGAGCAGATTCATTCATCCAGCTTGCAAGGATAACTTGCAAGGATATAAGATCGAAACTTTTTTGTTTGTCAAACTCAATGATGACTCAATCTGTGCGTAATCGTGTTAAAGCTTCAACCGCTCCTATATCCTAATGGCATGGGCTGTAAAAAACATAGCGGGAAGAGAGAAGCGTAATTTGGGAAAACGTCCGATGAGACCAAGAATTTGACATCCAACTTAAGAGTAAGTACAATTGGGATTCAGTTCCACCCTGACTAATGAACAAGTGCTCCAGCTTCATTACAACTGCTTTCTTGAGAGGAGAGCAATCTGGGTGTAACCAGGATAGAAAAAGTAGCAGAAGGCCCAGATGCACAACTGCACAACATAGATGAGAGTTTGAGAGTTTGAGAGACAGAAGCCATTCAAAAGTTCATCTTTATAAGTTGCTCAACAGTCATTTATTATGAAATATAATAAGCATCGAGACGCTACACCGAATTTTAAACACTTATAAACATATTCAAGAAAGCACAAAGATAACAACATACGATATTGGAGACTTTATCATTAAATAGATTTGTTACTGAACGAATCATCATTGAATATTACGTACTAGAAATACCAGAGGGCGCTCTTGCTCCACTATAGTTCTTTCTGGAATTTCTGTTATCATTGACCTACAGAAGGCTTCAAACATCACTCTAAGTTCATTTGCTTAGTAAATAAACTGTCACGCCCGCTGGCCACCAGGCCAGCGTCACCCGCTCATCACGCGCACCTGTTCCTCATTTCCCACGTCACGACCGCACAATATTTAAGCCGCGCTCATCTCACGCTCAGCGCGGATTATTGATGTTCCACGTCGGTCGCGTCCCTACGCGCCTCGCCGCCTATCGTGTCTCTACGCGCCTCGCTGCCTATCGTGTCTCTATGCGCCTCGCCGCCTATCGCGTCCCTACGCGCCTCGTCCTATCCAGGTATCGTGCGTACGCAGGCGTACGCAGGTTCAAAATAAAGGGGATTTATTTATTAAGCAACCAACAATAGGAGACAAAGCGAACGGAAAGGAAAGAGGACCGAAAACGGGTGTGAACGTAAACTGAGCCGCAGCCGGAAACGGGTATGAAATGAATACGGAAACGGGTAGGGAACATAAACTAGACCGAGGTCGCAAAACAGGTGGTAACTACACAAAACACGGAAGTACGCTAAAAGGCGCGATACCTGGATAGGACGAGGCGCGTAGGGACGCGATAGGCGGCAAGGCGCGTAGAGACACGATAGGCGGCGAGGCGCGTAGAGACACGATAGGCGGCGAGGCGCGTAGGGACGCGACCGACGTGGAACATCAATAATCCGCGCTGAGCGAGAGGTGAGCGCGGCTTAAATATTGTGCGGTCGTGACGTGGGAAATGAGGAACAGGTGCGCGTGATGAGCGGGTGACTCTGGCCTCGTGACATAAACAACAAATGATTTAGTTTCATGTTTATTAGTTTTATGTTACTAATTAAGTACAAATCCTTGATGACATTAGCTATGTCTGCATCATTAGTGCTACACTGAATAACGTCGAAAAGTCCGTCCTTAACATACTAAAGTAATCTAAAAAAAGCTTTTTGCTTTTTCTATACTACTTCTCTCCTCTGGACAAGTAAAGAGTGGAGATTCCCGGAGGATCTGGAGAGATTTCGGAGAATTTGAGCAGAGATTCC
Source organism: Ancistrus triradiatus (assembly GCA_025084515.1). Taxonomy (NCBI): domain Eukaryota; kingdom Metazoa; phylum Chordata; class Actinopteri; order Siluriformes; family Loricariidae; genus Ancistrus; species Ancistrus triradiatus. Next base: position 32,897 of record JAJAGP010000012.1, on the reverse strand, counting down.
AAATCCCTCTGTCTTTACGTGGGAAGATTCATCGCCGGGTTCCATTTTTCTTGTTTGTCTCCTGTCTCTGTCTGTTTATCGCCCCGTGTTTATTTCTCTCTGATTAATGATGCAACGAGCGAACGGAGAAAAGGGGCTAATCACTGATCCGCCTCCATCCATCCAGCTCATCGTCTCATGTTTTCCTCCACCCAGCACCAGGATTCTGTCGTTTACTTTGTGTTTAGAGATCATCTCAAATAATATATTCCTCCTCCTCCTCTTCTTCTTCGTCCTCCTCCTCCTCGTTGGAGCTCATGATTCCGCTCTGCTTCTCCCACGGTATTTATTCTTTTTCTTTTCTTCTTTTGTGTCCTGATGAAGAGTGGATATCCGTATCTTTGTATGTGCGCTGCCTCTCATAAATTCGTTTACACGTGGTTTTATCAGAATTCTAGGTGCACGAGGAGCTCTGTTTATACACATCCACCCACCTATACACACACACACACACACACACACAAATGCACAAGGTCAAACCCAGCCCTGGCACAACATAACAACTGCCAGCCCAGGACCTTCCCACTGCAGGCCCTGTCCTTTGGAAGTGCTGTTTTGAGGAGCTGGCTCTTATCTAGAGTTGCTTTTTTTTTGGATCTGGGGTCTGGACTCCAGTTTAACCTCTTGAGACCTCGCGTCACCACATGAGGACATGACGTTTTTGGTTTTCCACACCTCATACTTCATTCTGCTTAACTCAGTCCTCATTTGTAGACACTCTAGCATTTCACAAAAAAAACTTCCTGTTCAAAGATGGTGCTAAGTTTTTATACATAAAAAAATCAGAGCTCTGAGAAGGGAAAGGAGGTCTCAAGAAGTTACTACACACTTTCACTTCCATGTAAAGGATTCCGGGAGAGGTTCCCGATACCCCGACACGACCCTGAGCAAGATAAACAGGGTCAAAAGGGAATGCTCGGGTGGCGCAGCAGTAACATCCTTGACCACCACCCTGGCATCACATAGGCACAATTGTCCAAAAAAGGGGAGGATGGATGGCAGAATACATACATACATACATATACATATATATATATATATATATATATATATATATATATATATATATATAATTATAATTATTTATTTATTTATTTTCATATATATGTTTTAATTATTTATAGTTTGTTATGCACAAATAAAAATCTGTTTTACAGCTACTCCTAAGTTGCAGCAATTAAAGAAAAACCAAACACTAATAATATTCCCTGAGAAATGATATTTAGTTACTTACGCTTCTGACTACAAACCTTTCTCTAGTTTATATTAAAATATTCATCGTACACTCAGGGTGTGTGTCCAGAACTAACACGTGGCTGTAACACACATCAGCTATTATTCAAACATGAAATGAGAATGTGATTGGCGACGAGAGGAAAATGAGAAAATCAGCTTTTATTATCAGATGCACCTGCTTCCGACTCACCAGATGTGTTCCTTATGTCTCTCGCCCGCTCCCTCACACCATCCGAGTTCACACCGTCCGAGAATTTTACGCTGCACCATAAATACTGAGGCTGATCGGCTGCAGCTCTAGTTCTTCTTTCAACGCTTCAGTCACGTCTGAGATCGTAATCAGAATGGATAACTGTCACGTCGGTGTGGCCTAACTGGCAAGGAGGAGACGCATGCAGGTTCTACCAAAATAACCATAGTTTTTAATTGAACTAAACACAAACTTTATACAAATGTAAATAAGCACGATAATCAAAGAAAACAAACCCGAACCAAATGTGTAAGCAGGCCTTCCGAGAAACACAATGTAAACAGCCCTATCGCGAAGCAAAACATTCATGAAATACACAAATAAACCAATAACAAACACTGGAATACACAACTGCACAAATAACAGACACCGGCTACCGCAAAACTCCTTACAAAAGCGAGCTTACTGGGATATACAGAGCAACCCAGCAAAATGGAACAAATATAATTATGAAAGCGGCCGCAAGCCACCAGCACGTCGCAACAGTCGAAAGGTATAATCCAAAAGCAAATCCGCGTGCCGTTCGGGAGCTAGGGCCCTGCTTAAATACAGTCTGTTCATTAGAGTTCACTAGTCCGAGGGCCCTAGCTTCTTCTTCTGCTGGCGCTCCGCTGTCTAGCAGAGTACCACGAACGGCGCGGTACAGACTGCCCCCCCCCCTCGAGGCAAGGAGGGGCATGAAAACATGGAGGACAGGGGGGACCCGTGACATACTCCCCCCCCCTACGGAGCCTGAGTCAGACCTAGGGCTCTTTTAAACGCCCCCTCCACCGGGGCTTACGACAGCATCTGGGGGTTTCCTCTCTGGTTGCTTCCTGGGTACCCATTTGGGCACCGAATTCAACCGGACCCCCTTTTGGATAGTGTCACAGGAACACACGGCCTCCTGCTGGGCCTCACAGGAACACACGGCCTCCTGCTGGGCCTCTCGGGAACAAACAGTCTCTTGCACAGGTACATGAGCGAGGACAGTCTCCCTCGGCACGGCGACTGGACTGGTCGTCCTCAGCTCGGGTACTGGAACGGTCCTCCTCAGCGCGGGAACCGGAACAAACCTCCGTGCTGGCACTGGAACAGGAGCAGACGACCTCGGCACTTGAACAGACACCCTCGGTCAGGAACAGGAACACCTGCCCTCGGCACGGCTACTGGATTTGTCGCCCTCAGTGCAGGCACAGGTCCTGGAACAGACACCCTCGGCACAGGAACAGACACTCTCAGTGCGGGAACAGGAACACTCGCCCTCGGCACGGCTACTGGATCAGTCGCCCTCGGTGCAGGCACAGGTCCTGGAACAGACACCCTCGGCACAGGAACAAACATCCTTGGAGCTGAGTCTTGAACAGACCTCCTCAGTGCTGGAACCGGCATGGGAACAACCCTCGGTGCTGGTACTGGAACAGACCTTCTTGGTGCTGGCACAGTATCGGCCCTCCTTGGCACGGGAACTAACGATAATGTTCGTGGCGCGGGAAACCGCACGAATGTTTGTGGCGCGAATGTCCGCAGCGTGGGAATCGGCATGAATGTCCGTGGTGCAGTAGTCACGTGAGCAAACACCAAACTACCGGACGCACCTGGCTTATACACAGAGCTAACGTGCTCAGGACCGGGATGACCAGACGCTAAAGACTCAACTACTGAGCTCGGGAGTTCGGAAACGGAACGACTAGACCCTATCGGCACCACCACAGAGCTAGCGTGTTCAAAAACGGAACGACATCATGCTATTGGCTCCGCCACTGAGCTAGCGTGTTCAAAATCGGAAGGACAAGACGCTATAGGCTCCACCACTGAGGTAGCATGTTTAAAAACGGAACGACATGATGCTATCGGCTCCACCACTGAGCTAGCGTGTTCAAAAATGGAACGACATGATGCTATCGGCTCAACTACTCAGCTAGCGTGTTCATACTCGGAACGATAAGACGCTATCGGCTCAACTACTGAGCTAGCGTGTTCCAAAACACAAACATCTCTCGCTATGGGCTCTAGTATTGAGTTAGCATGATCGTAAACATAAACCTCCACTATTTTTGGCTCAAGTATCGAGCTAGCGTGTTTAGAAACACTGACATCTGATGCTTTTGGCTCTGATACTGAGCTAGCGTGGTCAGAAACACCAACATCCGCCGCTATCAGTTCTAATATCAAGCTAGCGTGTTCAGACACCAAACTATTTGACGCTATCGGCTCTAGTACAGAGCTAACATGATCAGACACCAGACTACTTGATGCTATCAGCTCTCGTACGGAGCTAGCGTGATCAGACACAAATCTATTAGACACTATCGGCTCTAGTACGAAGCTAGCATGGTCAGACACAAAACTATTATATGCCATTATATACCAACATCCCCCACTACCGGCTCAAGTACGAAGCTAGCGAGTTCAGAAACACCACAACAAGACGCTTTCGGCTCATTTACTGAGCTAGCATGTCCAGTAACACCATAACAACACGCTATCGGCTCAATAACTGAGCTAGCGAGTTAAAAAATACTACCATCTGATGCTATCGGCTCTAGTAGTGAGCTAGCATGTTTAGATACATCATCATCTAACGCTATTGGCTCTACTACTGAGCTAGCGAGTTCAAAAACAGCTACATCCACCGCTATTGGCTCTAATAGTGAGCTAGCGTGTTTAGATACACCATCATCGGATGCTATCGGTTCTACTAGTGAGCTAGTGTGTTTAGATACACCATCATCTGATGCTATCGGCTCTACTAGTGAGCTAGCGTGTTTAGGTACAGGGCTAACATGTGCTGGCCGGTGCTTGGCCAGAACTTTCCAGCAGCTGGTAAGCTGGGGATCTGGCAACTGACCTACCAAAGCTGACCGTACCAGGCAACTAGTGGCCTCCAGCCTAGAGCTAGTAGAGAGACCAAACTGGTCCCACAGCTCACTAATGAGCTGATCATAAGTCTCCAGTAACAGCCGGGACCAGTAGGCCTCCGCCCAGTCAAGGGCTGGACCTGTAAGACAGCAGTAGTGAGGGAAATGGAGTAAATAGGCTGAGCACTGCCGAAAAATTCGCCGCATTGACGGGGATTACCGTCAAATTTTTTCGGCAGCTCAGCCGGCGTAGACTGCACCAGATTAACGTGGTTACCTGCCGTGTCCTTTGTTTGGCGGGGATTTCTGTCACGTCGGCGTGGCCTAACTGGCAAGGAGGAGACGCATGCAGGTTCTACCAAAATAACCATAGTTTTTAATTGAACTAAACACAAACTTTATACAAATGTAAATAAGCTCGATAATAAAAGAAAACAAACCCGAACCAAACGTGTAAGCGGGCCTTCCGAGAAACACAATGTAAACAGCCCTATCGCGAAGCAAAACATTCATGAAATACACAAATAAACCAATAACAAACACCGGAATACACAACTGCACAAATAACAGACACCGGCTACTGCAAAACTCCTTACAAAGCGAGCTTACTGGGATATACAGAGCAACCCAGCAAAATGGAACAAATATAATTATGAAAGTGGCCGCAAGCTGCCAGCACGCTGCAACAGTCGAAAGGTATAATCCAAAAGCAAATCCCCACCGTTCGGGAGCTAGGGCCCTGCTTAAATACAGTCTGTTCATTAGAGTTCACTAGTCCGAGGGCCTTAGCTTCTTCTTCTGGCGCTCTGCTGTACTGCGGAGCACCACGAACGGCGCGGTACAGGGGGTACCCGTGACAATAACTCTATTTTAAGTTTTTGTATTAGTTAGGATTAAGGATTGTTCAGGTTATATACAGCAACAGGACTGTTATAACGCCTAAGCACGGAATGTTATTTAATAGAGCGATGGTACTATATTAATTTTATCAGGGGAGTCTGAAACTCAGAAACTCAGGAACAGACAGAACCTGAATAGATCCTGACCCAGCAGGGACCTGGCAACTGGAAGCAGACAGAACTGGTACATTTCACACGGCAGAAGACAGAAAAAACACAAACTTTAACCTAGTGGAACAGAACCGAACCAGGACCTCTGAACAGGTGTAACAGAATCACAAACCCAGTAGACGAGGACCCAGATGACACCTTTAACCTGGAGGAACAGCACAGAGCCGGGAACTGTAACGCAGCAGAACAGGACAGAACCAGCAACAACAACTTGGTGGAACAGAACCAAACAAATACCTTTAAACAGCTGTAATAGAACAGGTCCAGCACCTTTAACTCACCGGAACTGGAAGCAATCAGGAACTTTAACACAGCAGAAAATAACAGAACAGAACCAAGAGATTTTGCTTGGCAGAACAGGACACAAACAGGACCTTTAACCTGGTGGAACAGGACAGAAACAAAACCTTTTGCTCGGTAGAGAGCAAAAGAACCGAGCCCTTTATCCTCGATACAGATACAGGATTGAGTTTCTGTTTTTTGTCTGTGTTCCTAATTTTCGGCCTCACCTCAGAGTCTCAGAGTTCCTCCTGTTACAGGGCTGGATTTCAAATCATAACGCTGAATCAAATCATTAAGATAAATTATTAAAGCTTCATCATTGGTAATATTCTGACCATATAAAAATCTCTGATAAAAACCTTAACCTCAGGACAGCTGGTTAATCTAATATTAAACAGCAGAGCATTTTATCTACGAAGCTTTTTTTTACGTGTACACATCCCTGTACTAAAAGTTCCATCATTTGTGAGTTATGTAATTGTGTACTTATGTGTACAAATTGTGCAAAAATACTTATGTAATTGATGCTGGGTTTTTTTCTGCAGAATACAGAATGGGTTTAAAAGTCAAACGTCCTGAGCTAGTGAGAAAATGGCACGTAATTGATTCGTAGCCGGGGGGGTTAATAAAGATTAGGAGAGCTGTGTTTTAACTTTGGACATTGGAAGGCCGGGAATTAATTGCTGATTGCGTCTGAAAGCCTGTTCCATTTGCTTTGTACCCGAGAGGGCATAACGAATTACACTCTTCATTCGATCGTACGATACGTGGGAGCGCGGAGAGTTAAACCGCTTTCGGGTTTGTGATTTAATGATGGAGGACATGAGACAAAACCCTGTCGAGCATCACTACAGTACACAGAAGCTTAAATTCGGAGCCAGACGATCTCTCCATGCCTGGGGTCATGATGGTGGCATTTGATAAATGGCTTAACGTCAGTCCTCGCTGGTGATTTTTCAGCTGCTGCCAAGAAAACTCTGACAGATTTATAACAAATCAGTGACAAGATTATTTGCAGCTCAGTCTAAAAAGACGCGACGACTAAGCCTTAACCCGCCAGCCCTCCACCTTTAAGAAAAGTCCTCTGGAGATTCAGAACTGGCACTGAGAGCTCAGCTCTCACTTGACTAGCACTGTTTAGGCTCAGATCTCCGTTAATTGGCACCATTAAGCCCAGATCTCGGTTAACTGGCATTGTTAAGCTCAGCTCTCACTTAATTGGCGCTATTCAAGCTTAGCTCGCAGTTACCTGGCAACATTTAACCTCAGATCTCAGTCAACTGGCACCATTAAGCTCAGCTCTCGATTAACTGGCAATATTTAGTCTCAGGTCTCAGTTAACTGGGACCGATTAGGCTCAGGTCTCAGTTAATTGGCACTGTTTTTCCATTGTTTCATTAATCAGTTGATCATAATACTCGTTTGAGATTTATTTATTTATAGAGTACTGTGCAAAGTCTTAGGCCACCATTAGATTTGATTTACTGTATCATTGTTGTATCAGTCCCCGTTTTAGAACACAACTAGAAAACAGAGGACATCTGGCTTTTTGGCTTTTAAAGTAAAAAAATGTCATTATTATTATTATTATTATTATTATTATTATTATTATTATTATGGTAACTTCTTTTATCCAGAGCATTCGCAGTAATAATTGACGGAACGACCATAACAGATTATAAAATAAACACATCGGCAGGCGGACCAAATCAGGAACGCAGCGGCCGGGCACGTTTATGCCGGAAGCCATTGAGACGTTCAATTATGACGTCCATACTCGTCCTTTCCTTCAATTTCCAAATCTCATCTTCTGGACTTTGGTACCTGAGGCGTTTATTTATTAGTGGTTCCTGATTGCAGAGCCGAAGCGTGCAGGTTATAAACACTACAGCAAAAACACTGGGACATTTTAAAACACAGCACCAATTTAATATTTATTTTACGTTAAAAAGTCAGTCTCGATGTTGTTTGTGTTGTTTTTTTAGGTTTGGTTTCCTCCAACATGTGTTTAAATTCCTGTACGATGCTGGAATGTGTTTACGCTTCTGTTGGTTGTCATTATGATCGTTCCTTCGACCATTCGGAAAAGTCAACAAGGAGAACTTGGTGTATAGAAGAAAGGGAGATAAATGGGAAAAAAGCTCCAGGTCCCAGTTGACCTGAGTGGGTTTGTGCCCTGTCACGGACTGGCACCCTCTCTAAGGCCGGTCCCGATATCTGTGAGTGAGTATATGAAAGCCCAGCCAATCAGAATCAAGCACTTTCCATGGCATCACCACCTGCTAATCCAGAGGTGCAAGTCTGAAAGCTGAAACCTGTCTATATTTAGAGCCCGGGTGCAGTTACAAGCCCAAACAGCGCTCTTCTAAAAGCAGGACGTGTAACACGGGTGTAAAAATAGATCTATTAGCACAGCCCCGTCCCACTTAACGGAGCTCCTGTCAGGCTGAAATCAAATTTAGCAGCACAAATTCATGAGAGAGAGGGTGCCGAAATGTAATCAAAGCTCGCCATGCGGGTGTTTAAAACATGAGCCCAGACGCTGGCCGTTTCCCCGAACAACAAACCAGGATGCAAATTGCTTTTCAGGCTGCAGGCGAACCGGCAGCTGAGCAAATCCCGGCCCGAAACAAAGCTGCGTACCGTGCACAGAATAAGCCATGGCACCGGGCAATCTGATGCAATTTAGGAACTGGAAGGGTGGCATCAAATAGGGTCTTCGTTTACACACCTTGCCCAGAGAGACTCGGCGGTAAAGGTTAAATCCCTCACGAGGCTGGTGGTTCCAAAAAAACACCAAGATTTTACTTTTTTTCTACCCACTCTCCATCCACTGCCAGTAAAGCCGGTGAATCTGGGCATGCATCCAACGCTGTTTGTCCAATGACCGTTCAAAGCAGCGGGCACACCAGCATGCCACAGCCTCCTAGAGACGCATGGGCTTCAGTGAGGGTCTATTAGCTCTGTGTCCAGGGCTTAAAAGCAGATATTTCACTAGCTACTCCTGTACATCTACAGCCAACTGCAGGGCTGAATCCAACCGAGCATTTCCGAAGCTGCTGATCTACTGGGATTTTCACACACAGCGCCATCTCTAGGGTTTACAGAGAACGGTCCAAAAAAGAGAAAATATCCAGCGGGGGTAGTTCTCTGGGTAAGAATGCCACGATGATGCCAGAGGTCAGAGGAGAATGCAGACTGGTTCGAACTCGATAACCGAGCAAAGCAACACGTCGGCCCTTGAAGCAGATGGGCTACACGTCCTGTCTGCTAAGAACAAGCAACTGAGGATAAAATTGGACAAAAGACTGGAAAAATGTCACCTGGTCTGATAATTACAGCAGGACCACATTCCAAGCTCAGATCAGGATCGAAACCCCCGAGGAATGTTTCCATCCCCTTTTATTTTATTATCCTGCTCCTATAGAATCTAGACATGCAGCTGTGGAGCAGAACGGAAACTTAAAAGCTGCCCTACATCCAGAAAAAATCCATTCAGCAGCTTATTTATATCGGCTGAAGTCTGGACAGGTTCTGTTTAAATCCCTGAAGAGTGAGGAGTCTGATATGTGCGAGGAAAAGAAAAATACAGCAGGAACAAGATTTGCCTCTCTGACTTTCTCACCGAGATGGACAGTGACGGCTCAGCTGTTTGGGCTTTGGGCAACAGAGCGGGGTCAGGGGTTAAGCCCCGGCTCTACCATGTTGGCACTGTTGGGCCCTTGAGCGTGGGCCTTATCCCTCTCTGTTCCAGGGGTATTGGCATGACCTGGATCTGTGCTTCGACCCTAACTGGCAACGAGCCGAGAAAGCGAAGAGAAAAAAAAGAAAAAGCTGTATTGTAGAGGATGACAATAAACGCTGTTTGTGTTCATGTTTGTAATGTTATTTATATGTATTTAACATGTACCAACTTGCACCTCACTGCCCCTTTGGTGGAGGTGGAGGTGGGGTTACAAACGCACCTCGTCCAACATCCGAACAAACTCGTTCCTATGATGATATACAGCTCTGCTTAGACGGACTTATTAAGCTTATTGACTGCTGGTCTCCACTGCTTCATTTTTCCCCTTCCCTCACACACACACACACACGTACAACATCTATTTCGATTTTCAATTTCTATTCCCCTGTCTCATTTCAAATAGAATAAAGTAGCATTAGCCGAAATCCAATTACACCCTGGATGCAAATCGGTTCGGTGCTCTCAATCTGCCAGAGCTTCCCCTCCGTCCGACATGAGGCGCTGATCCTCAGCTTCACACCAGCATCTTCACACACCTGTTCACTCCTCAACATGTGTGTTTACATCACGATTTACCCGGCAATCTATTGGCTGAGAGACGTATGAGGAGTGCCAATATTGCCCGATAATAGCACTCTGACAGAAGCTCTTCAAGTACTACTCCACCACATACACATCCATTATAATGAGTTTATAAAAGCTACTGGCTTCGACAACATTTGTTTGGATTTAAATTTTGTTCCAATGATCATTCCAATGAGCTGAGGTTCATCACCCTTACAAACCAGGATTTGGATTTAAGTTCAAAAGTTCAGAAAAAAAAGGTCCTATACTCTTAAAGGAGTTGCAGCTCGACTGAAGAGCAACAAGACTGAAGATCAGTTTTAGCAACAGTTTGGTTTGATGGATCAGTCAGAAATGTTACGGGAGAGTTATACAGCATCAGCAGTTCCGCCGGTGATAAACTCGGCGTCTCTCATTAAACAACATCCACAGCTGATCGGAGCTTCATTCATGGATCTGTTAAGCCCAGCTTTGATTAACCCGACCGAGCTGCTGATGATCTAGAACTCTGGCTGTAACATTTCTGACTCAGAACATTCACATTAAGAGCTTCAGATAAAAAATTATATATACAGTCGTATGAAAAAGTTTGGGCACCCCTGATAATTTTCATGATTTTTCTTTATAAATAATTGGTTGTCCAGCTCAGCAATTTCAGGTAAATAGATCATATAGCAGATGAACACCGTGATATTTGAGAAGTGAAATTAAGTTTATAGGTTTTACAGAAAGTGTGCAGTTAATTATTCAAACAAAATTAGGCAGGTGCATAAATTTGGGCACCCTTGTCATTTGAATACCTTTAGCACTAATTATTGGAACACAAAATTTGTTTTTGTAAGCTCATTGACCCTTGATCTACATACACAAGTGAATCCAACTATGAGAAGTGTTAAGGTGGCCAATGGAAGTTTTTCTCCTCTTTGCATCTTCTCTGAAGAGTGGCAACATGGAGCCTCAAAACAACTCTCAAATGGCTGAAAACAAAGGTTGTTCAACATCATGGTTCAGGGAAAGGGAAAGCTCTCTCAGAGATTTCAGCTGTCAGTTTTCCACTGTGAGGGAACATAGTGAGGCAATGGAAGACCACAGGCACAGTTTCTAGTTAAGGACTCCCGAAGTGGCAGACCAAGAAAAATCTCAGATAGGCAGAGGCGAAGGATGGTGAGAACAGTCATAATCAAGCCACAGACCACCTCCAAAGACCTACAACCTCAATCTTGCTGCCAGATGGTGTCACTGTTCATCGTTCAACTATACAGCGCACTTTGCACAAGGAGAGGCTGTATGGGAGAGTAATGCAGAAGAAGCCTTTTCTGCAGAACACGCCACAAACAGGGTCACGAGGTGTGCTACAGCACATTTGGACAATCCAGCTTCATTTTGGAATAAAGTGCTGTGTTACTGATGAAACTTAAAATTGAGTTATTTGGACATAACAAGGAGCGGAAAAGGAACACAGCATCCCAAGACAAACACTTGCTACCCACAGTAAAATTTGGTGGCGGTTCCATAATGCCCGCGGGACTGTGTGGCCAGTGCAGGTACTAGGAATCTTGTTAAAATTGAGGGTCGCATGGATTCCAGTTAATATCTCCAGATTCTTAAGAACAATGTTCAAGAATCAGTGACAAAGTTGCACCGAGGCCAACGACCCCAAACCCTGCTCATAATCTACTAAGGCATTCATGCAGAGGAACCAGTACAACGTTCTGGAATGGCCATCTCAGTCCCCAGACATGAATATTACTGAAAATGTGGGCTGTCCATGCTTGGAAACCATCAAAGATGACTGAACTGGAGATGTTTCTAAAGAAGAATGGTCCAAAGCACCTTCAACCAGAATCCAGACTGGAAGCTGTAGGAAGCGTTTAGCGGCTGTTATTTCTACAAAATGAGGATCTACTAAATATTGATGTAATTTTTCTGCTGGGGTGCCCAAATTTATGCACCTGCCTAATTTTGTTTGAATAATTACTGCACACTTTCTGTAAATCCATAAACTTAATTTCACTTCTCAAATATCACTGTGTTCATCTGCTATATGATATATTTAACTCAAGTTGCTGATCTGAACAACCAATGATTTATAAACTAAAATCATGAAAATTATCAGGGGTGCCCAAACTTTTTCATACCACTGTAATTATTAATATAATAATTATAATTGTCAGGCAGGTATGGACTTCTTTCTTTCTATTTTTCTTTTGTTCTTTCTCAGTGTTCTCCGTATCATTTCTTTTATTTTCTTTTTCTTTCTTTCTTTCTTTCTTTCTTTCTTGCTTTCTTTCGCTTCATCTACCACATTTAGAATCACTCATCAAGGAACAGAAATTATAACGTTCACCCTAGACTTTGGTTCTAACACCGGGATCTCACTCTGATTTGCTTCTGTTGGTAGAATAGTGGATCTTAGTAACAGTCTGCCTTAGAAATCAGACCCATTTTATTTACTAAACATAAATAAACTTTCTTTTTAATCACTTAAAGCTGATAAATCAATGTATTTGTGTTTACTGTATGTATAATAAACAGTTATTGTAAAATTCTGTGCCTCTATCTACTGCTTAATTCAATTCAGGGTCACAGGAAGCCTGGTCCTAACCTGGACCGGCACCACAGGGCACATGCCGAGAACCAATCTTAAAGAAGGCAGACAAACTCACTCTGGGACATTTGAGAGGCACCAACTGACCTCTGAGTCTCTGAGAATGTGGAATGACCAGGAGGAAACGCGCACAGACATTGGGAGAACATACAAATTCACACAGGCCAGACATCAAACCAGGGTCTTTGGAGCTGTGTCTAAACAGATACAAACCTGTGCTATCCTGTAGCTTCAGATGATCAAATACTAAAATAAAAAACTTCAATGCAGACAAAATCTGGTAACCCAGGTGACAAGATCAGAGCAAATCTGAGATGTACTGAAAATAAAACAGCTATCATTACATCTATTAGTATGTATATACTGTATATACAATATATATATATTGCACACGCCAGCCTGTCTGGCAGTAAGAGAATGAACGAAGGTCCTTCAGAGCGTAAAAGCACACCATGTGGAAGACGAAGTGGATCAGAACCGGCTGTGAAAGAACGATAAAATGATGGAAGGCGGCAAAGCAGTAACGAGAGAAAATGAAGGTCAGAGGGTTTGATGGAGGCCAAAGAGAAGCGAGAGAGAAGCTGCTCAGCGTCGAGTGTCAGAACTTTTCTCCTCGCCCTGAATGCAGAATGAGCTTCAGAGAGAGTGAGAGAGGGCGAGTGCGAGAGTGTGAGCTTTCGCATTCCCTCAGGATATTCAAGTCTGGACCAAACAAAATGAGAAGAATAAAAACGTGCTGCATCTGCAAACGGATACACATCCATTCATTCACCTGCAATAACCAGCACATGACCTAATGCTATCATGAACAAAGAAATCAATTCAAAAACTCACTCCCTGAATCAAAGAGGATCAAATCTGAGTCATAACCATTGACTCATTGTTCCTCAAAGCAAATCTCCAATAAATCTTTACCAGATAATTAATTCTGATTGTTATGAGTCTTAATTGATCCAGAGTTCATAAATATAAGTAGAAACAGTCTGTAAACTATTTGTATGAATAAACGTTCACAGTTACGTAGCTGCGGAGCAAAAAGAGCGCAGAGTTCACTGGAGAAACCCCGAAGCACTAATGGATCATCTGGAAAGGAGCCCAAACTTTTGCACATGATCAATTTTACACTTCAGGGGTGTGTGTGTGTGTGTCTGTGTGTGTGTGTGTGTGTGTGTGTGTGTGTGTGCGTGAAATATATCGATGGACAGCAGATTTGAGTTGCTGTGATGTCCGAGTCCATTCATAGCCCTGTACCTGTACTTCAGGTGAGATCTGGTGAGCGTCCGATGGACTCACCGACCAACATGTGGTAGAGTTAAAATAGGGACGAAAAAGATTTGAACTCTTTTTCAGCCACTTAAATGATTCATTCAGATTCATGGTTTTGCCAAATTTTGCATTTCATAATGATTCAGACAGAAGGTATACATGTTTACAGCCAAATGACTCACTGATTCAAACACCGATCCACATAGTGAGAGGGAATCAAATTTTTATAACTGAATAATTTACTGAGAAAGGTAAGTATCTGAGTCATCTGAGTTGAACTGTGACCAAATGATTCACTAATTTCATGACCAAACAATTTCATGATTCATACACTGAGGCATCAATCTGAGTCAAGAAATAACAATTCACTGATTTAAATGACTCAATAGCTGAAGGAACTTAAATACTGATCCATTCACCTTAGTGACTTGATTCACTGATTCAAACAATGATACACTGATTCAGACAGATGCTAAATGTGTTTACAGCCAAATCACTCACTGATTCAAACAACAACCCACTCAACAAGAAGGAAATGAACCTCTTTTGTGACTGAACAATTCACTGACTCACTCACTGAATCAGAAAAGAGCGTATCTGAATCATGACCAAATGACTGACTGATTTCCAGACCAAACAATTTGCTGATTCAAACACTGCGAGTGAATCTGAGTCAAGAGAAAACGATTCACTGATTCAATCACTTTAGAGACTAATATGGAAAACTGAATCATTTACAAATGTTCCAGCCCTGTGCCTCAAAACTAGTTTAAGGATATATCAGTATATTATGTGATAAGGACTGAACAACTCACTGATTCACTCACTGAATGAGGAAAGAGCATTTCTGAGTTGTGTTCAAATGATTCACTGATTTCTTGACCAAACAAGTAGATGATTTAAACACTGAGGAGTCAATCTGAGTCAAGAAATAATGATTCACTGATTCAAACGACTCACTAACTGAAGGAACTCAAATACTGATCCATTCACCTTAGTGACTTGATTCACTGATTCAAACAATGATTCACTGATTCAGAAAGAAGCTAAACATGCATACAGCCAAATGACTCATTGATTCAAACACCGACCCATTCAACGAGAAGTTTGGGAAAGATTGAATCATTTATGAATACACCAGCCCTGTGCCTCAAAACACAATCAAACACACTCATTTATGACTGAACGATTCACTGATTCACTTGCTGAATGAGAACGGAGCATATCTGATTCGTGGCCAAATGATTCACTGATTTCATGACCAAACGATTTGCTGATTCAAACCATGAGGAGTCAATCTGAGTCAAGAAAAAATTTACAAATTCACCAGCTCTGTCCCTGAAATCACAGTTAAGCACACTATTGAGTAGTTTAATGAGATATGGTTGTATTATGTGATAAGGAGGTGAGTAATTGTTTCATTTATACGGAATGTGCCGATACGCAAAACAAGAGGAGTACGTGGGCGTGACTAACAGCTTGGACCAGGAGCCTAATTTAGGATTTATGCAGCTGAGTTCAGGCTGCAGATTTACCGAGCTCGGGATACACATTCACACACCGCTCATGTTTAGGACCTGGACCCCGATCCCAAATCCAAGACTGGAATATTAAGGGGTTAATCGTAAATGAGGTCACTCTAAGCCAGGTTTCTGTGCTGGTTTATTGGGTGTTGATAAAATATATCACAGATGTAAGATTTAAGAATCATCTCACGTTTGTTCTGATTTTTAAACTGGTACAGGACGGTCCGTGCTTTTATTGGAGTATCGTTCATGATTTTTGTTGCGTAAACAAACAGCAAAGGCATCAGATAAATCAGATTCAGATCTGCAGCAGGAATTGGATTATCATCACAGGATAAGTAGATTTAGCCATAAAACCAGAGCACAAGCACAACCCGGAGACTTATAAATTTTTGATTATGGTTTGATTGGTTGAACTATCTTACGTACTAAGCTCTCATCAAGCTTCATTATGTGTGTTTGTGGGTTTAAGTGCTTATTACAAGCTCACTGGACAAAAATGAGTCACCTATGACTAAAACATACCTAACAGCTCCACGGATAAGAGCTGTGACTCAATTCGGCATGGTCTGGACAAGTTTCTACCTGAATCAGTGACTCAAAAGATTCCTTCAGATTTGAAATGTGCGTTTCATGCCCAATCGATTCACTGATTCAAACAATGATTCACTGATTCACAGATTCAGAGAGAAGCTAAACGTGTTTACAGCCAAATGACTCACTGATTCAAACATCGACCCACTCAACAAGAGGGAATCTCTTTTGTGACTGAACGATTCACCGATTCACTCGGTGAAGGAGAAAGGAGGAAATATGAGTCGTGACCAAAGGAGTCACTGATTTCTTGATCAAACGATTCGCTGATTCAAACACTGAGGAGTGAATCTAAGTCAAGAAAAAAAGATTTACCGATTCAAACGATTCACTAACTCAAGGAAACAACTCGAACTGATCCAGTCACCTTAGTGACTTGTTCAGAAAGACTGAAACATTTATGAATACACCAGCCCTGTGCTATTAAGGTCATTTAAATGTTCACATTAAATAACTTTAAAGATTTAACGCGGCTAACGTAACGTCATCGTACGCCCTGAATGATTCGGTTTCTGTGAGTAATCAACTCCGTATTTTAAGGTTCTTAGGGAATCAAATTACTGAATCGATTTGTCATTTGATTCTACAGACGTGAATCAAAGCTGAATGACGGCTCGAGTAAAAACAGAATCTGAGGGTGTAGCATTTACGATGCTGCTTAACTACTACTTTTGTAAAATAGCGTAACGACTTCCAAGCTATTATTTATTTCTTTCTTTCTTTATTTATTTAAGAAGTACGTTGTCGTAGCTAAAACTGCTTTAGCCACACCTTCAGGTTTGTAGATGCAAAAATATACTTCTTCCACTCAGATCTTCTGGACCGATCTGTGCAGGATGTGGGTGGGGTTACCCTGGTGAGAGGCGGGGTTATTCTAATGAGCCAGTATATATATATATCATCTTTATTTATTATGTTTGGCTATAATTATAAAAAACTCATAGCTTTATAACATTGGTGCGTGGCACCCTGGGAGCTCCTCAGGGCTAAAAACACACCCAACCTGACCACAATTATACAAAAATTATAAAATAAAGTATTTTAGGAATTTTAAGTGATGTTATGTTATAAATGTACAAACTTTACAGATCTATAAACCCGTAACAAAGAATAAACTCAATCAAACAAACCTATCTAATCGAATCCACACTTTGCTTTCATAGATTTCATAGAGAAAACACGCTGAGTCACAGAAAACATTTCTGTCACAAAAATGTAGTTTAGGAGAATTTGATCCGAAGCCTCTCGAGCCTCCAAGCCCTTCTTCGGGGGGCGAGCTAAAAGTGGTGACGCTATGCTATGCTAAGCTAATCTAATACGGTGTTCTGAGGCTGAGATCTGCCATCTGTTGCAGTAAAGCAAAAATCGAACCGTGTAACGTTATGGCCTGAATCATGCGGAGAGTTTGCTTCTGGATAGTTACGCAAACAAAACGTGTTCCATTCTTTTTTGTTCAAGTGAAACAGACGATCATAAAGCTCAAACAGATACGACTCTGTGGTTAAAAACGAGTCACAGTCTGCCTTACATTCATTCATTCACTCATTCATTCATTCACTTTCCGTCCTTGCATAATCCAGCTCATTGTGGTAGAAGGATCAAGGCCTAACCAGCCAAAAGCAAAACCAAAATCAAAAGACTCCAATGTGGAAGGAAACTGGAGTACCCAGTGAAAAGTTTTCTCGAGCTGTGAGGAAGCAGCACCAACCACTTGGGCCACTGTGTCTCCCATCTATGTTAAAGCACTCAAAAATATTTATATTCATATATAAATACAGTCCTATATTCCCAGGACACTACATCCCACTGTCCGATATTCCAAATGATTCATATCCAGTACCTGATGTCCCAAATTCCCAGTATCCTACAGTATATCCCCAGTGTCTTATCATTTCAGGATCCTAAGTTTGCATTATCCAAAGTTAATAGGTTAAAATTAAACTGGATCATATACTTTCATTCCTCATTCCACAGCACCAGGTTATATATTCCCAGTGTCTCATAATTCCAGAACCCCATATTCCCAATGTTACATATTCCCAGTGTCCTACATTACCAGAGTCATATACTTCTAGGACATTATATTACCAATGTGTTATATCCCCAGTTCATATATTCCCAGTGTCTCATAATTCCAGGATCCTATATTCCCAGTGTTGTATATCCCCAGGTCCTATATTCCACGGGTCCCATATTCCCATGGATTTATAAATCCAGGAACCATTATGTCCAGTGTCACATAGCTCTAGGACCTTATATATTCTCAGTGTTTTATATCTCAGTGTCCTATATTGCTATGGTCCAATATTCCCGGAGTCCTGTGCCACCAGTGTCTCATAATTCCAGGACTCTATATTCCCAGTGTCCCATATTCCCAGGGAGTTATAATTCCCAGACCCTAAATTCCCAGTGTCCTATGTTCAAAGCATCATATAACCCAGTTTCTTATATTCCCAGTCCTATAATCCTAGTGTTGTATATTAATATTTTTCTATATCTGTTTTATAATCGCAGTATTTTATAAAGTATTGGACTTGAAGGTCCAATCCCACGTCTGCCAAGTTGCCAATGTTGGGCCCTTAAACCACAATTGCTTGGACTGTAAGAATGGATAAGCTCTAAATTTAGCTCTGTGCCTGCTAACTTATGAAATGTAAATGTAATTCCAGCACCCTAAATTCCTGTTGCTTTATATCCAATGAACAGTTTCTTATATTCCCAGGACCTGATCTTTATTCCAGGGTCATGTAATCCTCAGGGTGGGGGCTGGGTCCGTGGTTATTACATGATCAGACCAAGAGTGCCTCCAATATTCTCAGCACCATAAATTCCCAGACGCTTCATTTTCAGGGTCTTTAATTCCCGGTCTCATGGTTTTATGCGTTACCTACAGACCTCCATAGTGACCTATGAAATATGACGTGGGAAATGACCTTCGGTGACCCCATGACCCCAGAGAACCTTTTGACGAGTTCCCTTAATAAATCCTGTTAGGGAAACACGACCTGTTTAAATGTTAGTGACGTGGCTGGACCCGAC
This sequence comes from Ancistrus triradiatus, assembly GCA_025084515.1. Taxonomy (NCBI): domain Eukaryota; kingdom Metazoa; phylum Chordata; class Actinopteri; order Siluriformes; family Loricariidae; genus Ancistrus; species Ancistrus triradiatus. The sequence continues at coordinate 13,838 of JAJAGP010000012.1, read as the reverse complement.
TCAGGGACGGAATAAAATCCATTAAACCAAACGCCGCTCTGGCTGGATTCCTCACGCTGGCCTGAAGCAGAATTAGCATGGCAAAATTAAAACAGGGGTTTTCAGCAGATTGCGGCGCCCTGAAGGTCAGCTATTCCATTTACGGATGTGTTTCCTCTCACTCCGCCTCCCTCCGATCGATCGGGACCTCGGTCTGACATGGCGAGAGCACGGCGGCTCTGTCACATGGGTTAACCTTCACGTTGAGGATGGACGCGTGCTAACGCTGCGCTAAATGTTGCTCTGCCGCGTCGCGTCTGAGCCAGTTTTGCACTTTTCAGCTGTAATTTGGGAAGACACTCGGAGCTGCTGGACAGCGTGAATCAGTGTGAACTCACTCACATGCCCTCTGGAACTCTGGCATTTTAACTTCCACCCCCTGCTAAAGCTCTGCTGACTAAACACATTAAAGCTAAACTCCGCTAAGCTGCAGGACGTCTGCGGCCAACGATACGAGCAGCTACACTCGGGGCAAAAACACAACGGGCTCAGGCTTTGTGTCATATTTTGTTGAAATGACTTTCGCAATAAATTATTCCTTAAAAACCATATTCTACTCATCCGGCCTTGCTGCATGTTAAAATAATAAAGTGAAAAGGTATAAGATTATGTGCAGTAAAAAGAAAACCAGTACAATATAACATCTATCTTGATTACCTTATAAATCATTACATATAGGTGATATTTCCATACTTACTTCTCTACTGTCAGCTATACACCAAATACAGGCATAATAAGGTTAAAAAAATTACATTTATTGTATAGAATGAAAATCATGGCAACATTACAAGTACAAAATAATTTTACAATTGTTTTAAATATTAAAATATTTATAAATTTTATATTTGATCATTTTAAATAAAAAAAAGAGTGACATATATTTATTTTTTATTGATTTATTTCAAATTTTAACCCCAGCTTTCTCCTGGTCAGTCTCCTGGAGGCTCATCATCTTATCATCGAAGCCACCCAAGGAGGGTGGGTTGGTTTTTGACTCTTAGTCTTGCTAAGGTTTCTTCCTTATAACGTTTAAGGAGTTTTTCCTTGCCACTGTCGCTCTAGACTTGCTCAATTTGTGATCTATGTGATATTTTGTTTCAGCAACTTATGCAATAAATTATTCCTTGAAAATGATATTCCTCTCATAATACCTTGCTGTACCTTAAAATAATAAAATGAAAAGGTACATATGTACATACATGTATATATAGCGATATATATATATATCTATAGATATATATATATATATATATATATATACATATATATACATATACATAACTTTTTTCTATTCAAATATATTTAATATATATATATATATATATATATATATATCTATATAGATATATATATATATATAATATTATTATTATTATCATTATTATTTGGATGGCTGTGTAGATGTGTGCCATTATACTCGAGTTTCTTATGAAAATGTCCTTTATATGTACATTACAGCAGCATAAAAAAAGACTACGTGACATGGTAGTGTTCAGTGAACATCCATTTCGGACAACGGACCCTCTTTCACATAATGTAACAAATGTAAAAGCCACGTTTAGTGGTTGTGAAGAAGCTAAAGCAATCAGATTTTGAGCCTAAATTAAGTGAATGCCTCCTGTGTGTGTTTTAGGGTTCCTGTGTCTTTCCATGTGTTCAGAGCGTCCATATGAAGCCATTTGGGAGCATCTGTAAATAATTCAGAGCTTAGGATTTATAAATAAATGCAGCAGTGAGGAGAGAGGATGAAGGAGAGCAGGAGTAAATAAAGGCAAAGTTCGAGCGATTCGTCTCCAAATCCGAGATTCAGTTTTATCTACAAACGGCTGAAGATGGTGCTGCTTCCCTCCGGGTACCCGGACCGAGCGTGTGCCACAACCCTGCTGCGAATCGGGTTATCAGTGTGGTTTGTGTGTGTGTGTGTGTGTGTGTGTGTGTGTGTGTGTGTGTGTGTGTGTGTGTGTGTGTGTGTGTGTTTGTGTGTGTGTGTGTGTGTGTGTGTGTGTGTGTGTGTTTTGATGTTTGCCATTTCAGCTCGTTTGATTAAGACTGGAAACGGCACAGGGTCCAAAATGAGAACGATTTAGACAAATTCGGACAAGAAGCCAAAATCGGACTGGATCCATACAGATTTATTTATGTGTGATCAGACATTTCCTGATCCCACACATTCGTCTGTGCTGTTAGATCAGATCAAAATCTAATTTTGAGTCACGTGAGTTGCACGTCAGACCAGCAGCTTTTACGTAGTTTGCCGGTCGACACTTATTGATGTCAGAGATTTGTAACAAAAGCAACTACAAAACTGGCTCCGGTCACTCGGAAACACATCTTGGATCCTGGAGGCGGACGGGCTACAACAGGGATGAACTACCAACTATAGTATGCTCACTGACCAAAAAATAACTCACCAAAAAGGAGTTGTTGGAATGGAATGAAACGTATTACAATATTACAGTGAAAGGATAAGATTATTGAGGAAAACTGTGCAACTGAAATGAAAGGAGGCTTCAGTTACCCTGTTAGGCTGCCTCTAGCCTGGATACAGAATGAGATACTGTTGGATATTGGAGGTAAACAGGTTCCACACAGTATCCTGTGCCACATTTGCCCACAGATCTGTGGGTTGCCAAAGCTGGCATCCCAGCTGGTCACATAAATGCTCAATTGACAATAAATCTGGCAATCGGACAGGACAAGGAAGTGTTACAATCTGGTGGAGACATTCCTGGGCAAGTGTTATTCTGCTGAAAAATGCCAGTTGGAAGCCCTGCCATTAGAGTCAACACAGGATGTCCTGCACATATCGCTGAACTGTTAGTGTCCCTCGTATCACTACTATTGGTGACCGACTGTGGTAGTCGATGGATCCCCAGATCATCACACCAGCAGTTGGGGCAGTGTGTCGCTGCACAGCAAAGGCAGGATTGAAGCATCACCACGAGGCCTCCATACTCGAACCTGACCGTCATCGGATCCCAAACAGAACCTGGATTCATCCCTAAAGACGAAAGGGATCCCAGTCCAGAACAGAACAGGTTTCTCGTGCCACTACAAACACAGGCCATGTCAACAACAGGACATATAATGGGCGCCGTGGCAACAAATTTTTCAGCTAAACCCCTGGAACTGGTCCGGCCAGAGACAGGGGTGTGTAGTTAAGGCACCCTTTATTTTTTTTTTTGGTCAGTGAGTATATTTACTGTCCCAACCAGAAGGGTAGGTCTGGAGGGCGGGGTTCGACTGTACAATGTGATATCAATTTAAATCAATTTAAATAAAGAGTCTTGGGAGAAACTGTCGCTACTTCAGCATGGCATTTCCCTCAAAAGTTCCAAAATCCACAACCCAAAAAAGGATGGATCACTTGTCCAATTACTTTTGGTGCTGTGACGTTAAACCTAATGCACTATGACTATGTTCGAGTGTGTGTGTGTGTGTGTGTGTGTGTGTGTGTGTGTGTGTGTGTGTGTTGTTCCTTCCCTGACTGATAAGTCTTGGCATGCCTTGTCAGTCAGCCTTAAATTAGGTGTCTCACCATCTGTTCTCTCCTTTCTGTCTACATGCTCGTGTGTGTTTGTGTGTGTGTGTGTGTGTGTGTGTGTGTGTGTGTGTGTGTGTGTGTGTGTGTGTGAGAGAGAGAGAGAGACTTCAATCAGTCTCGCCTCTCTCCCTGTCAGTGCTCTGCTGGCTTATCGACACCTGTGTGGACATCGTTTATTTGAATGTTTCGTACCACGGAAACCTTAATTCATAATAATAATAATAAAAAGAATACGAGGTTGGCACTCGGCTGGCACGGCGGTCTGTTGCGCCAGCCAACCACTGTCACTGTCACTACGGTGACCTGGATCTGAGCCCCACCAATGCCTAATGCCAGGTTTGACCGTCACATGCCGGCACGGTTTGCTGTGTCCGAGGGAGCGAAGGTGGGTTGGTGGATCAATCGACAGGAAACTCGCGGCACAGGTGCAGGACTCTTCCACGACCCTGACCGGGAAGAGCTGGGATAAAATGTAAAAAGTAAAAGGGGATAATAGGAGATAAAGCGTTTCTTTTAATATCTTGGCTGATCCACTTTATTTGAGCCAAACCAGGCACGTTGCCAGACCTTTCAGAATGCAGGACGAGCTTGGGATTACTGGGCTCTGTCCAAACCTGTCCTTCTTGCCAATTTGTGGTTCTTTCTGTGCAATATCTAGAACCGAGAGGGTCTAGAGCCCACACACTGAAGCTGGCTCAGGGGCTGCACTGATTCACGTACGACAAATTCATGACGGAAAACGCAAATTTTCTTCGTCTTGTATGGAAAAGTCGAGCTGTTTTATTTTTATGGTGAGATGAAGGGGGTGTTATGAATCATCTCACATCCAGGGGCAGCCGCAGCATCCCGACCTCCATTTAGACCCACCTACACACACACTCACACACACACACTCACACACACACACACACACACACACACACACACACACACACACACACACACACACACACACACACACATCCTCCTTCTCTTCAGCTATCAAGAAAATGCCTCCTAAAAAATTGTAGAGAATTATTAACTCCATCATAACTTTTATTCTCAGGGATTTGTTTCCACATTCAGTGGTTAAGATCCAGGGCTTTGGTGCCGAGATACAGCGTCCCGTCTCACAGAGATTTCATTAAAAAAGTTTTTATATCCTGAAGTCTGACATCCTCATCAGGGATGCCGAGTCCAGTCCCAGAGTTCTTAGATCCAGACTCTGATTTTATAAAGGCTACAGATCTTACATGGTCACTATTTACAAACCTGAAACTCCATTCCTTTAGAGATTATTATTATCAAACCTTTATAAAAACACACCTAAAAATAATCAATCAGATTAAATGTAAGAAAGAAAGACAGACAGACAGACAGACAGAAATAAAAAACAAGCAATGAATGCTAAAGAGAAAACAGAAAAGAAAGAAAAACAGAAAGACTTACCATAATATTAAACACGGTTGATTTTATGAGAACATAAAATCAAGATGAGAAAAAGCCTGACTTAAGACAGAGATCCTGATCCACCTTACACCAAACGATCAAGAACGAAAGAAAGTAATAAATGCTAAAGAAAAAAGAAAGGGGGAAGGAAAAAACAAAGAAAGAAAAGAGTAAGAAAGAAAGAAAGCATTGAATGCTAAAGAGAAAAAAGAAAGAAAGACAAAAATGCAAGCAATGAATGTTAAAGAGAAAATAAAAAAGAAAGAAAAACAGAAAGAAGGAAAGAAAGAAAGACATAAGACTTATGATAATATTAAACATGGCGGATTTTATCGGAACATAAAATCAAGATGGGAAAAAGGCTGAAAAAGCAAAAAAGAAAGAAAGAAAGAAAAAAAGCAAGCAATGAATGCTAAAGAGAAAACAAAAAAGAAAGACAGAAAGAAAGAAAGACAAAAACCAAGCAATGACTATGTAACGCCGGCTTTGAGGGAAGGAGACACACGCAGGCGACTAAATCGGATATTACGGGGTTTATTTCAGCAGCAGGAATAACCGTGAGCAACAGGGACGGCTGAGAAGCGGAGATGGGACTGAAGAGTGGTGAAGATCAGGGATGAGAGAAGCAGGATACAACGCTTAGAGACAAGGTACAGAACCAAGTGACTTAGCGATGAATGACGGGAGAAAGAGGGTATAAATAGGGACGAAGAGGGTAGCGTAAATGAGAATCAGGTGGAAAAGATTAGAATGTAGGGGAGGGAGAGCGTTCTGGAACGTGGGCGTGGACCACTGGACTGACTGCGGGCGTGACAGACTACTAAAGAGACATGAAAGAAAGAAAGAAAGCAATGAATGCTAAAGAGAAAACAAAAAAGGAGGAAAGACCAAAAAAAGGGAAAAAAACAAAGACATAAGACTTACGATACCTTACATCAAACGAGGGAAAAAGAAAAAAGATAAAAAAAGAAAGCAAGAAAACAGTAAGCAATGAATGCTAAAGAGTAAAGAGACAGAAATACTTACACGGGCTGATTTTATCAGAACATAAAATCAAAGAAAAAGTCTGACCTAAGACACCGATCCTGATCCACCTTACACCAAATGATTGAGATGAGGAGAGAACCACAAACCTCTCTCAGCTCTCTCAGGATTTTATTCCCACATTGAAAACTGGAAAAAGCCGTTTGGTGTAAGGTCGGCATTACTGACACTGCGATCCCCAAAGTCTACAACCAGAGCAAAATCAAACTCATGGAATCAGTGTGAGAAAAAAATCTGTACAGAAAAAGATGCGGCAATAATCGATTAATAATCACATCTATCAATACCAAATAAAGCAGCTCTGACTCTGAGCAGCTCTTAGTGGCTTAGGATGACAATAATTCCTAACCGTTCATTGACCTGCTTCCTGTGTGACCTGATTCTGGAACCCCTAACGTCTGCTCCTTCAGCGCCGCTCCTGTTTTCCTTCCACTGCTTTGACGTGATGCTATTAGAAACCTCACGCTGTGTGACAGCTGCGCCGTGGTGTCGCCCGGCGGGGGGCAGAACCGAGGGAACAACAAGCGCTTAAACAAGAACCAAGAACCAGGCCACGGTAACAAGAGACAAAAATCGAGAACACAGGCGAGCTAATAAAGGGTTACAAACACTCACACCCCAGAAAGCTGGAACTCAGAACAGGTCTAAAGGCATAAAAATAAATGAACGTAAATCAGCGATTTATATTATTCTATATCGATATTGAACTGCGATCGCGATATCGTGATGTATTGTTATGTGACGCTGTACATGGGCTAACCTCCTCCAGACAGTTACGCTACGGAAAAATACATCACTTTCAGACGCTATTACACACCTGACTAATCTCAGCTCTCTCTCTCTCTCTCTAAGTGCAGGTCGCTCACCCGCTCCTCCCTCAGCAGCCTCTCTGTCTTAGTCACCCCTCTGCGTTTTTCCTCTTCTTCTCTGGATGTAACTGTAACGAGGCCTTTGACCGGGCAGGAACAGCCATTAATAGGCAATTACCTTCAGACGTTTACAAACTACCAGGAAACAAAACAAAGCCCGCAAGGTCAGCCTGCGCTTCATCTCGGCGCTTCGTCTGCGCCTTGTCTCGCCCCCGTGCTTTATTTTGTTACACCGCCTAGTCTCCATCCGGAGTGCGTAACACACACCGCTGACCTACGGACGAACACAACGACCTTTATTCACCTCACAGCGTCTGATATAGAATCAAACCGGAGACGCCGAGAGACTACAGCGCACAGAAACGCTCCATCTCCCACGTGCAAACGTCAGCATGATTTAAAAACTGATTTAAAACTGCAATATGTCCAACTCGTGAGTGTTCATCGCAGATCCCATATGGTGCCCCACTTACACACTGCCCTCCTGTTACAGAAAACGACTTTAGGATCAAGAAAGACAGATGAATAGAGCTGTTATAAGTCAAATATGTCCTATTATATTCCTAATCTTCTTCCCAATGTTCTCATGGTCCCACTGTAATTAAACAGGGACATTTTCAGGTTCTATTTCCAGCCCTCTGTATATTAACAAGTCCTGTAAGGACCGGCCCCTTATTCAATGTCAATAAACCTCAGGTCCAGTATTCCAATATTCCCATATTCCTACATACACAGTTATTTTAGTTACATGGTCTCATTATTCCAACTTCCACTTCCCATATATAAAGTCCCAATTGTACTATTTTATTATTGTATTATTTTTATGTCAGAGGTCCGATAATTCCTTACGCTATCAGGTTCTGATATGACTGTTTTTGATGAGGTTGTGTGTACAAATTCAATATTCTCATATCAAGTATTCCTCGGCTCTATATTCCCAGATATTATTCCCAGGTCCTGTATTCACATCTCCATTATTCCCACGTCCATTATTCCCACATCCAGATACAATATTCCCACATGCTGTATTCCCAGTTCCTTTATTTCCTCACACAATATTTCCACATCTTATATTTCCAGTTCCTATATTTCCACATCCCCTACTCTAACTGTCCAATATTTCCATATAATATATTCCCACATCCAATCTTCCGAAATCCTATATTCCCACTTTCTATATTCCCAGGTGGTGCTTGAAAGTTTGTGAACCCTTTAGAATTTTCTATATTTCTGCATAAATATGACCTAAAACATCATCAGATTTTCACACAAGTCCTAAAAGTAGATCAAGAGAACCCAGTTACACAAATGGGACAAAAATATCATACTTGGTCATTTATTTATTGAGGAAAATGATCCAATATTACACATTAGTGAGTGGCAAAAGTATGTGAGCCTTTGCTTTCAGTATCTGGTGTGACCCCCCCTGTGCAGCAATAACTGCAGCTAAACGTTTCCTGTAGCTGTTGATCAGTCCTGCACACCGGCTTGGAGGAATTTTAGCCCACTCCTCCGTACAGAACAGCTTCAGCTCTGGGATGTTGGTGGGTTTCCTCACATTAGCTGCTCGCTTCAGGTCCTTCCACAACATTTCGATTGTATTAAGGTCAGAACTTTGACTTGGCCATTCCAAAACATGAACTTTATTCTTCATTAACCATTCTTTGGAGGAACGGCTTGTGTGCTTACGGTTGGTGGCTTGCTGCATGACCCACCTTCTCTTGAGATTCAGTTCATGGACAGATGTCCTGACATTTTCCTTTAGAATTCTCTGATATAATTCAGAATTCATTGTTTTATCAATGATGGCAAGCCGTCCTGCCCAGATGCAGCAAAACAGGCCCAAACCATGATCCTACCACCACCATGTTTCACAGATGGGATAAGGGTCGTATGCTGGCATGCAGTGTTTTCCTTTCTCCAAACATAACACTTTTCTCTTAAGCCAAAAAGATCTATTTTGATCTCATCCGTCCACAAAACATTCTTCCAATAGCCTTCTGGCTCGTCCACGTGATCTTTAGCAAACTGCAGATGAGCAGCAATGTTCTTTTTGGAGAGCAGTGGCTTTCTCCTTGCAGCCCTGCCATGCACACCATTGTTGTTCAGTGTTCTTCTGATGGTGGACTCATGAACATTAACATTAGCCAATGTGAGAGAGGCCTTCAGTTGCTTAGAAGTTACCCTGGGGTCCTTTGTGACCTCGCCAACCTATTACACGCCTTGCTCTTGGAGTGATCTTTGTTGGTCGACCACTCCTCGGGAGGGTAACAATGGTCTTGAATTTCCTCCATGTGTTCCCAATCTGTCTGACTGTGGATCGGTGGAGTCTAAAGTCTTTAGAGATGGTTTTGTAACCTTTTCCAGCCTGATGAGCATCAACAGCTCTTTTTCAGAGACCCTCAGAAATCTTCTGTTTGTGCCATGACACACTTCCACAAACGTGTGTTGTGAAGAGCAGACTTTGATAGATCCCTGTTCTTTAAATAAAACAGGGTGCCCACTCACACCTGATTGTTATCCTATTGATTAAAAACACCTGACTCTATGGCAAGAAAAACCTCAAATTAACTGCTAATCCTAGAGGTTCCACTACTTTTTGCCACTCACTAATATGTAATATTGGATCATTTTCCTCAATAAATAAATGACCAAGTATAATATTTTTGTCTCATTTGTTTAACTGGGTTCTCTTTATCTACTTTTAAGACTTGTGTGAAAATCTGATGTTGTTTTAGGTCATTTATGCAGAAATATAGAAAATTCTAAGGGGTTCACAAACTTTCAAGCACCTCTGTATATTCTCAAATCATACATATATATTCCCAATTCCTTTACTTCCAGATCCTATATTCCCAGAGCCTATATTTCCACATGTCCTATACTCCTGCATAATATATTGCTAGATCCTACATTCCCAAATCTAGTGTTCTCAGTTTCTATATTTAGTGATCTTATATTCTTTGTATATTATACTGCAGGGATCTCTAATGACAGGCCCTGTTTGGTCAATGAACGTTTTAGGAGGGTCCTGTATTCCCAAATCCTGCCTATTCCAAACGTCCTGTATTCCAAAACCGTTCTGTTCCCAGTGTCCCACATTCACACCTCACATATTCCTATGCTCTACATCATCAGTGCCCTGTTTTCTCATAGCCTGGTGTCTGTGGCGCCCGTGTGCCTTCACTGTTAAAGGAATCTGTGACTGGATGGGGGAACAGGATCCCCAAAGGTCACCCCTCCACGAGTCCATCGACTGCTTTACAACCAATTTAATAAACGTTAATAAGGTTAGATAAGTCTGATCGTTTATGAAGCTCAGCCAGATGTTTCCATGGGGTCAGAAATTCATTCATTTTCATCATTATGGAGCATATGGTGTTCATAAACGGCTACACACACACACACACACACACACACACACACACACACACACACACACAAAACACACACATAAGCACTTTAGTAGTGCCGTCACCACTGCTTGACCTTCTTTGTGTTTTCTGAACGTTGCAGCAACACCCCAAAAAATGTCAACGACACACGCGATGCCGCCTGAGAGGTAGGTGTGTGTGTATGCGCGCGCGTGTGTGTGTGTGTGTGTGTGTGTGCATGCGTGTGTGTGTGTATGCGCGCTGAATGTGTAATTAATCAAAACAGAGCGCTGATTAGGTAATTATATTTCCTTACAGTCAGTGTGAGAGCAGTGAGAGTTGTGCGGCCGGGCGGACGCTGGTGTGATATCAACCTAACGACTTCACTGTCATTAGAACCAAAATACCTTAATAACTGATCGTGGGGTTCTGTTTACAAAAACACAATTACCCATTTCAATACCCGTCCAATCACGCCAAGGGAGATGTGGGTGCATCAACATCTGACATCTGTCAGCACACACACACACACACACCAGTCACATCCATAGATTACATAATTTACATTTCTTTGAGGAACAGGTGAACACTGAAACACTGAAAGAGCTTAGAGGAAATCTGTGTCATGTGCCAAATGACTCACTGATTCAACCATTCACCCTTAAAACAAAATCTTGTTCATGACCAAACAATTCACTAAATTAACGAAGAGCTGAATCTTGGTTGTTAGAATAGTCTGAAAGAACAGAGATGAGAATTTGTAATGACTAAATGATTCAATGATTCAAACACTGACTTGATAAAAACAAGAGAGAAGCGAATCTCAGAACTGGCCAAATGATTCACTGATTCAGATACTGACTCATTGACTGATAGAGAAGTAAATCTAACTATTTATCAGTTCATACACTGAAACATTGAAATAGGTTAGAGGACATCACCCTTTAATCAATAGAGGAACAAATCTTCACCAAATTAAACAATGACCCACAATGAGGGAGAACCAACCAAACGATTCACTGATTCAAACACTGACTCACAGACAGAGAAAGAAACAAATCTTATGTATGATCAGAATGATTCGCTGATGCAAACATTGACTCGCCACACAAGACGAATCTCAGTCATGGTTAAATGGTTCACTGAAAAAAGCAAACGATTCACTGAATAAGAGAGGATTGAATCGAGTGAAAGCTGCTAAAGACAGCTCACATCAAACAGATATTTTCTGATTTCCTGATCTATAATCAGGAAAAGACTCTGGTTCATTCATGGTAATTGGTTCATTCACCTAAGTGACTCTTTCAGAAAGAATCGTTTCTAAATGATTTATTATTTATAAACTGTATATAAGACATAAACACAACCATTTTACACCATATCAGAGACATGTCACGTGCAGAAGCTTGGCACCGTTACGGACCTTAATTGGCTCGTTATGGTTCGTTAAAATTGGCAAAAAGGTGTGAACGTGGGTGCGAATCCGACTCTGAACAAGTTAATGACACGGCAGCCACGTCGCTGTGCGCGATGAGAAAATGGTCAGGGCTATAATTAGCTCCGGATTCTCTCCCTGGCTGTGATTTCCGTCTTTAGCCCCAGATTCATTTGCTTATCGCTGAATCCTGAGCCGGGATACGTCCCCACGCGATCAATACGGAGCACCGGCTGAGCCGCGACGCCGCGATAATAATAGCAGACATCTCCCCGAAACGCACTGCTCCTCCACTTTTTATAGGAGCCCAAATTCCGGCGTGGAGCGACTTGTTTGCGTATTTCAGCAGGACTGCAGCTTGTTCTTCTCCTCCTCCGTCAGAGCGCATCTCTGTTTTCTGTCTCAGACCTCGAGGGACAGCAGGGGGACATGGGGTCGCGTTAGAGCGCACACACAAACCCGTTCGGTGTGTCTACCTTGAGGCGTGTGAGGAATTTTCAAACAGAGGAAACACAGGACAAACTCTGGGGCATCAGCCACAGCACAGACGGTACACCTGTACACCTGCCCAGTGCAATTAACCAATCAGCCAATCACAGAGCAGCAATCTGCGTGACGCGTGGTCAGTGATGAAGGTCAGAGCAGAATGATCGCACTTGGTAGAGCTGACAGTAACATACAGTGCGTCCGACCTTTAGACGGATGGGCTACAACAGCACCAAGTTCCTCTCCTGGAGCAGGAATCCGACAGGCACAGGGTGTAAACAAGTCGTAACTGGTGGTCATATAAGATTAAAAGCAAGCGCAGATCCAACAACAAATGAGGTTAAAAAACTACATAATGACGTGATTCAAACAGGTGATTATAATCCTGATTTGGTCCAAAAGCAGCATCCATTGCTGAGTCTTTGAGGAGTAAAGATGATCAGAGGATCTCCAGTATATCACCAAATGTGTAAGAAAATGATTGAAATGTTTAAAAACAATGTTCCTCAATGAAAGACTGGAAGGGATTTATATATTTCTCCCTCTACAGGGCATAATATCATTAAACCATTCAAGCAAAGGGTAAGGGCACAAGCCTAAAGTTAAGAGGGGTGATCTCCGCTCCCTCAGACGGCACTTCATCAAGAACCGTCATTCAGCAATAGCTGATAGAACCACATGGTCAAAGGATTCCTTTATCAAACCTTTATCAAGCTCTACAATACAGAGTTACATTCACAAATACCACTTTAAACGTTACTGTGCTAAAAAGAAGCCTTATGTTTAACCGTGTCCAGAAGCGGCGTCAGCTTCTCAGGGCTCGAGGATCTGGGATAGACCATCATACATTGGCAATGGGGATTGTGCTCAGACCCATCAGTATAACAGATCTTTTTTGGACCAAAGACAAGCATGACAAAAGATGGGCTTTATGATAGGAGCGGGAGCTGCTCGGCACGAATGTGCAACTCACAAGTCCATAGCGATGACATGAAACCGCTTGTAGCACCCTGTTGATTCCTGAAAAAAGGCCTACAGAAAGCGCAGAGATACACACGTGTACATGCACAATGCTCATGCACGTACATACACTGCAAGGACAAACACACACACACACACACACACACACACACACACACACACACACACAGGAGCATCTCGTGCGTGAACGGACTTATAACGATCCGTGGTGAGCGAGCTGACTTCTTTACATCCTCGAGCCTAATTTTAGCCGCACTTCTGCTTCTAGCACCGCGCGCAACAGGCTGGAAAGGGCATCGCGGGGGGGCGACCTGCACGCGCCCGGACGCCCGGACACGGTGGACAGGGTGGGCGCTGGGGACACTTTTAACCTTGTCCTCTCCTCGAGTGACAATCTGACACACACGCGCGCACACACACACGCTGAAGCGTAATGACTGTGCACGAGATGCGATCGAGGCTGTGATGACCTTGCCACACAGCGCGAGGAATACCGGTGTGGATTTGACGCGCTGGTTACTATAGGAACCTGTTTGCACGTGAAATAGCCTAATGCATGCATGCCTGAACATCACTAATAAGAGAGAGAGAGAGAGAGAGAGAGAGAGAGAGAGAGAGAGAGAGAGAGAGAGAGAGAG